>QEPC01000754.1:842627-967138 GCA_003113815.1 Sphenodon punctatus
AAAGCAAACAGAATGTTAGGAATTATTCGGAAGGGAATAGAGAATAAAACTAAGGATGTCATAATGTCTCTATACAAATCAATGGTGTGACCGCACCTCAAATATTGTGTGCAGTTCTGGTTGCCACATCTCAAAAAAGACATAGCTGAACTGGAAAAGGTACAGAGAAGGGCAACAAAAATGATCAAGGGCATGGAAGGGCTCCCGTATGAGGAGAGGCTTGGTAGGTTGGGGATCTTCAGTTTGGAGAAGAGACGACTGAGAGGAGATATGATAGAGTTCTATAAAATCATGAGTGGTGTGGAACTAATAAACACGGAGCAGTTATTTACCCTCTCAGCTAGTACTAGAACTAGGGGACACTCCATAAAATTCATGGGTGGCAAGTTTAAAACAAATAAAAGAAAATATTTTTTCACTTAGCATATAATCGGGTTGTGGAATCGACTGCCAGAGGCTGTGGTAAGGGCCAGTACTATAGCTGAGTTTAACAGAGGTTTGGACATGTTTCTGGAAGATAGGTCCGTTAGCAGCTATTAGCCAGACAGGATCAGGAAACATGATGGAAGCTGGGGGAAAACAACAGAGAATGGATCCCCCATTGTGACCTGTTGGGTGCTTCTCCCAAGCCACTGTGATTGGCCACTGTTGGAGACAGGATGCTGGGCTAGATGGACCATTAGTCTGACCCAGTATGGCACTTCTTATGTTCTTATGTTACTTTTCTTAAGAAGTCAAAGTTGAAAATCAAGATTATAGAGGCTTAGACTCAATAATAATTCCACATTCTATGAGCCTCTCAATAAAATTGCAAATGGTAGCTAGCTATGCGGCGTTTGGCTGAACGTCTCTATGGGTATGGTTGTTAGATTAAGATTTTATTTATTTATTTATTTAAATTTATATGCCACCTTTCCCAGAGGCTTAGGGTGGCTTACAGACCAAAGAAACATTTAAAACTAATTAAAAAAAACAACTAAAAAACCACCCACCACAAAACCCACGCAATACCTTCTCCCCACCCACCAAACCCTATCCCTGCTCGCCAAATGCATTTTCAAATTATAAACATCTTAGACCACCTCTGGGAGATGCTCAGGTTCAAGTGAACCTCTGGGGGAAGGGAGTTCCAAAGCACTGGGGCAGCAACCAAGAATGCCCCCCGTAAGTCCTTGATGTATGAACATGGCTAACAGATGGTACCCACAGGGAGGTGTTTCCGGCTGATCGCAGGGGCCATAGTGGGACATGGAAGGACAGGCGGTCTTTCAGATATGTGGGGCCCAGACCGTTTACATCTTTAAAGGTCAAAACCAGCACCTTGAATTGTGCTCAGAAAGTTATAGGGAGCCAGTGCAGACTTCAGAGCTCCAGTGTAATGCTCTCCTGGAGACTTGTCCCTATAGCTGCAGCTTCTGAACAGTCATCAAGGGCAGCCCCACGTAGAGCACACTGCAGTAATCTAGTCTTGAGGTGATGAAAGCATGGATGACAGTGGCCAGATCTGAATCGGGAAGAAAAGGCCGCAGCCTCCTCACCAGATGGAGTTGATAGAAAGTGCTCCTTGCCACTGCCGCAACCTAATAATCCAGGCGAAACAAGGGGTCCAGAAGCACTCCAAGGCTGTTACCCTGAGTCACCAGAGGGGGCCAGACTCCATCAATAACGAGTTCCAATCCCCTTCAGTCCCCCAGATCAGCTGATTGGCAACCGGGGTGAGCACCCCCCGATCAGCTGTTTTGCAGCAGCTCCTCCTGAGGGCCCAGTCTTCCATGGGTGTTCCGACTCCTGCCCTGTGTGAATAGCTCCTCAACTGACTTGTGGTGTGGAGGGACTTGTGATGGCCCACCGGCCCCCAACCCAGATTCCATGCCAAGTGTGGTGGCGTATAGTGGTTCTCCCTGGGGCAGTTGGGATCTGGCTGGCCCCGTCTTGTGTGGCTTTACCCTGACAGTTGTAATGCTTCTAACACATATAGTAGAAAGTTTCAATAGATTATTTTTTTGAATTACAATAATTCATCAAAATAGAGTGGTCAGTTTGCTAATATGATGTCTTTTAATATCTTTTTTCATGTTGTGCAATTCCTGTGATTCGGTTTATACAAAGTTATGACCTTTAGCAATACTGTAACTGGCACTTAGTCAATCAAACCACATCAGGAGGAGGGTGTGTGACATTCCAGAAATACTGTTCCCTAGTAGCCTCTGCAACAAAGCCAACTGCTACATATTATTAGGTCACATTCTGGTCCTGAGCTTTTGCTCTGGCTTATATATTCACATCTTTTTGAGTTTGCTACTGTTTGAAAAGAGAATTTGTATGAGTTGGGGCCATGTGCTAAAGAGTCAAAAGCAAAGAAACCTTGATTAAAAACTAAAAAGATGAACACTGTAAAGAAATAACTGTTTGGCATGTGAGTGTTGTGCATCGATTACATTGCGTCCTTTAGAGTTGTAGAAAGAAAATCATATTTTGGTTTCCAAGAAATTTTATGTTAGAACGAAAATGAAAATGGAATGGGGACAGAAATGTCTGAGGGGATAAAAATAATAATAAAGGCCATGAATAACAGAGGAGAAAAAAAAAAGAGCAAGGAAGACATAAGTGTGGGTGGAGAAGTTGAAAACAATAGCCAGGAGAGCTGGGCATGTTGGAGGGATCCAAATTTGTACACAAACATGAGAGGAGATAGTGTCTCTGCCCAGACAGTGTCTGCAAAAGAGACCAGTGACATCTATGTGTAAAGTCACATGAGACGGGGCTAGCTGGCTTACCTGCCTGCCCCAGAGAGGGCCACCTCAGCTGCCACACTGGCAGAGAGGACAGTCCGAGCGAGCAGCCACCCCATAGGGAATCCAGGAAGTGGGGGCTGCCATCACAAGCCCCTTCATGCCACAAGGCATCCAAGGATCTGTCCACATGGAAACAGCTGATCGAGGGGCCCGGGGGAGCATGCTCACCCTGGCTATGAAACAGCTGATTGGGACGGGGGCAGAGGAGCTCGTTCACCCCAGCCGCCAAACAGCTGATTGGTTGTAGACAAAAGTAGCCACCTCATCACAGGCACTATTTACTTGTTAAGTGAAGAGCACCTGCTGCAAAAATAGAGTAGTATGTCATCCTGGTAGTAGACACAAATGGTTTTGCTAATATTTAATTCTTAAAGTATCATCCATTATTATGCCCTTTAGGATTACTTAGTAGTCTTATTGGCATGAGAAGAGATGCCATTATTGCCAATAGTATTTTAGGATGACTTTGTAAAGTAAAATCTACTTGGTTTAAATCATGTACCATATAAGTTTCAGAGATTGTATGTATGTTTTGTCTCTTATCAACTATTATTTGAGTTTTTATCTTAGCAGCTAATTCTGACAATTTGTTCTTTATACCAGACTTAACTGGTATTGCGTAAACTTAAGCCACCTACTGGTTACTTATCCTGTAGATAGCTCTTGTTGACGCAAATAATTTACTTTATGAATATGACTAGGATATACTGACTAGCTTTTTTTCTTGACTTCTCTTTCTACTCTTAATTTTTGCCTCCTTTTGCAATAAATCTACTTGAAAAAGTAGATATTTCTCATGTAAATCAGTATTCTGTCAATATACAGGAAGTTTCTTCACACAAAATTCAATGGTAATATCATTTTATGTATACACTGAAGAGATGAGTACCAAAACAATTTAATTCTTATATACTTAAAAGGTACTGTCTTATGAGTGTAAACATAATTTTTAGGTTTTACAGATGAATGAGTTTTAAGAGTGTCTTTCTAGTAATTCTTTCGTATATGATTTCCTGTTTATGTATTTTCAAGGGTTTTTAAAAATCTGGTATTATACTGTTGAGACTCATGGTCTTAGAAATTGATAAAGCATATGGAGTGCTCTCATTTGTACTTCATGGGCCAATAGCAATTATGATAATTGTAATTGTCAATTAACAACCATAGGTGACCTTTATTAGAAAAGGGTTTTGTTACGTATCCATTTAAATATACAGCTAGCAGCAAGAAACAAATGTGTCTAGTGCCCTTTTCTAATGAGCACGGATGTATGGGGGGGATGGTGGGGCGGCGCAGTGGGTGGGACCGGTGCATGGGGATGCGTTCCCATGGACCTCCACCCATCTCCACGCACAGAGCATTGAGCATTGGCACCTGTTGCTCCATGCGTGATGATGGGTGGAGTTGGATGGAGCACAGGAGCGTGCACCGCCCACGGCGTTTCCACGGGTGTCCACCGATCCCTTCCCCCACAATTGCTGCGGCATTCACACGGGCATTCCCCGCCCCCCCCCCAATACACGTGTGTGAGGCGGTTCATATGAAAACGGCTTAAGATCTAACGTAAAACATACACGACAACAACTTAAAAGTTGGTCATATGTACACACATTCGCACCCTAGTGCTATCAACAGTTTCATGCCTATGCAGTTAGCTGTTGGTGATAAATCTTTTTGCCTGCTTTTTTACTCTTTCACACAATATTGTGAACTCTGTTTAAGGATGATTTTATTGCCAGAATCTGAGCATGTGGAAAATTAACGGAGCTTGAGCAAGTTGCTAAAGCTATGAAAATGTATTCATTATCAAGTAAGTATACTTTATAAGTGGTATATATCTAGATCTTATAAAGATCTAGATGATATACCTGGTTTCAGCCCACATTAGATACATATATTAGACTTGGTCCTGGGCTAGAGGCATGAGGAAAATGAGCTCTATAACATCCAAGAAACCTTAATATACTTACTGTAAGTGACCATTCTAATTCGTTATTCATTGTCTGTTATTCTCCTACCCTGCCACCTTCACTGTAAAATGGTGTACATGAAATTGGGCTTGCTCTGCAAATTGTACAGCATTTTTTTTTTTTTTTAAATAACTAAATACTGATGCATATTTTATGCACTTACCAGTTAGTCTATCCAGACTGCTTAAAGCTGGGCTTCCATAGTTCATAACATCTTAAATTATTCTTTAGTCAAATAATTCATTCTTATATCATAAGACTGGCTGTGTTTTCTAATAAAGATTTATAGGCTTAAATTAGAATTTTTTTCTCTCAGCCTCATGTCTCCTCTTCCCCCTTGATCATGAGGTGAAGTCATAATACTGGCTCTGTAACAGCACAGTTATTTCCATAGGAACAGACTATGATGTGATACAAACACAGGAGTATAAATTCACTGCAGATGTAAGAGAATTTTTTTTTTTTTTAAAGGGAAAAGATAATTTTATCAGACACACAGCAGCCATGGAAATATAGAAAACCATCGACAAACTAGAACCCTGCATGGGCTTAAAAATCTGGCACAACCTAGTTTGAAGGTTTTTTTAGATGAGACGAGCGGGCAGAGGTGTCCGTGATCGGTGTGGGGGGAGGGTGTGTGGGCACTGTGCGCAGGCGAGCGCTTCACATGAGTGGCCCTCTGGCTTTTTGGAGGAAGCCCCATGCATTGGGATGGGGGCCGGGGGAAGGAGATGCGTAGGGGATGGGGGGGCAGAAGCACGCACCCCCCCTCCGACATTCAGACAATGTGGTCCTGATGCAGGGACAGGTGGTCCTTGCATGGGGTCGTCGTGTTTAAAAACACCCTAAGTCCAACTGCACCAGGACAGACCCGAGGCATGTCTTGACACAGTCAGACTTTTCCCTATCTGGGCCAAATCTGAACTGGGGATGGCACATTGCTCTACATGGCCATGTCAGAAAAGAGGTGCGGGGGATGCCTAAATCTGCCCCTTTCATTTACATATCCTCCACCCCCATAGAGCACTATGTTGTCAAAGCGAAAAGGGTGTGTGTGTGTGGGTGGGGGGACAGGCTAACAAGAATAAAAACATATATAAAATTCACATAGGGGCCTGCAGACAACAAAAACAACAAAATAAAACAGTACATAAAAGTGGAGCATCACCTCCCCCATAATTAAAATCTCCCATATAAACAACACCCCACCCCATCCCCCTAAACAACCCACCCTCCCCCTCGCCAAAGGCCTGGCGGAATAGCCAGGTCTTACATTGGCGCCGAAACGAAGGAAGATCTGTGGCCTCCACCGGGAGGGAATTCCAGCGCCGTGGAGCGGCCACCGAGAACGCTCTCTCCATATTGAGCCCCCCCTATATACTTGGGGGGATCTCGAGAAGGGCGCTCCCGGATGACCGCAGGGGCCTGTCAAGGGCACGAGGAGTGAGGCGGTCCCGCAGATAGGTAGGGCCCAAGCAATATAGGGCTTTATAGGTAAAAATCAGCACCTTGAATCGGGCCTGGAAGACTATAGGCAGCCAGTGCAGAGAACGGAGCACTGGTGTAATGTGCTTCTGGCGACCCGTCCCCGTAAGGAGGTGAGCCGCTGCATTCTGCACCAGCTGCAATCTCCGAACTGTCACCAAGGGCAGACCCATGTAGAGCAAGTTACAATAGTTCAATCTTGAGGTAATGAAAGTGGACAGATCAGAGTCTGAGATATATGACCAAAGCCAACACACTAGATGTAATTGGCAAAAAGCGCTCCTCACCACAGCCCCAACCTGGGCATCTAGGTGGAGCTGTGAGTCGAGGAGCATTCCCAGACTCTTGACCTGATGTACCAACGGGGGGCGGACCCCATCAATGGTGGGGGACGCCACATCCATCACCTTCCCCACTAACATCACCTCCGTCTTATCGGGATTCAGCCTCAGACGACTCGCCTTTATCCAGTCTCCCAAAGCTGCCAGACATCCTGTCAGCACTGAGACTGCAGGGCCCAGGTCCGATGAAAAGGAGAGAGTTGGGTGTCATCTGAATACTGATGGCACCGAACTCCAGTAGTCCAGACGATCTCGCCCAATGGCTGCATATACATGTTGAACAGGAGAGGGAAAAGAATAGAACCCTGTGGGACTCCACATGAGAGGTCCCGGGGAGATGAAAAATGTTCCCCAAGTACCACCCTTTGGGTTCTCCTGGAGAGAAACAAATGGAACCATTCAAGAACAGTCCCGCTAATTCCTGCTTGGTCCCGCAGACGCGTCACCAACTACTCGTGGTCAATGGTATCAAAAGCAGCCGATAGATCTAACAAAATCAACAGGGTTGAATCGCCCTGGTCTAACTCCCAGCAAAGGTTGTTGACCAGAGCCACCAATGCAGTCTCAGTGCCATAGCCTGGACGAAAGCCGGACTAAGAGGAATCCAGAAAACGGAGTCAGTCCAGATACTCCCGAAGCTGACAAGTCACTACCTGTTCAATAACCTTCCCTAAGAAGGGAAGGTTAGAGACAGGCCGATAACTTGGTGTCAATGTCCAAAGCAGGGCTGAAACTGGGCTCGATTATCTCACCGGCTCTTGACGAGAAGGAGGGGGTGTTCCCATTTCACCTTGAGCTGAGAAACCCCCCCTCGTCTCATTGAGAGCCAGTGAGAAATGGGGGGAGGACACAAGAGCCAGAGGTGAGCCAGGGGGCAAGGACAAGCCCCCCCCGAGTACCTCCACCCTCCGCACAGCATCCTGGCCTGGAGGGGAAGAGAGAGTTAGGGTAGGGTAGGGCAGGGGTGTACTTACCATCCGGGGTGGTCCTGACCCCCTCCTGCCCCAGTGCTCCGTGCTGGGCCCCTTCCCGGCTCGCTAGTTTAAAGGAACCCACCGCCACCCCCACACAGATGAATCATGCTCAGAGTGCTGCTTGACTCTGCATGCCTTTTTCAAAGCTTTGCATGCTCAGAAGAGCTGCTCGGCCATACGGGCGCCGTCTCTTAAAAGGATATACAGAGCTGAGCAGTGCCCTTTCCAAATTGAAACACCAAATTTTGAATTGAGCACCTGAGAAGGGGCCCAGTGCCGCACGGAGTACCATAGGGGGTCGGGACGCACCCACCCACTGGCTGGTAAGTACACTCCTGCCCCTGCCTGAACTTCCCCTCCCCCCACCTGACATGGAGGCCAGGCAGGGGCCAAAGGTACTCAGGGGGCTTGTCTTTGCCCTGTGCTCACCTCCAGCCCCTGTGCATCCCCCCCCATATGCGACCTCCCCCTCGAGTAATTAGCGAGAACTCAAGAGGGGGTGGCGAGAAGACCCGAGTTCTTGCCCCATCTCAGTTCTCATCTTCATTTCAGCCTTAGTCCAAAGATGGCTTTTTGAGCAGGGGCCGAACCACTGCCTCCTTGAGGCAGCCTGGCACCCCGCCCTCCTGAACCCTCCTCCTTAACCAGCCCCGCCCTCCTTAACCAGCCAGGATGGGCATGGATCTAATGGGCAAAAGGTGGCTCTCACCACCCCAAGAGCATCCTCCGCATCAGTGAGCGAAATCAAATTGGACAAGGCGGGGCTTCCACAGCCTCTCGCTTCCCCATTGTAATAAGTGCGACGTTGAAATTGTGGTGAATCTGAGCGATTTTTATCAGCAAAATAATCAACAAATGTGTCACAGCAGTCACTGGAAGATTCCAGGTCCCCTCACCACCCAGAAAAGGTCCACTGGACAAGATTTAGCCGACGCACTGGGGCAGAAAATAAATCCTTCTTTGCTGCCCACACAGTTACTGCATAGGCTTGTAAACTAGCTCTATGATGCAATCAGTCGACTTCAGCACAAGACCGTCGCCACCATTGCTCCAACGGCCGCCCTTCACGCTGCATCAACCGCAGCACCTCAGTGAACCAAGGGGCTCTGCGATGTCGAAGCCAAGGGAGCCGACGCTTGGGAGCTGTCTGATCGATGGCCCCAGTCAGCAAGGTATTCCAAAACTCGACCAGGCCATCGAGCATCTGGTCGGCAAGATCAGCGAGAAACTCCCCCAGAGCAGTCCAGAACCTCTCTGGTTCCATCAGTCTCTGGGGGCAGACCAACCAAACTGGTTCCACACCTCTCCGGGGGCAGACATGTGCAGGGAGACAGGCCTGCATGTGGTAATGACACGGGGACCGCTGACACCTCCCCCACAAACAGATCCCCTGCCTCAAGGCCAGTGCAGAAAATCAGATCGAGGGTATGTCCTCCATCATCTGTCAGGCCGCTGACCATTTGGGACAGGTTCATGGTTGCCATGGTGGCCATGAACTCGTGTTCTGATCCTCCAAGCATGGTTTCAGTGTAAGTCCCCCAAGACTAATGTCTTCGGGGACTTCAACACCACGCCCGACACCATCTCCATAAGTGCGTGTAGGGCTGAAACTCTACAGATAGGTGCATGGTATACAAGCAACACCCCTAACTTGTCTCCTGCAAAATCAATCACAAGATGGAGGCCCTCAATGCCTGACAGAATCTGCACTGAATACCTCCTAACAGACCATGAATCCCTAAAAATAATGGTTACACTGTCCCCTCCCCTCGTCCTTCTGGCCGTGACTGATGATGTATGGAGTACCCAGCTGGAACAAGGTCAGCCAAAAGAGGCTCTGACTCATTGTCCAGCCAGGTTTCTGTAATGCATACAAGGTCGGCTAGAGAATCCAATATTCATTCATGGATAGTTGTTGATTTATTAACAACTGACTTTGCATTCAACAGCAGCAGCTTCAGGCCAGAGACCCGCTGATCCTGCACCACCTCACCATGTCCCCGGAGGGGAAGGGGGTGTCACAGGCCGCTCCGAGTTGCCTGTGGCAAGAGGTAGCGAGTTAAAAATGCAACTAACTAAATAAATAAATAGGCAACAAGTGCCTCTCCCGCCTCATAGATCTAACCCCCCTACCCCTCGGTAGGGACCATATCTCCCCAATCCCATCATGACCACTATGACTTGGAAGCCCCCCTGGCCATCCCCCCCGGATCCTCCCAACCCCGGCTGCTCCACCCCATTGGCGAGGGAGATACCCTACCCCCCAACCCACCCAGATCACCACTTCCCTCCCTATGACAGGGACCCGTGTTTACTGCATTTCCCCCGTTGCTGCCTATCGGGAAAATGCAGTGAACAGGAGTCCCTGATATATGGTTTTATTTTCTGTATTTTAAATTCATATTTTTTTTATGATGTTGTTATGACCCTGAACCATTGTGGAAGAGCGAGATAAAAAACTAACTGAATAATTAATTCTATTTTTTTAATTATAATAATAATGTTACAATATAACAAAATTCTATTAATTTCTATGGCTTCTGGATTAGTTCTAATACTGAATCATATTTTTAGTTGAGTTCTGACAATGTGTTTAGTTCAGCGTACAGTACAGAACAAAGAAAAGGGCCCTTCTGTTAAGAAACCTAAACGTTAAAGGATGTTTAATATTTCCGATGAAGCTCCAAATACCGTCTTATTCTCCTGAAGTTGAGGATGCACCTCCCTGGCCCACGCGGGGGCAAACAACTGCAGCCACCACTCCCCAGGTCATCACGCGGCACAGAACAAATATGTATGCGGTCCCTGGTGGCTGGAGAGCTGTCCCATTGTCCCCATGCTCTGGGTAGTGTGGAGGAGCCAAACACACATGCAGGCATCCGACCCGGGCCCACTCCCAGCACTCTGCACCCCACCATGATGTACAGCCATGGCAAACTGTGGGCAAAAGAAGCCACAGCAGCCGCTGCCACCTATTCTCCAGAGTACTTTGCTGGGGCGGCGGCAGAGGGGAGGGAAGCCATCAGTGCAGTCCCTTCCAACCGCCATTAACATCACAGATCATTCACAGTGGCAGTCCATAGGACATGGTTTCAAGTGGGGAACTCCACTCCGTCCACAGTTGACTCACAGTGGCAGTCCATAGCAGAAAGGTCTAACCAAGTCCCAGCAGCTGGGGGGTGGGGAATCCCACTCCCTCTGCCGCATGCAACACCAAGCGATACATGCCCCTCCGGTAGCCCCTCACCAGCATATGCTGCACCACATATAGTGAGTGTTTTGCCCCCATCTGTTGTACCTGTTGCCTCAGCACTCACTGTGGCCCCTGCCCTGTGAGCCCACCTGTTTAACATGGGAGCCCTCACTGGTCCCCCATTGTGCCCTCCCACCTGCTTGCTGTGCCTACCTTCCCCAGAGTGTTCCTCTCTGTCCTGGGCCTCCTCAGACTGCTCCTCCTTGGCTTCCCAACCACCGGTGAACACAGTGAACAGGAGCCATGTTGGTGACTGGCATTAGCTGTCCACTCCATCCTATGGCAGGGTCACCTATCCTCCCTGCCCCCCTCTGGCGCATTCAGTTACCACTCCCTTCAAGCTCCAGGTCCACTGCCCCCTCCGCCTCCACCCCCTCTTCACTGGGTGCTGAGTGCTGGCTCTCCAGGTCAAGGGGACAGGTGATGAGGGTCCTGAGATTGGTGTCCGATTCCTCTGAGTCAGAGGCTGGTTGGGGCCCAGGGGCATAGCCAGAGATGGTGGCCTGTGTTCCTGAGAGGCCAGCCTCCTCCTTGGAGGTGAGGGAATACTTCCAGAATGAGTGGGCACTTCCTACAAGTCTTGCAGCCAGGGAGGGGTGTCCATCACGATGCGGCCCTTGGTGAGTTTGGTGCCAGTAATCCGTGGGTTCATGATGGGCCAATCCATACAGAGGAACTTTTCAAGGAGGTCCACACCTGGTCTTCTGGTTGTTATCCATGTCCTTCTTGAAGCCCCTTTGCAGGTCCTTGGACCGTTGCCAGCACTGGTCCATGCCTTGTTCCCAGCCTGTTGGTCGTTCGTCCGGGCCTTTGGGGGCAGGGGGGAATAAGGGTGGGGGTGGGTTGTTTTTGTTTTTTGCCAGTGGTTTTACCTCTTTTTACTGTTTGTATTGTTTTAGTAACCCCTTCCTGTATTTTTAATTGTTTTTAAATGTTTTGTAAGCTGTCCTGAGCTGCCATAAGGTTGAAGGGAGCGGGGTAGAAGTCTTTAAATAAATAAATAAAAATTAAATTATTTATTTATTTATTATTAACATTTATATGCCCGCCCCCTCCTGCTACAAGCATCTCGGGGCGGCTACCAACATTTTAAAACCCATAACTGAAATACAGTTAAAACAACCCCAAACCCCCAGATTAAAATAACCCATACCCAAACCCTCCCTAACCAAACCCAACCCCAGTGTAAAGGTCCCAGTGGTATCCAAGCTCCTCCATCTGGGTGGCAAGCCACTGGAACACCCACTTCTTCCAGTGCCTTAGGCACAGGTCATATTGCACTTATGTGTCCCCTCAGAGGCTGATGAAGGACTGGGTCTCCTCATCAGTCCACAGAACCCTCTTCTGGCAGGGAGCTCAGGGACCTTCTCCTGGTGTAGCAGGGCTTGGCGCTCCCCCCAAAGATGCTGTCCTTGGAATAGCAGTGCTGGTGGATGCCTGTGAACAGGGTGATAGAGATGGACTACACATAACTTGTGTCTACAGTGGGATGACTGCCATGCCTTCCCCCCACCTGCCAGGTGCGCTGACTTACTGATCTGGCCTGTCCCTCTTCCTGCTTCCCTTTCAGGTGCACTCGTGGTGGTGTGGGCTGGATGTTGGGCACTTTCTGCTGCACATACCAGGGACACACAACGTGGTATTGCCTTTGTGCCAGTTCCCTTGAAGGGTTCTGGGCCCTTCTCGTGGGAAGGGTGTGACTGCTCCGTTGACTGTTCTGGGCATTTTGCCCATAGCTCTGGGTACTCGTGGATCTCACCCCATGGAAAAGCTGGGAGGGGCCTAACACGTGCAGGACTGATTGGCCCAGTTGCCCTGGGATGCATCTCCGAGCTTCTCTGGAGGATGGGTCCTGTAGTAGCGGCCCGCCCCGGGTCAACTTCTGGCGGCAACAGAACAAACATGCAGATGAGTCCTAGGCCAACGCAGACTACTGTCATGGACTGCTAAAGTTCATATATAGGAGGACTTTGGGAAGTGTGAACATAATCAAGTATAATAATGTGGGTATAGGTAGAGTATTTCTGAGCTTTGATTTCAACATTTTCACCCAAAGAATTCTGCCTGAAATACTCATAATGTGGAAGTATAATAGTGCTGAAGTTATTTAGTACTTGCTTTTTTGTATACACGGTTGTTGTTTTTTAATAGAAGAACTTAGTGTTACTTGCTGCTGTGCTAGAATTCCTACTGTCATCCATGATTTTGTCACCTTATGGCTAGCTTTACTACAATGTGTTACACATGTGATTACACTTTAAATCAACTTGGAAAGAGATGCTGCAAAACTCCTCCTATTAAATAGTGTTTCTCTGTGGGAGCATTTGACAGCAGGAGCTGGAAGGTGGATCTTTGCTGACTGACGACTGTCCATTTTTGGGTGCAGTTTTAAAATGTAGCTTTTACCCTTTAAAGACTTGCCAGCTTCAGAGCTTTATTCTATCTGTAATACAAGCACCCCACCAGTCACTGGAAGTATTTGAGCTGAAGGTCTTCTAGTATAAAAGAGTGGGAGCTACTAGTAGGGTTTTTTATACGAGGGGCCATTCACTTTGTAATTAATTAATTAATTTTTATTTTACCAATTTATATGCTGCACCTTTCCGCTAACAGCAGCTCGGGGTGGCTAACATATGCATTAAAAATATAAAATATAATAATACAAATATAATAAATACAATATAAAAATAAAACAACAATATGAAACCACATAATGGGGCGCCACAGATACGAAAGAGGGAAAAAAAACCTTCCCTAACCCCCCACCCATTACCCATCTCCCTCACCGAAGGCCTGGCGTGACAGTCAGGTCTTACGTTGTTGAAAGGAGGAGAGGTCCAGGGCCACCACACAAGCCTCTTTACCGTGTTCTCATTCTGTATTCAAAATAATACAAATCAGGGAGTGTGGTGAAGTTCATAGGACTTTGGGAAGTGTGAGCATAATTAGGTCTAATAATTTGGGGTAAGGTAGATCATTTCCGGGCTTTGATTTCAGTGTTTTAAAAAAATATTTTGTAGTGAAAGTAAGCTGCCAGGTGAGATTTTCAAATGTGGGGCCTGTGCTTCTATGTCACTGAGACACTTGCAAAAATCCTACAATTTTTTTTTACATATGACAGGATGGACAGTTCTGAAATATTTATTATAAATTGGATGGAAAATACATTTAATGAAACATTTTATTTGTTTCTGCAGCCATTAAATATTTTTCTTTATATCAAGAGTATTGTGGATATTCATACAACAATAGGTTTTGGGTATCAGAAAGATCTATTGAGTCATCTTATCCATCCCCCGACGACAGAGGATGTTCTCCTACAATATATTTTCAGGCCCTAATAGAATCAGTGACACATACTAATAAAAATGACAGATGTGTATCTTTCACCATAAACATCCGGAGTTGCTGTCAAATGTTGCCTAAAATTTGTTAACTCATTGCAGAAATAAGGCTTGGAATTCAAAAATGGAACAATAAATTTTTTGCATGACAGGAGGAAATGTCAGGAAGTGTAATTCATGTACTCATACTATTACTAACCTTTTAAAAAATAAATAAATAAATAAATTCACGTTTGAACCTAGTACTTCTGTCCAGCAGCAACTGCTGTGTTTTCCGAAGCTCTTCATTGGTTTTTGTTTTGCTTTGCTAGAGTCCATTTTCCACAGTTTGACTGAAGGTGGTGGTTTGACCCTGAGTACATAAATTATATATGTGTATGCATGACTTGATGTTGATTTGCATAGTTACTACAGACCAGAGTAGAGCAGTACAAGAAACCATTGATAAGGCTGGTTGAAGCAGGCCTATCGTGGTGAAGACTACGTGGACAGTATCTTAATTTATGCTGTTAATTATCAGAGCAGGATCCCACGATGAAGCTTTTGTGTCAAAGTTAAATGGAATGACCCAACCTTTGAACTGGTCTTTGTGCTTAGATTCAAATGGATGAGACTCTATTTCAATGCCCTAGTAAATGTTGTGGGGTTCTGGGCAATAAAAAAAAAAAGATTGGGCTTCACAGAATACCAATGGCCAATATCGTTCTTTCACCAAAAAATCTTTCCAAATTTCCCATCCATGATAGAACTTGCTTTACTTATGGAGCAGTTCTTAGAAATAGGATAATAACGGGGTTCTAGAGCAATGTTTGAGAGGCTACAAAGGATTTTAAATATCTACTGTTACTTCATATTTTTCTGTTCCCATGAAAGATAGGATGCTGGGAAAATGTATATCGCTCAAGCATTCACTCTTCCAAGACTTTTTAAGATTGTCAATATGAGTGCAACTTCATTTAAACTTGAATGAGAGTTGCAGATAAGAATTTGTTAACAAACATTGCTGTAATATATAAAGCAAAACATCAGGCTATCTACATCAGGCTATCACTACATGAGGTTAGTGACTTAAGATAAATTAATTAAAAGGTTCTTTAAGTTGTTAACAATTAAATAACTAAGCATCACTACCTCCAGCCATTACTCATGTGAGTAATCCCATTCATCCCATGGGACAACTCTTGTGGATAAGGTCTGCAGGTCTGATTCCTTTGTCAGTGTCCATGAGTGAGTTGCTGTGGATGAGACTCTGTTAGTAATGTTAAACATGTTCTTCTGTGTTTTCTTTAACATCACTATAGTTTTCTATACTTTTGGCTGGTTTACCACTCTGGTTTTCTTATTACAGGATTTATGAAACTAATAAAAGAAATTCTGGCTTCACAATATTAAAAATAAACATAATTTAGGAAGCAGCTGCTGCTCTCATATTGTTCTAGGGCTTTGCAACAGGTGGCATCAAAATACAGTCAGATTTCACTTATCTCATAATTACAGCTAGATAAAAGTAGGCCACAGAAGTAATTCATTGCACTGTGAAAGCATCTGAGGGTGGGGGAGGGGTTTCTGTGAACTGAAGTCCTAACAAATCAATAGCACTAGGCATTCTGGTCATGGGGAGTTTGTCATTCCTGAAATGGACCGATGACTATTGAATGTGTAAGCAAATGACAGTATTCCTGTTTCACACCTCACTACTGAGGTGCAAATTGAGTCTCCTGTGGGGCAGCTAAAATGAAATGTTAATAGTTGAATAAGATGAACTTCAGAATCAATATTGTATCTCCAAAAGGCAAAAGTACAAACATTCTTGTTTTAATTGGGATTAAGGCACGTGCAGCTGGTCGCCTTTGAGTTTTCATTTTTTGTGTGCTTTGTTTTCAAATATGTAAACCTATCATTAGCTTTAGTAGCAGTTGTAGAATTTTATTTTAATATAGACGAATGATAGGCATGTTTTATTCAAGATCAGAAAATGTTTTCATGTATTCTGAGTAAAGGCTGGCACTCATTTGGTCTCTCTCAATAACCACTTAGAGCTATACATGACAAAAGAACAAGTTAGGACTCATGAAAGTTTCATTACTGGAGCTGTCAGACAACAGCTGTCTTTTTCAAAGAGGACAAGCCCATTGGAATTTGTGATACATCCGTAGGAGACTGGAGATTAGAGACATGTTCTTTCTCCTTGTTGCTAAATTTTCCTGTTTGGTAGCTATTAATTGATAGGAACCCAATCCTGCTCCCATTTAGGACAAGGTAAGGATTAAACTCCAGTAGATAAAGGAAGAAGAATTGGGTTGACCAGTTCTAAAACTGGTGATGTTGGCCCCTTTTCCCCCTGGAAGACGCCGTTCAACCCAAAGAACAAGTTTAGTTTACCATTTACAATAAAAATGCCAGTTTATGACACTACTGGGTCAGCCAAATGTGTGAACATACATGCACCCATATTCTCACCCATTCGCTCTTGCAAATTTGCTTTGCTGTTGCAGGCACCAATATATGCTAACAAACATGTACACTTTTTCTGTAGTCTGATCTCTCAGACTCAGTATTTGTTACTACAAACTATATAGATACTAATTTAATATGATTTTAAAGCAAGGCTTTGTACCTAGTATCAACAAGGAACGTTGTTTGGAAATAGTTGTAATTTTTGTGGTCCACGCAGTGAGGGAGCATAGACTTTTCTACACTAGAGGCAAAATTCTGTTTCAAATCATGCTAGTAAAAAAATATGTTTGCTGCCATTTATGTTGGATGGAACAAGTATCTCTCATTTCCTATACAGAATAATGCATGAGATTGATAACTTTTAATTATTTTTAGGGCATCAGAACACAAAATGGGTATTTGGAAATTGAATAACAGTGTAAGCACTGGGACTGGAGTTCTTCACTGTGTTTTCTCCAGTGGTGCCAATGGGGAAAATGCAGTAAACACAGGTGCATGATTGTAAGATACTGGAATAAATTACAGAGTTGTTTCCCTAAATACAGCGTTTTCCAGAATGTTCTCAAGTATTGTCCTTTACTGACAGCCGTTACTAAATGTTAGTTTCAGACTGGCTCGGTATGTGTGCATCTCACACTGGGTGCAGCCACACAAGACGCCCAGGGAGGCTTGCCCTGGGCCGGGCAGCTCGTCTGGCTGCTCCCACTGGAACCACCTCCTATGCAACACATTACAAAACTATGGAACCCACTTCCACAGGCTTTTGGGGAGGGGAAGGGCATTGGTGATTTTTTCAATCAAAAATCAAATCAATCACATTGATCATGGAAGCACATGAATAAGAACAATCTCTAGATTTAATTACCTCTGTGCAACACAGATGGGAATTACCTAATGCATTTTAAGAAGCCATTGAGTCTTCTGGGATTGCACTTAGCTGCTAATGCATTGTGTGTCCAGACACAGAAGCATTATCTTCTCAGGACCAAGTTACGCAGGAACCATTTTGACAGAAACCACCTCATGAGGTCAGAATATATCATTCTACAAAGAATTAGAGTATAATTCTGGTTAACCAACCGACTTGGGAGACATGGAAACCTGTTTGATAACAGAGCTTTTGGATAGCAACTATTTGGGAGTTAGCCCATCTGAGCGGGGTTGATAGCTGTCACTGCTGATCAGCTTACAGTGCTAAATAGCTGATTAGTGACATTTGTCAGCACTAAACAGCAGATTGGTGGTTATTAGCAGACTAAACTGATGGGAGATGTGCATTTGGTTTATTATTATTATTATTATTATTATTATTAATAATTTTATGTAAAGCCAGCAATCTACCTGGCACTGTACAGTTGGTAGTTACAGACAGGTCCCTACTTCAGGGGACTTACAATCTTAAGAGACAAGAAATGGGGAGATGAGGGAGAAGTGAACATCAGCAGAGACAAGGATACATTTATACGTGCTTAACTTATTTATAGGGAAGAGATTCGGAGGGAGGGAGGAGGATGCAATTTCACTCATGACAAGCCAGGGAAAGCCTGATGGAAGAGGTAGGTTTTCAGGAGGAGCTTGATAGTTGGGAGAGAGGGAGCAGAACTAATGTATTCCTGTAGAGGGAGCCAGTGTAGAGCAGAGAGGAGGGGTCAAACGTGGTCAAAACGACGGGCAAGGCGGATGACTTTGGCAGCAGAGCGTTGAACGGAGATGAGGGGGGTGGGAGCAGGGGAGGCCAGTAAGGGGGAAGTTACAGTAGTCAAGGCAAGAGTGACTAGAGTGTGCACTAAGGTTTTTGCAGTGGCAACAGTAAGGCGGGGCCGGATTTTAGCCAGCAAAACAAAGGGAACAGTTCCACAATAACCAACAAGATAAAGTGTGAAAACACATCGGGGACTGTGCAGTTATTGAATATAGTATATCATTGCAGGAGATAACAAGTAAATGGATATTGTATGTATAAAACACTTACATTAATTTTATTAAACATGAAATATATACATTTATAAAAGTCATATCAATATTTGCATGTAACATAATAATAAAGACTTGTAGATGTTTGATTCTAGACAACCATAGAAGTATAAAAAGAATCTATTTGATGCATCCAAATATAGGCATGCATAATGGTCTTACAAAGTCATATCCGTAAAAATTGTCCATATGGTAAATTATCTCACATGTTTAGGGTGGTTTCTGTAATAATGCAAGATAGAATTTCTGTCAGTAGGTTTTGAATATCATACTAGTGATAAGGTATTATCTAGAACACAAACTCTGACATCAAGAAATGGAGCACTCTCAGGGTCCCAATGACTTGTAAATTTGATATGCTCACTTATGGTGTTAATCCACTCAACCCCTCCCCCATCTATTTATTTATTTATTTCATTATATTTCTTAACCGCTTCCTCTTGCCCACATGGGCAACTTGGAGCGGCAGGTGGAACCAACCCCTTTCCCCTGTTTCCCAACCCTCACCACCCCCCCCCCCATCTCCCCCACCAGAAGCCTGGTGGAACAGCCAGGTCTTACACTGTCTTCGGAAAGAGGGGCGGTCCAGCGCTAGACAGGCCCCTGTCGGGAGGGAGTTCCACAGCCGTGGAGTGGCCACCAAGAATGCCCTCCCCATCGTCATCACCCGGAAAGCCCGGGGAACTTCGAGTCGGGCATCCCCGGCTGACTGCAGGGGCCGCACTACAGCCCGGGGCCTGAGGCGGTCCTGCAGCTAGGCAGGACCTAGGCCATGTAAGGCTTTATAGGTCAGTACCAACACCCAGAAGACCATAGGCAGCTAGTGCAGCTAACAACGCACTGGTGTAATGTGCTCGTGGCAGCCCGTCCCCATTAGAAGAGGGACTGCCGCGTTCTGCACCAGCTGCAACTTCCAGACCATCAGCAAGGGTAGCCTCACGTAGAGTGTGTTGCAATAGTCCAGTCTAAAGGTGATAAAAGCATGGATGATGGTGGCCAGGTCAGAGTCTGAAACATATGGCTGCAGCCATCGCACTAGATGTAACTGGTGAAAGATGCTCCTTGCCAAATCCACTACCTGGAAATCCAGGCAGAGCTGCGACTCAAGAAGCACCCCTAGGCTACAGGCCTGAGTGGCCAGAGGAGGGCAGACTCCATCAATGTCAGGGGCCATCACACCCTCAGCCCTACCCACCAGCATCACCTCCATCTTATCATGATTCAGCTTCAGACAGCTCGCCCTCATCCATTCCCCCACAGCCGCCAAACACCAGGTAAACACTGAGACTGCCAGGTCTGAGTCTGCAGAAAATGAGAGGTAAAGTTGTGTATCATCGGTGTACTGATGACACTGTACGCTGAACCCCCTCACGACCCCACCCAATGGCTGCATATACACGTTGAACAGGAGAGGGGACAGAATAGAACCCTGCGGAACTCCACACATGAGGCTGTGGGGAGACGATGAGCACTCCCCAAGAACCACCCACTGAGTTCTCCCAGTCAAGAAGGAGCGGAACCATTCAAGAACAATTCCACCCACCCCAGCCCGGTCCGGCAGCCTTGCCATTAACGTCTTATGTTCAACGGTATCAAATGCTGCTGACAGAGCTAACAGAATCAGTAAAGATGATTTGCTTTGATCCAGTTCCCAGCGGAGATCGTCAACCAAAGCCACAAGTGCAGTCTCGGTGCCAAACCCTGGACAAAAGCCGGACTATGAAGGATCAAGGAAACCGATATGGTCCGGATGCCCCTGAAGCTGCCGAGCCACCACCCGTTCAATAACCTTCCCTAGAAAGGGAAGGTTAGAGACTAGCTGATAGCTGGCCAGAGAGACAATGTCAAGTGATGGTTTCTTGAACAGAGGCCGCACTACCGCCTCTTTGAGGCGGCCTGGCACTCCGCCCTCCCTAAAGGAGGCATTGACTACCCTGGCAAGCAACAGCCCTAACGTCTTCTGGCAGGCCTTAACCAGCCAGATCGGGCATGGATCTAATTCACAACAGGTGGCTCTGACAGACCCAAGGACATCCTCTGCATCAGCAGGTGAAACCCACCGAAACTGATCCCATGAAACCAGACGCGGCGGGGCTTCCATTACCTCAGGTTCTCCCATTGCTACAAGTGCAGCATTGAAGTCGTGGTGAATCTGAGCGATTGTGTCCACAAGTCGTGGTGAATCTGAGCGGTTGTGTCCACAAAAAAAGTCAACAAACATGTCTCAGAAAGCACTGTAAGATTCCAATTCCAGGCGGAGAGAGGCTGGACTGACAGTCTCTGCACCACCCGGAAAAGCTCAGCTGGGCGTGATTTTGCAGCTGCTATGAGAGCAGCAAGGAAAACCTTCTTTGCAGCTCTCACAGCTACAGCATAGGCTCTCAAACTAGCTCTATGCTGCAATCGGTCGGCTTCAGTATGAGTACAATGCCACCGTCGCTCCAACCGCTGTCCCTCCAGTTTCATTCGCCGCAGGCCCTCTGTAAACCACGGGAACCTGCATTGTCGGCGTTCAGGAAGCGGACGCCTAGGAGCCGTTGGTCAATGGCCTCTGTCAGCAAGATGTTCCAAAAAGCTATGAGGTTCTCGAGTGAACGGTCCTCGAGATTGGGAGGTATTTCCCCCAGAGCATTCTGGAACCTATCAGGTTCCATAAGTCTCTGGGGGCGGACCAAGCAAACCGGTCCAGCACCTTTCCGGGGGCAGACATACGCCGGGAGACCGGCCCAGAAGAGATAGTGATCTGACCATGACAAAGGTACAGCTAACACCTCCCCCACCCCTGTCTCAAGGCCGGTGCAAAATATCAGGTCCAAGGTATGCCCCCCATGGTGTCGGGCCAAGAACCCTCTGAGACAGTCATGGTGGCCATCAACTCACGCTCTGCCCCTCCAGGATTGGAGTCAGTGTCAATATTGAGATCCCCCAGGACTAACACCCTCGGGGACAGCAAGACCACCACTGCCACCAATTCAGCTAGAGCGTGTAGGGATGCCGCCGTACAGGAAGGTGCACGGTATACCAGCAGCAGCCCCAATCTGCCTCTGGCCAAATTGATCACAAGATGGACACCCTCTATACCAGGGATAGTTTGCCCTGGATACCGCCTCACAGACCAGGTATCCCTAAAAACAATGGCTACACCACACACACCCCTTTCTGGTCGGGTCTGATGCTGTACAGAGTACCCGGCTGGAACAAGGTCAGCCAAAATTGGCCCCAACTCAGTGTCCAGCTAGGTCTCTGTAATTCACACGAGATCAGCTGACTGATCCAGGATCAGTTCCCAGATCGCTGTAGATTTATTAACCACTGACCTCGCGTTAATCACCAACAGTTCCAGACCAGGGGCCCTTCCATTCTCAAGCACCACACCACCTGCCATGGGGCCAGTGAGAGGAACAGGCATAAAACACCTGTCCTTTCTCACAGATTTAACCAGCCTCCCAGAGGGACCATAGTTGCCCCGGCCTGTAACGATTCCAATGGCTGCGGAACCCCAGCCCGTCCCACCCCCCAACTCCCCCACCAGTGGCTGTCCCGCCTGGCCAGCAGAGGAAATCCCCCACCCTCCCAACCCCCCATGCCCTCCTCTGCCACAGGGGAGCATAAAACATTCCTCCCGCTTGTGTCAGACCCCTCCCTCACACCGAGAGTTGGACCCTTCCCCCTCCCCCTTTTACTCGGGGTAGGGGCCATACCATATACACCCCACCAAACCCACCCCAATTACCCTCCCCTCAATCTCCACCCTTTCAACAAATTCCACCCTATATCCACCACCCTAATTTTGCTGACTCCTTTGTACCCAGTTCACCCAGGGGTGAGCCCCAGACCCCGCCCCCTCACCTCTTGCAAAGGGGGTTGGGCAGCTGAAAATCTTGGAGCCTCTTCTGGGCAGCTGAAGTGCAGAGGTACAGTTAGTATGTTCTGGCTTGCATGTAAAGTGTCCTGGCCCTAAACAGCCCCGCTAATGACCCCGCCAGCGGCTGACACCCTTTGGGTGTCACCCTTTGGGCTGGCACCCCCAGGGGCCAGGCCTTGAAGATATACTTGTAAAGGGAGGGGGGGCAAGGTGTCAGCAATCCTGAAGGGATTCAGGCCCTTGCATCCCTCAGGGAGGGAAAAGCCACCAACAGCCACAAGTTCTATATCAACATCATCAATGACAACAAATATATCATCTAGAAAACAACCATAATATTGAATATGTTTATGAAAGGGATTATTCTAGAATTCAAAATATCTTCTTCTAACTTAGCCCTATATAAGTTGACTATACTTGGTGCTATGGGGCTACCCATAGCTACTCCCTTAATTTGATAATAAAATTCATCTTCAAACAGAAAATAGTCCTTTTAAAAAATTATATCCAAAAGATCCAGTAAAAAACGGGTAAGGGGATATTGGCATATTTGTTGGGATAAGAAATATTCAATCGCAAATCTGCCTCCTTCATGGGGAATAGATGTATACATAGAATTAACATCCATGGTAAAAATTCTGTAATGTTGTTTAATTTCCAAGTTCTCAATTATGTTGATAAAGTTTCTTGTATCTCTTATGTAAGATGGAGTTTTTGTTACAAAGGACCTCACATGTGAATCAACAAATTATGCAATGAGTTCCAAAACAGAATTAGACCCCAACACTATGGGTCTACCTGGTGGAGGAAATCCTTTATGTATTGTAGGTAAAATATAAAATACAGGAACCCTAGGGGTGCGATTACTCAAACTTACACTCTTCTAAATCTATATATCCCGAAATAATGACCTCAGTGACAGATACATGGATAATATTTTGACTCTCTTTAGTGGGCCAATTGCCCTGAGATTTTATTTATTTATTTGCATTTATATGTTGCCCCGAGATGCTTGTGCAGAAGGGGGAGGCATATAAATGCAAATAAATAAATAAAATCTCAGGGCGATTGGGCCAGGGGTGTGTGGCTTCATTACTTTCTCAATTGAGTTTCTCAAGGGAATAGCCACTCCCAATGGGCTATTCTGTGGCTCTTTCTTGGATGAAGCTGCTTTGAAGCAGACTCAAAAGAGAGCATCACTTTATGGGAGGCTGACTATAGCACAGGATTTATTCTATCTTAATTTCTTAACAGTTTTGAAATAACGTTATATGTTCACCTTGGCGAGGTTGGGCCAGTTCCCGTCCGCGGTAACCCAAGGAAGGATCCTGGGTATCCCTTATGACCAAAGACTCTGTAGACTCTGCTCCTCGGGGCCAGTCGAAATGCTTTTGCATATTATTTTTTACTGTAATCTGTATGCTGATCTGCACCTGGATTTGGTGAATCCTATCCTGTTGTCTATGCCACCACTTTCCAAACAGGATGCCTTCTTGGTTTTATTGCAGGGGTGTGACCCAGTAATTACTTTACAGGTGGCTACGTTCTTGACCGCTGTGATGAGAATTTGATCTGATGTATGCACTGAGACTCCTCCTCTTTAATTATTATGTTTTATAAATTATAATTTTGTTTTGCATGTACCTATGTATATTTTCATTTAAAGTATTTATTGTTCAGCTGTAGGCTATCACAATGAGCACATATAAAATTTTGATATACATCACATCAAAACCACATACAAGATAAAACCAAAAGTAAACCAATTAACATACAATACTGTGAGTCACAATAATAAAATTATATAAAAGGGTACTAAGTGTACCCCAGTTGTAGCCTAGACTTCATGTAAGTACCTTATACCCTCTCGAGCCCACCCCTCTATTTTCCATACCATGATAAGTTGGCATATTAACACTATCAATAATCATGCTTTCTACAGCAAAAATAAATATAGTGACAATACCAACCTTTAAACCTTGCCCTTCCCAGCATATAACCCTACAAATATCCCCCTGGTACTCAACCCCGTTAAAGATCTTAATTACACTCTAGTATATCAAGTGTCTTAGACTCTCCGCCAAAGTATGTATATTTTGTTATGGCTATAGCTGGAACAATAAATTGATTTGGATTTGGTTAGTGTGACCTTTTCCCCCATGTCTTCTGCATTGCCTGTGACTTATGCAGTTTGCGTCTAGGGAGAGAAGTACTTTACCGGCATTCTAAGAGAATAGATAAGTGTATAAGTGCTTAACATAAAAATGTTTTAAAATGTCAGCCAGATATATTCCAAAGCCAAATTTATAGAGCCAACATTTATGTAAACTTACAGCATGTTCTGGTGTGCAATAAATATGGCATAGTAAGATTCCATGAGCCATGAAATGTGCTGTACAATTGTGGATCAAATCTTTTGAGGGAAACTGCAGGGTTTATAGGCAAAGGTTTGCTTGCTGTACAAATTCCGATCACACACTGCTCACCATGGGGGATGCCAACAAGGGCTGTATTGCATGTTACTTCCCCTGCTGGGGAAAATATTGGATGAATGAGCCCTAAGGTTTTGGCTGGACAAGCAAACCAGGCAACATCTGATCAGCTCTGACCAATCAAGCTAGTAATGGCGCTTGTTCATGAACTTGAAAGTGCGGTTTCAAGCATTCCTACCTCCATTGTAGACTGCAGCATAGAAACGTGAATGAGAAATGGGCAGTGACAGGAGAGCACAGCGAGGCCAGCCCAGATGTTCCTTTATTAATATAAGCCAGTTTCACACGTGCCTGAAAGCATACTTACAAGGCTGGAAGGAAACATGTGATTGCAAATCTCATGCATTTTTGTGTATGTGCGAATGTACTCATACTGCCTTTTTATGCGCATTTACAATGACAATTGGGAGGACTGCGAAATCCAGCCCTGTCAACTGTCGTCGTAAATACACATAAAAGCAGAAATTACATGGATTTGTACATTTGTCCGTACACAAAAACATAACATTTGTAATCGCACGTTCTCTCCCAGCCTTGTATGGTCAGATGAATAAATTGTCACCTTGTAGTTCATAGTATAGCTGTGTCTTGGCTTGGGTACAGCGTAATGTCTACATACTGTATGCACTGTTATTTATTTGTGCCTGAGTTGGCATGGAGGAGTGTGTGCAGAATAACTTTAAGGTTACAACAAGGAAACTAGAAAAATGATGACTAGCACAATATTTTCTGTCTGTAGTAGACAAGGTAATAAATTGCTTCATAAACTGAAATAATCCTTACAGATATTTGTCACTGGGGAACTGAATTATACATGTAAGGATACATAAAGATCTTATTTCTGTCAAGACATTGTGAGGCCAGAATACTTTCGAGACATCACTTAAGATACATTGCTACTAAAAAAAAGAGTCCTACTGGACTCTCTTCGCTCCCTAGGCTTCTGCGGCTCTGTCCTTGACTGGTTCTCCTCCTACCTCTCTGACCGCTCCTTCAATGTGCCTCTTCCCAATTCCACCTCCTCCTCCCTCCCCCTCTCGGTTGGGGTTCCCCAAGGCTCTGTCCTGGGCCCTCTCCTCTTCTCTATCTACACCCTGTCCCTTGGCAAACTCATTGCCTCCCACGGTTTCCAATACCACCTCTACGCTGATGATACTCAACTCTCTCTCTCCACCCCCTCTCTTTCCGCTTCTGTCCAAGCTCGTCTCATCAACTGTCTCTCTGATATCTCCGCCTGGATGTCCCAGCGTCAGCTCAAGCTCAACCTCAACATGGCTAAGACTGAACTCCTTATCTTTCCTCCCTTCCCTTCCTCCCCCTCTTCTCTGTCCATCCTCATTGATGTAGTCACCATCCATCCTGTTCCCCAAGCCTGTAGCCTGGGCTTCGTCTTCGATACTCACCTTTCCTTTAAAGCTTACATCAACTCCGTCACCAAGCCCTGTTGCTTTGCCCTCCATAACACTGCTTGGATTCATCCCTTTCTCTCTGTCTCCTCAGCCAAAACCCTTGTTCATGCCATGGTCATCTCCCGCCTTGACTACTGCAACCTCCACCTTACTGGCCTCCCTCGCTCTCATCTGTCCCACCTTATTTCCATCCAAAACTCCATTGCTAGGGTCATCCACTCGGCCTGTCGCTTCAACCATGTGTAGCCTCTCGTCGGTTCATTGATTCCCCCTCCCCCAACGCATCCTTCACAAACTCCTGGTATTTACCTACAAAACCCTCCACAACCTGCCCCCCCACCTCTCAGTCCTCATCTCCTTACACACTCCTGCATGCACTCTCCGTTCCCCCTTTGTCACGTCCCTCACTCTCCCTCATCTCCCCGGCTCCCCTAACTGCCTTCATCCCTTCTCCCTTGCTGACCCCCATGCCTGGAACTCCAGTCCCTGCCCACATCCGCTTCGCCCCCTCCCTCCGTTCCTTCAAAACCCTCCTCAAAACCCACCTCTTCCTCGCCGCCTTCCCCGACGCCTGTTAGTACTCCCCTCTCAACATTCACTGTCCGCCTAACTGCAACCAAGCCAAGCACGTGCACCTGAGACTCTGCATCCACTTGAATGTTTTTATCCCTTGTCTTTCCATATGTCCCCTATCCCTGTCTCCCCTCTCCTAGTCTATTAGATTGTAAGCCATAGGCAGGGACCGCGTCTATCTCATTGCTATGTAAAGCGCCAGGTACACTGCTAGCGCTATACAAATGCTTGTAGTAATAATAATAAAAAAAATAAAAGCTCATTGAAAATTTCTTGCCAGCAATCATCTTCACCTTCACAACCTTTTGGTTGTGAAGCCAGGAGCATCAGGTGTCATTTTTCACATACTGTTAAATATTTTATGAGAAATATTGCAACTGAATTTACCAGAAAACATTTCAGGCTACTGTGACTTTTGTCTAGAATCTGGGTAGAAAGATGCATGTACTAGCCTGTGCCCATGGAATTTCTCAGCTGGATTTTTGACAAGGAAAATGTAAAGGATAGGGTGTCTAATGGTAGACCTTTGGGAATAGAGAGCAGATGTCCAGAAAGCTACAGAGGAGTTTAATAGCTTACTGGTTTAGTGGCTTCTGGAAGGGAAACCTTAATGCTTGGGTGTGGAAAAACAGATGGAGGTATAGTAAAAGTAAAGGGTACTAGTGCATGCAAAGATTGGTATATTAGATTTTTGTCAGCAAACCATAGCTATGAATAAATTGACAAACTTACTGTGGGTTTATCAAGGGCATAAATCATTCCGGTTGGCAAACTAAAGTGCTGTTGTATGTTGTGATACAAACTTAGCTTGTACACTGCTTGTTGAATTGCTGTTAAATTAGATCAGAATACTCCTATTACAAAACTGCTATGGGATTTTAAGAACTGTCAGAAGCAAATAAAATATAAATACAAAAATAATCACTTCCCTTGTAATAGCATCCAGAAACCATACCAGTTTCTAGGGGTGCGCACCAGGGACCCATTGGGCACAAACCTATGCTCTGCGTGTGCTGAATGTGCGCATGGTGTGCGCATAATACACCCATGGACACAGGAGAGCTGTGCCTGGTGAGCGTGCAGCCTGGCCCGCCCCCAAACCCCTGTGCGTGATAGGTATGCTATATGGAGCGGACAGCGTATAGGGTTCGGGGTCAGGCCAGGCTGCACGCTCGCCGGGCATGGCTCTCCTGCACATGTGTATTATGCGTGCACAGGATTGTGCCCATTACTGAATTTGTAATTTTGTTATTTCATTATTATATAGCTTCAAATATAACTTCGTTATATATAAATTTGTTTTTGTTATTTAACTTTGTTTTCTTTCCCCCATTGATTTTGATGGGAAATTGATTTCTGGCTGTAACGTCTTCATTTTCTATCCAACTTGCTTGAAATGTGGACTGATTGTACCCCTCTCCAGAGACTACTCTGTGCCAAACTTCATAAAGATTGGATAAAGGGTCCCAATTCTGCAAACACTTGACGTTTTGTAGTTTATGCACACATTTACAGCTGTAACATCTTTGGGGCGAAATTTGTACTCATTGTACCCAGGTAGGTAAAATATTTATTGTAAGCCTTAGGCCATAACAAAACATAAAAGACAGACATAACACATGACACATATAAAATAAGATAAACTAAAATAGGCTACTCATTGTACCCATACTGAAAGGGATCATCCCTGTCAACTTTCAGGATGATTGCGTAAAAGATACTGATTTTATTAGCACTTTAATCATTTCATGGTTTGTACACACATTTCCAGGTGTAGTGTCTTTGTTTTCGATCCAGTTCTGATGAACTGTGGATACATTTTTCTCCTCACTCAAGGGAGCATACCTGCAGATTTTCAGAAAAATTGGATGAAGGATCCAAATGTTATAAGCAATATTGGTTTCATAATTTTAACAGGATGTGTCAATTTCCTTAAATCACTTGCAGGTGTTGCTTCTATTTAAACTATAGAAGCTTTACTAGATGGTTTTTGGAGGAGCAAGTGCCAGAGGCACTGGCACAGGGCTTCAGTCATTGGCACCCCAAAATCTGTGGTGGCATACATGTGGGAGAGTAGGTGCAGAGTCTTACTTTTTTGAGCACTTGTTGTGAGACTGAAGTCTACAGCACAGTCAGTCACATACAGAGCACTGAGCCAAACTACAAGCTACACAAGTTATTTATTTTATTTATTTATTCATATTTATATCCCATCCCTCCTAAAACAGCTCGGGGCGGCTAAAACATTCAAAAAAATAAAAATACAAATATAAAACATTTTAAAATACTCATAAAATTACAAAAATGAAACACGGCTAGGGAACATAAAAATAATTAATATAATAAGAGTGGCGGGGATAACAACCCCCCCCATACTCCCTCCCCCCCTTCCCAAAGGCCTGGGCGAACAGCCAGGTTTCGCAAATTCGCTGGAATGTTAAAAGGCTTGGGGCCAGGCGAGCTTCCTCCGGGAGGGAATTCCGAAGGTGAGGCCCAGCCACCGAGAATGCCCTCTCCATTGTGGCCCCCCGCTTAACANCACCGAGAATGCCCTCTCCATTGTGGCCCCCCGCTTAACACGGGGGACCTCCAAGAAGGCACCCCCGGCAGACCGAAGGAGCCACTCTGGGGCGCGGAGGGCGAGGCGGTCCCTGAGGTACGAGGGGCCCAGACCGTGAAGTTAGCCATAGTGGGGGCTGTTCAGCTTGGCAGAAGCTTATATTTGCTCCCCATTGCCCACCTCGTCTCCCTGATTGAAATTATTGGGTACTGTCAAGTTGGAAGTCTGGGAAGTATCTCCAGTGAATGAGCCCGTACCAGAGATTCTCTTATATTTGTCACAGTGGTACAAGATGAGTTTGTTTTGCCAGTTGGTCAGCAGAAATGTCAATCATGTATCCTCATTCTGTGCTGTGCCCGCTCCAAGGCCCTTTAATTGTTACTAGTAATTCGGAAGCATCTGCTTAGGAAAGAGCCAATCTTTCTGAAATTTGGCAGGGATGATCCCTTGTATGAGAGGTACTGTGTCCAAATTTAATCCAAATTGGATAGACAACAAAGTTTCTACAGCTGGAAATATGTGTGCAAACTACAAAACATAAATTGCTTATAGGATCTGGAACTGTTATCTAATCTTTCTGAAACTTAGGACAGTTTATCCCTTTTGTTAGGTGTATACTATATCCAAATTGCATCCAAATTGGGTTGGCAGAAAGGATGTTACACTCATAAATCCATTAAAAACCTTAATGCTTATAAAATCTGGATCCTATATCCAATCCTTCTAAATCAGTAATCCAGATGTTTATTCAAGCAAATTATTACTATTCTTAGATCAAAAAACCTAGAGGAGTTAAGGCTCTTACAAATTCAGCCATGCTCCAAAAAGCAAGGAAATTGTAAGTTAAGCCTCCTGCCTCTGCCCCATCTCACCCCTGGGTGGCTGGTCTATGTAAAAGATGTGCACAGTGCACCAGATGTGTAGGCGGAGCAGAGGCAGGGCAGGCTGTGCCTGCTCCAGGGCTGCTCCACTGGCAGTGCTCCGAACATCCAGGAACACTGCCAGTAGAGCGGGTCACCCAAACCTGGGTAAGAGGTATATTCTTACCAAATTTTATTAAAATCAGACATAAAACAAAAAAGTTACAGGCTAAGATATATGTCCCACAGTAAGAAAATAACAAAATAATTATGAATTCTGAAATTTCATTATTTCAGAATTATTAAATTTGTTTTCATAAATATAATTACAGTAAAAAAAATGGCCACATTCTTAATTGTAATATAATTACAAAAACTAATTTACCAGCCCTACCAGTTTGTGCATTCTGTGTAACTTACAATTTCCTTGCTTTTTGGAGCATGGCTGAATTTGTAAGAGCCTTAACTCCTCTAGGTTTTTTGATCTAAGAATAGTAATAATTTGTTTGGATAAACATCTGGATTACTGAATGCTTTATCAAGAGAGACTTTCTCAACTTGTTAAGATTTACCCATCACTAATTCAGAGGAAGAGGTTAAATTTAACTGGTATTCCTTCAAGTTTGATCAACTTTACTATCTCCACTTTTATATGATGAGAATTTTCCATCTTGCTTATGCTTACAAAATCAGATTACAGAGTTTGGGACATTTAAAAAAAAAAAAAAAATGCATCTGGGGCTCCAGATTTTGTAACTTTTAAAAACAAAAATAAAATTACACTAAAAGCTAACCAAAGGCATAATTATAACATCTTGTCATGATTGAATTTCCCGTCACCTCCATCATTGCTCAAAATAAAACTTAATTATGCAGGTTCCAAATTCCTTTCATTGGAGGTGTTTAGTTTCAGTTACACATGGGTATATGTACAAGAAAGCAATATGTACTTTGCCTAAAGGCATTTGAGATTTCCCTCTCCCCACATAGCAAGTTACTCATTTCTGTGTTTCTCAAAATAAACCTTTGTAATTTGCAATTTGGAAGACTTGGTAAACTGGGGGAATAGAGGGTGCTAGAGATTAAGTGTGTTGCAGGTAAAACATCATTGCTCAGCATGAACTGGTGCTGTGTAGTTCTGATTCAAACCATAAATCCCCTTTGTGAAAGGAGCTAGTTTTTCTTGCATCCCATGTGTTAATAAACTCTGGTAACTTGAATGGAATTTTATACTCTATGGACTAGAGTATGCTTGAGGTTTTAAATTTGCTTACTTTTAAAAAGAAAGATACTAGTAGTAATTTTAGAAACGGATACATTACAACTTTCCCAACCAAATGTTTCTCACTATTTCAGGGTGTCCTGTTTATTTACTGTAGAATTATGACCTCACATGGATAATCTGAGCAGTGGTGGGAGTGTTAGGTCACAACTTTGCAAAGAGGAGGCACTAATCTAGGAAAATGCAAAGGCTTATCCTTAGGCATATAAGTATTCCCATTAGCTTCAATGGAACTCGTTCTCACCCATAAATACTTTACTGAACAAGGACAGAATTTCTTTTTGCTCCTTGAGGAGGAAGTGGGGGATGCAGCCCCCCCAACTCTTAGATCTTTCAAGAGTCTTGTGGATGTCAAGTGATTCACTGTAGGCCAAGAGCTATCCACACAGAGGATTAAAAGAAGATTTAACTGTTGTGTGGGGTGTGCATTAGAAGCTTTTCAGAGGGTTTTCTATTATCTATATACCTACCCTAACTACTTTTATTTTGTTAAAATTCCCAAATAAAAAACGTGTCTGTTTAAGGAAGACGTTAAGGCGGTTACAAAATCAACCATGCAACAAAACGTCTGTACCATTTAAGCAGTAAAGACTTGTACAGACTCACATACTGTGGTTCTGGTTGAATTTCAGGGAAGGAGGAAACTGACGAGGCAGTAGAACATCCAAGAGGCAGGAACGTGGTGGAATGTGATGACTGGTTTTCATGTGATCCTTTCAGTTTTGTGAAGCACTTCTTCCAAGGGGAACTTTGTCATTATACCTCCTTGTCAGAACATAGCTCCATGTTCCCAAGTCAGCATTGTAATTCAGTATGTAAACAGAAGTATCCCCACCATCATTATTTCTGTTGTGGAGAGGGAGAGGATTGGGGTGTGTTTCAGGGAGGCATGGTGTGGCTGACTAAAGCAGGACAGAGGAGTACAGACTCTGCAGGAGTACATTGATTGCTGAGGGTTGTTTACATGGGCTGTATCCCTTTCCTGAAACGGTGTGCCATCTTGCACACTGTGCTCGCTTCCAAGTTAGGCTGCGTGGACGTCGGATGAAATCTTGCAGTTTCTGTGAGATGCACAGATTACATGGGGCTATGAAAGAAATCAGTGGGAGTGCATCATTACGAAGGGGCATGTGAAATGATAAGGAAAGCACCAAGAAAAGTCGGTGGAATGTTAGCAGTTGTTTTTATGTGATCCTTTCAGTTCTGTGAATCACTTCTCTCAAGGTGAATATTGTCATTTTACTGGGTTGTCATAACATGGCTCCTGTCATTCTACAAACTTCCTTGCTGATGTGTTTGATCCTTGTCCATTCCATGTCCCTGTCCATTCCATGTTATTAATTCCCATTTTTATCCAAATGAACTTTCTAATTATGCATTTAGACTTAATACCACACATTCATTGTTGCTTCCAACCTGTAGAAGAAGAGGATTATGGCTGAGAAAACAATGACCAAGGAGGCACTGCACACAGCTATTTAATTATGTGATTGGGAAGGGCATGAAGGGATATGTGAAATAATAAGGAAGGCAACGATGAAAATGAGTGGAATGAAGACTGAGGATTAGGTACCAAAGAAACTGAATGCAATGACAGGGAGGAGCAAGAAAGTGGTTGGAATGACAGGAGGAAGGTGGTATAATGGCAAAGTTCCCCTTGGAAAAAGTGCTTCACAAAACTGAAAGGATCACATGAAAACCAGTTGTCACATTCCACTATGTTTCTGCCTCTTGGATGTTCCACTGCCTCTTTCCTCCTTCCCTGAAATTCAACTAGAATCACAATATGTGAGACATTATATGACATCTTTACTGCTTAAATGGCATAGACGTTAAGGCGGGAGCCTTAACTTACAATTTCCATGCCTTTGTTGAATTTGTAACCACCTTATAACTACTTCCTTAAACCAACAGGTTTTTTATTTGGGAATTTTAACAAAATAAAGGTAGGTATATGTGTGGAGTACATGTGTATATGGAGAGTAGAAACCCACACATGTGGAGGGTAGAAAACCCTCTGAAAAGCTTGTAATGCACACTCCACACAACAGTGAAATCTGATTCGTGAGGGATGCAATTCAATGCAGAACCTTCCACAGTATAATGCTGACCACCGTAACTATTCTGCAGAATTAAACATAAGGTAATATATACAATGTATATGTGTTGTGTTGGAGTGTGTGTATATGCGTGTCTATATGTCTGTGTGTATGTGTGGGTACGTTCACCCATTCACTGCCCCACCCTCTGCTCCCTTTGCCCTACCCCTGGTTGTCCTCTCCCCCCCCCCCCCCCCTTCTCCTTCCCCCTAACCTCTGTTCTACTTCTCCACGCTCTCCTTCTTCCCCCTACACTCTGTTCTCCCCAGCCTCTCCTGCCTTCCCCCTAGCCCCAATTCTCACACACACACACTTTCCTGGATTCTAGTCCCTATTTGTCCCCTCTTCTCCTTCCCCCTACTCCCCTTTACCCCCACTGTTTCATAATGTCCCCATGTTTCCTAATGTCCCCCTTTCCCTCTACACCGTCTCCTCCTTCCACCTAGCTCCTGTTCATCCCCCTCCCTCTTCCCCATTTTCTCTTCGACCCTGTTTGACCCTACCACCCTCTCCTTCCCCCTAACCCCCATTCACTCACCACCCTCTCCATTTACTGGGCCCAGAAAGCAGGAGAGTAGCTTAAAGGGGGAAGGAGAGAAGGGCTGCTCCAATTGCCTCTCCACGGAGGCTGCAGCCAGAGCCCCCTCAGGGTCCACTTCCCTGCCCCTCAGCTGGCTGGATCCAGCGGGGAGCATACAGGTGGAAGGGAACAAGGCCCCTCAACTGCCTAGGGTCCCTGCCTAGGGTCCCTGCATTCTTTGTACAGAGCTGTTGTTTCCTATGGAAATAATCTTCAATAATAAATAATACTATTTTCATTTATAACGTCAAGCTACGATGCATTATTGTAGGTTTCCACTTAGTATTGTGAAGGAGTTGAGTTTTACTTAAATTTAAATGTCTTGAAGTATTGGTGTTTTGAAATATTAAACTTGTGAACCTGTTGCCTTGGTTGTTTGTATTGCTTATATTGTATTGCAATTGCTTGTATCTCTCACACACACACTCACACCCTACCCCAACCCCCCCCCTCTCTCTCTCACTCACTAACACATACACCCTGCCTCTCTGTGTGTTTTCAGACAAGACACTCTCCACCTACTACCAACCCACCACCCACCCACTATACATGTTGCAGGGAGTAACATATATAGTGGGTCTTGTCTGAAAACACGCCCCCCCCCCCCTCTTCACACACACACACACACACCCTACCCAAACCTGTCTTGAGGTCTCTCACACACACACCCTACCTGAACCTCCCTGCCTTGCTCCCCCCCACCCCCCCTGTATACTCTCTGTTGGTGGCTGGAGGGCAGGGAAGCAGTCCCCAGCAAGGTTGTCACTGAAAGGCTCTGGCTTAGCCTCTATGGAGAGGCAATTGCAGCAGCCCTTCACTCCATTCTCCTTTCCCCTTCTCATCTGCTACCTGGAGTCAGTAAGCAGCGGCAGCTGTTTAAACCTCTCACAACCTGCTGGGGAAAAGGAGGACAGAAAGAAGGGCTGCTCCGATTGCCTCTCCAGGGAGACTGCAGCCACAGGCTTTCAGTGACAGCCCCACTGGGGAGCACTTCCCTGCCGCACAGCCACCTGGATCCAGTGGAGAGCATTCAGGTGGGAAGGGAGACTTCAAACGGCTGGTGCCAGTTCGCGAGTTCCGCTGGGGCAAGGAAACCAGTTAAAATGACCCCCGGCCCTCCTCTTCCATTGTGCTTACTGAAGCCTCCCCCGCACCATTGTATCCATCAAACCACCATTACATGCCTCAGAATGTTCATCATAACTATTTCTCCATAAACCAAAATAGCATATCCTAGGGCATATACTCCCTAATACGCCACAGTAAAACAACAGTAGAACCCACCAGACATTAATACACACTCACCTTTAATTTTTCATGGCAGGCGCAGCAACATACACCCTCCCAAAGCTGAGGAGAGCCCTGCAACAAAAATGGTTGCCAACACAGAAGTAAACTCCAATGCAAGTGAATAGCCAGCATTCTATTGGATATCCCACCCGCCTTAACTACATCATCATTTATTATTGACAGGGACCCATGATCACTGCATTTTCCCCATTGGTAACAATGGGGAAAATATAGTGAACATGGGTCCCTGATTATTGTTTCTCCCTCACTGTATTTAAATGGGTCCCTGATTATTGTTTCTCCCTCACTGTATTTAAATACAATGGATCCTTGTTATAACTTAGTATTTGGGAGCCATAATTGCATTATAACCAGCTTCATGGTATATTAAAAAAAATGCAGAATCTCCCATTTTTGTATGCCCTGATGGGTCATACACTGAATTGTGCTTAAAGCCAGCGGGGCTTTTCTCCCCAAGAAAATAAATGCATCGGGAACCATGGTTGTGATGGCAATATAAGTGAATTTGTGCTATAATTACATACATTATAGCAAGGTTCCACTGTATTTGAAATGATCATGTCCTAACAGCTCCCTCCCAAGTGATTGCTTTCATACGTATACCTGTCCTGCATTTGCTCAGTCCATATTTCAGACTTATCCAATGCCTGAGGAAGGGTTCTGCATTGCTGGACATGTCTCTCACCCTTGCCAATAGAAGTTGGTCCAATGAAAGATTTTATCTGAACTACTTTGGCCCTTTTTACATGAGACGCTCCCATGCATGGACACCCATCGTCCACGCAGGGGAGCATCCTGTATAAATGTCAACGTGCGTGGGTGCGCACTCCCACGACCCATGCATCCCCACCCACCCCCCATGCAGGGAGCAACTGGCGAAAAAGCGTCCCAAGCATTCCACCCCCCACCCCACACACAGAGCAACTGGAGAAATTGCAGGTTGCTGGATGGGTGGATGGGGGTGCGCCTGTCTGCATCTGCATCCCTGCGCCGCCACAGCAGAGCGCACATGGACCACCACCCCCAGCAGCAGTCTGTGTGAAAAGGGCCTTTGTCTCCTGTCAGGAAAATGCTGAGGATTGGGTCTGGGTCCAGGAGAATAGGTGCAGGATTGGATCCAGAAAGTTTGTGCATGATTCAGGCTGACTTTGGAGAATAGTGCAGGATTAGGTCTAAGGGTTCAGGAATTCAGGACAGACTGGGAACTCCCCTGCAGACCAGGGAAGTGGATGGGCATCCTGGAACAGGCACGCAGATGGGTTTCCACGGCAGGGGCAGAAGGACCAGTTACAAAAATAGGGTCACAAACAAATAGTCCAAACAAAAAGGGCATATAGCTGGTCCAAAGCAAGCAGGGTCCAGGACAAGCAGAGCCAGTCCAAAAGCATATGGTGTTAGGTGTAAGGAAAGCACAGCAGATCCAGCAGCCAGGAACAAGGAAGCCAGGACACAGGAAAGAGAACAGAGGAAAGAAACAGATGATCCACCCAACTTCCTGTGACTTTACGCTGGCCTTATATACAGACCAGAAGTCAACTAGGAAGCTGGGGGCATGGAGCAAAACCCGGGGAGGAGGTGTGGAATGTATTTCCTTGATCCTCTTCTGCGGTACATGCAGAGCCACTAACAAAGAGTGAAAATGCCACTTTTAACTGCGCTTTAACATTTTTAATGCTTGTGTTAAGGCTCTTTTGGTGCCCTATGCAGTCCTGCACGTATGCATAAGAAATGTTAAAGCGGTGTTAGCATTATGTCTGTTTTCACGCAAAATATTTAATTTTATTCATTTATTTATTTATTTAGATTTTTAAGCCACCCTTACCTCAAAGAGGCTCAGGGTGGCTCACAAAACACATAAATCATATATAAAAACATATAAAGAATAAAACATTAAAAATACAAAACAAAACCCTACAAAACCCCCCAGTCCACCCACAATCCCCCACAAAACCCACCCAGTAACACTTCCCCTTCCGACATCCAATATCCCCTCAGAACCCTACCCCAAACCCATCTATCCCTGCCCACCAAATACCTTTGCAAACAGGAAGGTCTTGTACCAGTTCCAGAAGATGCCCAGGCTCGGGCTCAAACACACCTCTGGGGGAAGGGAATTCACTAGTTATTGGGGCAGCAACCAAGAATGCCTCCCTATGAGCCCTTGTACAAACAAACCTAGTAGATGGTAGCCACAGGGAGGGAACCTCGGCCAATCTCAGGGGCCACAATGGGGCATGGAAGGACAGGTATGTGGGGCCCAGACTATGTGGGGCCCAGACTATTTAGGGCTTGAAAGGTCAAAACCAGCACTTTGAATTGTGCCTGGAAAGCTACAGGGAGCCAGTGCAAACTACAGTGTAATGTGCTCCCGGCGCCTCACCCCCCAAGAGGAGGGGGTACAATTCTGTACAAGCTGCAGTTTTCACACAATCATCAAGGGCAGCCCCATGTAGAGCGGGTTGCAGTAATCTAGCCTTGAGGTGATGAAAGCATGAATGACAGTGGCCAGAGGGCAAAATAGTCAGAGGGCTGTTGTCCAGTACTTTATAAATTTGACCAGCTTTAGTTTCTCACTTTCAGTGCATTCAGGACACGCTGCTAAGTCAAACTTGAGTTGTTGTCCAAGTACGAAATAGATTTTTCATTTAACTCCCATTGGTGCATGTTAAATCAGACAAGTTTCCCATACTACTCGGCAAGGATGACATAAGAAATTGATGAATTTCACTTTTAAGGAGTAGGAGTGTGTACTTTATTCAAAATGCAGATTTCAAGTCAAAGGCACAAAAGAACAGCTCAGAGTCCCAAAATAGAGTTTCCCCCGTATTTATTTTGGATGCTGCCGGAATTACTGACCACTTCTCTGAAACTGAATCCAGATCAAGCGGGATGTGACAGCTGCTATTACAACCGTCTTCACATCTACACAGGTCAGTGCAGTGCAGATCATTGTGTTTATATTTAAAACCACACCATTGTGTGCTGCAGCCAGTTTTGTAGTTAAACTTTGGTGATTTTAATTAAGCCTCTGGAGCTGGGGCATTCATGTAATATATTGGAACCAATCGATAATCTACCAACTGCACTCTGCTGGTGGAAGGGATGACATTGGTTTCACTAAACTTTTCCAAATGAGTGCCACATAATAAGTTCATGGGAGATATGGTTGCAATGTCCCTGAAGTTGGTGGCAGTTGACCTTTCTTCCCAAATCTAGCAGATAGCATCCAGCACATCTCCTTCAATGATGATGCAGTTGCACCACCTGTTTTATACAAGACATGTGTATTTTTCCACAGCAAGTATGATGGTATCAGACATCGTTTCTGACACTCCAAACAGACTGAATGCATGAAGTTCTTCATCAGTTGATTCCATGAAGACTTTAAACTGACTTGCCACCCCCGTCGTTGCAAAAGATCCAGTATTATCTGTACCTTTAAATGCATACCATCCAGTGAAAGTCTCACATTTATTTGATCCCAGCTTCATACAGCATTCATGAATGGAAATCTTCTCTGGTCCTTGCTTCCAGAATAAGGTGGTTGATTCTGGCAGAAGAGAACAGTGCCCAGCTAATGGAACAAACACATCAGTATCAAAAGAGAAAACATCAAGTTTCATGTCGGGTCCTTCTGACTGACATCAACTGCATTGAGAGGGATAAGCTGATCCCCCTCTTCTAGGGTATGCATACCCCTTTCCATCTCACTCAGACTGACAATTTCTGAAAGGGGGCAACTGGCCCTCATAATATTGTGATAAGCAACCAGCACCTTCTGCTGACTGTTACAGAAATGGGAGATGACTTTTTCACCCAAATACTTAGTCAGTTCAGCTTTGGTTTTCATGTTTGTCAGAAAGTCTTTCACCAAATTTATCTGTCTCATATCATTTTACATGATAATATACCGACTTCATCTTGGCAGTTCTCTTGGCACAGGTTGCCTCTTTAACCCTCATTTCATCATCGCCTCTGCATAATGCCTGGGCACTGGCCAGAGTGTCTTGATGGCACTCAGGCACCAGCCACTTATGCTCAGGGATGGAAGGATACTGGTTCAAGCCCTGGTCCTTTATTTTCTATCTCTAACATTTAGGACCAACATCTCAGCCACTCTTTTTAAGCTCAGAGTAGTTCACTGAAGGCTTATCAAGGGTATGATGTATAATACACCCTGACATGTTCCCTCCCCACTTTCAGATGCCTGATTTCATAACGGCAGCCAACATGGCACTTTAAAGGTAGCTGACATCTGCCTGTGAAAGTGGGAATCTGATTGGAGAGTTTACCCCATAAACATGTCTTTATAGGCATAATCAAGCCCTTTGTATCTGCTCCTCAGACCAATGTTATTTATAATAGAAACAGCATACAGCGTTAATCCAATTTGGTGGAAAATCTTATGTTGCACATATGACCGTGGACTGATTCTAGTTTTAGTGTTAGCCAGCACGTAACGAGGAATAATCATTGGTTAAACTTTGACTAATGATGTCAGGAAAGCGAGCTGTCAAAATATGGAATCCTCTAGCATGCTATACATAAAATGTTAAATTAAACCACTTTAACATGAGAGAGTAAAATTCCATTCAGTGCATGATTAGTACACCAAGCAAACAAAAATCCCCACTGCCTCAAGATCAGAAATCAATTGGAAAACTTCATATTTTGATTTTTATATAAAAAAGACATTCTGTTTGAAATTGCAAAATACTGCAGGGTATAAAGGGGAGAGGGGCAGAAACCTAGGCAGCATATGCATTTATAAATAAGTGAAAGTGTGCGAAGCGTTTCCTTCCGGAAACCTATCCTGTGATGTTGGGCACATTTACAGTGTATCAAAGTGAAGAAAACAGATCTGCCTTGAAGCAGGAGATGAAAAGATAAAAATTTCCGTGAATATTTTAAAACATGCTACATCTATTTTTAATCTGAGTTCTGTATGCTCTGAACTATTTTTGCTGCCACTAATTTTTAGTTGGAGACAGGACAAGCCTCTGTGTTGTTATTTTCCCCCTAAAGACCTCTATTTAGTGTCAGGTTGTGCTTTGCAAGTAAACCTGCTTCACATCACCTTTTGTGTGTGGTGGTGGTGTGTTTTCTCAACAGTATTTCACCATAAAATATCAAAACTAAAAGATGTATAAAATGAAAGTATTTGAAAGGTAATCAAACAAAAAACAGCATTTTGTCTTATTGGGAAAGGTTTCTAATAGTACATTTTTTCCCATTTTGCACGTTTCAAACATCCCTAGAATGTAGACAGAGATTTTTAAAAAAAAATAAAATAAGCAGGCTTTGGTTTCTGGACCAGCTGATCTCAACTGGCTCAGCATATAACCAGAATAATTCTTTTAAAATCAGAGACGCTACAGTGGATTTACAACCACATAACTGCAGTCGGAACCTGGCTTCTGTCTGCAATATTTCTAGTCCAGGCGCTGGGCATAGCCATTGAGAAGTGTGTGATTACCTCTTCGCTGCAGTTAAGATTCTTGAGATAAAGAGCTTATGAGCACAAATTATCTTCACTGAGGATTTGCTTGTCTGCTTAGTCTGTTGTCATTTCATTGTGACTGTACATATGTGTTTGTGCTAAAGCATGATTGTGGGGTAATTATTTTATTCCCTTGTTTGCTCTCCAGTCAACTGATATTGTATACATTAATAAACAAATTTTTAACATAACATTCATGATGGAATTGGGTTTGGTTGCTGGCTCACTTAATTGTAAAGAATGCATTTCAAATGTCCAATACGTGGTAATTTCTCTACCTCAAGTGTACGTTTTAAATAATATAGTAGAATTACGTTCCTTGGAGGTTAAGGCTAGACAAGGACTTGAATTATTGCCTGAAGAAAGGTTGGAATTTCTTATTAATGGAACTCATTTGTATTCAGGGAATTGCCAAATTTAAATGGACACCTATTTACTTTCTTCTTCCTTTTTTTTTGTTTTGTTCTCATGTCTCTGAGTGACAGTATCCTAAAAGAGCAGCATGTACCAGATAATTAAAAAGGACAAATATTCCAGACAGCACTCCAAATTACCTTCCGAGCAGTCATGATGCTTGCTTGGGGTTCTCTCTGGGGCTGCAAAGATGACTCATTAAATTCTAATTGAAACAAATACGTGGGAAAGAAAATGCACTTTGTCGATTAACTGTACACAGAGTTATATCCTGAACCTGGTTCCTTTGGGTTTTCCTTCAAATATGTACACAGCTAATGGTGACTTTGTAAAGCAATTTCCTCATTCTCTCACGAATTAAATCACATGGGCAGCCACAGAGCTGTTTGACAGCAGAGTACACATTAAGACACATTCATTTAGTATGTTTCATTATCTAGAGCTCATTTTCAATAATCACTACAAGATAATGTTTTACCATGTGTGCATTTATATATAAAGAAAAATGGTTACTAATGGAGTTCATTAAACAACAGGTAGGTTTTCTTCAATGTAAAAAAGCTGCCTTTTTTTTTTTTTTTAAAGTAAAACATTTTCCTTAGAGATTAAAGATAAAGAAAAATGGCATTGGTATACACTAGCCATGCATCTTTATATTTTTTGTTTAGGGACAGAGTTTGAATGCCTTATGCTAAGCAGAACATTAATTGCAATAATATCGCTCATGCAGTATTTGCTTTGAGTAAAGGTGAAAAACTACCCCTCTACAGAGGTCCTGCATAGGATTTTGCATCACTGGGTGTTTTTAGACGAGATGCCACGCCTCATGGACACTCAAGAGAGCCATGGAGCCCACTGCCCATCTGAAGGTGGAGCTGGGGGATGCGTGCTTCTATGAGCCAAGGAGCACCCACTCATGGAGCACTGCTGGGAAATCTGGAGAGCTCCATGTGGGGCAAGCCAAATAGCTCTGTGGCAACAGGAAGCCATGAATCCCCTGCCTGTATGAACCGGGGCAGCCAGCAACATCAGCCGACAGGTCCCCCACTCATAGACAGTGTGGACAGGGGACGCAGCCTTTGCAAGTCACAAGAACTGACTGGGAGTGCTGGAGAGTCCGGGTTCCCCAGCGCTCATGCTGGGGACATGTCAATTGCAAAGGCCAGCCTGGTGCACTTTCCCCTCTCCCATGGTTTGTGGCAGAGGGAATGTGTGGCGGTTTGCCTCTGTAACTGGAGTAGCCACACTGGGAACGCCTGTTTGAATTCCTCCCCACACACTCCACCTGAGTGAGTGCTCCGCAGCAGCGCCCCTCAGCAGTCAGAAACACATACCCCACACACCACTCTGTTCGTTTAAAAACACCCACTGGAAGGCATTAGAGAGTCTAAACTAATACACAGTTCTTGTAGTCGTACATGCCCTTCATTTAAAAACGAATTGTTAAGTAGTCATTTCTGTATTTCATAATATGGCTTCTGGACTGAAAATAGTTATGGATTATGTTCTCTTGTTACATTGAGTCTACATAGTATCAAATACGAATTATTGACAGATGAATGCCACTCTTGTCACAGTGAGTCCTTACCTAAATGTTCTCGTTGATCTCATTCTTAATTGAGTTTTGTGAGACTACTTGTAGGTATAAACAGCGGTGTTGAAAATGAGGATTACAGTGTCAGGGCTTATGTTAAAAAGGAAATGACTTGTAACATTTTCAGTATAACACATAATAGATGCATCTTACTCCCACTGGAGCTGCTTGTGGAAATTTAATTGTCTTCCATGTGTTAGTGAGGTATGTGTGACCGGCAAATTCTAAACTAACCTCTCTTTTCTTAAAAGAGGGTTTTTTGCTTCCATTTTTTTTTTTTAGACTACCCATTTCCCTTTTGTTTATTTACCTCAGTCTTGTTTAAATCTCATTATGTTAAATTCTATCTTAATATGCAAAAGGACTGGTTTTAGAAGTACTGGATCTCGAGCTGGAGCTTTGGATGTGTAGCACTTGTGAAAATCATGTCCCCAAAATGGCACTGACTGTGTCCATTTCAATGCCATTTCCAAGGAGTGTAACAAGGGGTACGAGATTTTCCCTTTTCAATTTTCTTCAAAAAATGATGGTAGGAAAACTGCCCCTCAAATGTATTATTAATCTGTCCCTTAGGTTGCATTTGCTATGGCTGAAAGCCACTGCCTCTCTGCTGTACCTGTCAGGTGTATGGGCACTGGCCGGACAGAGAAGATTGGCTGGGGTCAGGAGAAGTTGGGGTAAAGACGTAATGCTGTTGAAGAGAATGGTTTGTTAATTTAGATGTATGCAAACACCAAAAGAGCACTTATTCATAAAAAATCAAACGAAAAAATTACATAACTGAAGTGCAGTGGTTATTATTAATTATTATTATTATTTTATTAGCATTTATATATCACCAGCGATGTACCTGGTGCTTTACAGAGAATAAGATAGACACGGTCCCTGCCTGAGAGCTTACAGTCTAAAGATAGGGGGAGGGGAGACAGGGAGGGGGGAAGAGAGGGAGAGACAAGGGATGCGACATTCATGAGGATGCGAGAACTCAGGTACACGTTCTTGGCTTGGTTACAGTAAATTGGGAGTATACAGGCTGACCTAACACTCCCGACCCGTTGAAGGTTATATTTACAATAACCAATAGCCAGTAAATTGCCCAAATAAAAAGCTATCACTAACCTTCCCATCAGTTATTACACTGAGTTGTAAAATGCTAAGAGAGGGTCACACACAGCCTGGTCCATCTGCATATCTTTTTGCATATCTTACCAGGTTGCTAGTTGGCTTTAATAGATACGTTTTTATTTCAGATAGATCACTTCCTGAATGTAATGGTCCTTAATAGCAAAACAGGAGAATGATTTGCTGCTTCATTAGAGATCAATCCCATGGAAATATCCTTTTTGATTGATGTACTGTATTACTGTGGGTGATTTTCCTCTGCAGTTTTTTTCATGACTTGTTTTGGCAAATAGCACTAACTTCAGATGGACTATGACATTCTAATGAATGACACATACAGTAGAATAAATCACAGCCTAAAATCATGAATTTAACGCACAGCAGTCTATCTCATCAATTTTCCATAGAAGTTTGATTTTTCCTTCTTTTCATTATTTACTCTGCAAACTCATTTCATAATGAGTTATGGAGTCTGGAATGTTGATTTAGTGGTTTTGTGGTTGTACAAGTACTTACTTCCAGTCTTGAGTAGCTTCAGGTTTCTTTCAAACTTGACAAAGGTATGTCACTGTTCAACTGAGAAATTTAAATTAAATGGGGCATTGGGTCCTTGAGGCATCAAAAATATAAGCAATTTAAAGAAGTTGCTTGTCTATATTCTGTCTTACTTGAGCAAATGGTGGAGGCACTTCAAAGGGTCTGGAGTGATAGGTCAGCCTATGTAACCATCTGAAACTTCTAATAATTATTGGGAGCATTGAGTGGGCTAGAATTCTTGTGAGACCAGCTTTCTTGTGAGATTTCTACAAACTCCACTTTTTACTATGGCCAGAAACTTAGAGAAGGATTGAAAAATCTTCATCCAGATGTTTTAAAAACTCAAAGCAGAATCAGTTCTACTTTTATTCTGAAAAAGCTTTAAAGGTTCAAGGAGCCCTTAGTTTGTTTTGGTCAGTTTAGTTTCTGACACAGTTGCTATTTACTGAGTTAGTGTAGGATCATTGCTGGACAACCCTGTTCCTCGGAGCCTTTCCTCACAACTTCTGCCTAATTCTTCTGATCCTTCCCCCCCTTTCATTCTTTCCCCCCTTCCTCCTGATGTCATTTTTTACTGTTCGCTCCCTTTATTTTCTCAATTCTTTCCCCCCCTTGAAGTATGTGTTCTGCTATACTACCATTGCTGAGCTCAAAAATATCCTATCTGCTCCAGAGAATCCTGCTGTAAGGCACGTTAACGTATACCTGTCGTGTTCTGCTTTTATGTCGAAAGTGTAAGATGCCACTAGCATGCAGTGTGAGGCTGGTATCTGGCCACAGAACCAGAACTGAACCAAGGACCCCTATAACTAACGTCAAGAGCTATAAAAGCTGAGCTGTAAAAGCCAATGTGAAGTTGCTATGCTCTGTGGATTAGAGCGGATCGTACATAACCTTCCTCCACCATGAATATTACTCAAGAGTGTAACAGGGGATCCACATCAGTGATGCCCTGTTTCCCCACAGGTGTTCCCCACTCCCACATTACACTGCCAATCAGGCCAAATTCTCACAGCCTCTTTCCCATCTGTGCTGTCAGCAAAGCCCCCAGCATCCAGACTGTAACTCACAAGTCAGCATATTCTACCTCCCAGAGGACTCCAACTTGGTGCTGTCAACACCACTGAAGGGGAGGGAAAATTAGGACTGGGAGCTGTGGTGAGGACGAGCTCCACGGACCCTGTCAGAAGGGAAGAGCTGATGCTCTGGCCCCCATGGGACCAAAACGGGGCAGTGCACCAGGCGCTATCCCCTGCAGCTGTTCTGCTTCTAGACTCTAGCCTGAATTTGCCAGAGATGGGAGAAATCACGGCAGCTTCTTGTCATTTCTCTGAGCATGTATTTTGATTGATGGCTGCACTGTGATAGATGACACAGCCGCCGTGTTTAAAGACTTCTAAAGTCAAGAGCCCTCTTCCCCAGCACGCTAGTCAGTCTGACAGAGTTGGAGACAGGGAGTTTAGTAGCGCACTCCAAAATTTGCTTACACTATGGTGATATCAAACTAGCTCAGCACCTCTGTTTCAGTCTCTCGTCCCCATGTCTGTTGCTGGGGTCCAGCTAGGACTGCTGCCCATTGCTACGTTCTAGCCCTGCCTGGAACCTCCCTCTGCTGTCTCAGCTCCCCACAGCTTTTCAGCTCCTTGTCAATTTCAGGTCAGTCCATGCTGCCAGACCACTAGCTGTTGTTCTTTACAGCTTATAGCTGGCTAGCATGAGACCCTCCTGCCACCCTGCAGGTGAGCCCCTGTCTCACCTGCATCCTCAGATGCACTTACACCACCACCCCAGTCTCCCGGTGGCTACTCTCATTTAAAGGGCCAGCACCCTGCCAGCCCGATTACTTAAAGTCACAGGAACCCTCTCAGGGCTCTCCGTTTCAATCCATTTCAGTGTCAGGGGCATCACTAGGTTCCTTCCTAGAGTGGGGCATCTCTTCCCTGCAGAGCATCTTAACAACATGGTGCTCTAAAAGAGTGGGTCCACAGCAAAATCTAGGAGGGGCAAATGCCCCCCTTACACTCCTGTTTGCACCCATGGGCTTCATGGCCCCATGCCACTGGCACTATCCTTGCTGCTCTGGCAGGGCCAGGGCTGGAGCAGCATCAGAAACAGAGGGACATCAAACATCGAGGCCCCAGCCCCCTCAACCAGTAACTAGGTTCTGTGGCAGTAGGGTTAGACCCATTAGGGAGGAATTAGTACATACACTGGGTGGGTCTACACAAAATGCTTGCCTCTATTCCAGCTTCCCACATGGGCAAGCATTATGTTTGTCTACTCAAGGCTAGGAGCAACTGATAAACTGAACATGGGTTTGATGAAGTTTGTTTCCCGGAACAAATCTGAGGAACTCCTCAGCAGACCTACGTGACAGCCAAAAACATGACATGGAATCAACATCTGTTCAGCTCAGCAACTGGACTTCGGGCTTGTCAGTTTCACTCACCAGGAGCTTTGTTTCCTCGGTCTCACCAGTGGGGAGCTTTTCCTTGTCAGTTTCACCTGCTGGGACCGTTGCATTTCAGGGGCTTTACCTATTTCTGCTGTCACCCAGTGGGCTCCCCCTATTGGTTAGAGTCCATAGGGTGGCAGCATAAACATGAAACGGCTTGTGCATTTGTTTATGATGCTCCACTATGGGATGTCATTGCAGCAAGTACCACAGGGTTGATTTTCCCTGTGGTTATGCGGGAGCTTCTCATCCTGATCATTAGGGTGAGAGTCCACATAAGCCCTCAACATTCCCTTCAGGGTTCTGTGAACCTCTCCACTAGCCCATTAGTCTGGGGGTGGTAGGCTGTGGTTTTGAGGTGTCCAACGTCACAGCATTTCCATAGGCACTTCATTACCTCAGCTAGGAAATTCCCTCCCCTGTCAGTCAGTATCTCTAGGGGAAGCCCAGCTGAAAAAAGATCTTTATCAGGGCATCAGCAATCACAGTGGCTTCTGCAGAAGCTAAAGCAACTGCCTGGGAGTATTGGGCTGCGAAATCCACTAGGGTCAGGATAGAGTGCTTCCCCCTCTTAGCCCTATGCTTCAGGGGCCCTACTATATCTATGCCCACTCTCCGGAAAGCTTGCAGGAGCACTTTTCTCTTGTCCCCACTCTTGTTGCCAGTCCTCTGCCATGTCTCACAAGACCTGCAGTAACCTGTTACATTCTATGCAAGTCTTGGGCAGTAAAAGTTTGCCAGCAGTTGCTGTCACGTCCTGCTCATCCCTAGGTGACCTGCGCAGGGTAAATCATGAGCCATGAATAGCAGTTGCTGCCTGTACTTGCATGGCACCACTAGCTGGTGATAGGGCTCCCAGCTCACAGAGTGATTCCTGGGTATCCACAGCTGGTACAAAAGTCCCTTTTCTCAAATCACCTCTTCCCTGCAATCAGGAGTTAATTCCACCTCATGCTTTTCGGCTGACTGCCTGAATTCCTCCAAACCAAGGGTCTGCCAAAACCTGCAACTTAAACTCCTCCGAGCTCATTGTGTTATCGTTGGGCATGGCAAACTGGGGGCCTCCAAAACCTCCAGCATAAACTCTTCTACATCACCCAGGGGTACACCATCCCCTTCTAGGGTCCCTTCCTCCTCTTTGCCCTCCTCAAGCTCTACACTTTCCATTCCAGAGCTGCCCTGTAGGACTGCTCCCAGGGTCACTGTTCCCAATGCTGCACCCTCCTTGGACTCTACAACTTCTGTTCCAGGGCTGTCCTCTAGGCCGAGCTTTACATTCTCAACCCTAAGGCTGCCCTTTAGGCCTGGCCTCCAGGGCCACTATTCCTTTGGCACCCTCAGCCCCATCCTCTGGCTGATTGTACTGCTCCTCTGGAGAATGACTCCTGAGCTCAACCCCACTCTGTAGCTGACTCCTCTGGCTAGGGGAGACTCCTCCATTCGCCCTGCCTTCTGGCCTGGGCTGATTCCCTTCAGCTCTATTCTCAATCTCAAAAATGAGCTGGCCTCCCTGGCTCCGAGAGGCGCTCTCGTTCACAGCTTCTGTCTCCCTGCTCTTGCTGTGTTTTACTACTGACACCTGGCAAGGGCCCATGATATCTCTCCCGACTAGCATTGGGATAGGGGCATCTTCCATCACCCCAATGTCCAGACAAATTCCCTAGCCCCTCTGTTCTTTGGGTAGTCATGCCACAGGCACTTCAAATGACTTATGCCTCGCCCGTCCCCCCAACCTTGCAGTGAGGAAGGTCTTCCCTGGAACTCTTCACAGCCTCGCTCCCCCCTACCTCTCTGCACTTATCGCCCTCCATACTCCAGCCCGTGCACTTCGCTCCTCCTCTGTCCCTTCTCTCACCCTTCCAAGCCTTCCCTGCTCCCCTAAGCGCCTTTGTCCCTTCTCACTTGCTGCCCCCCATGCCTGGAACTCCCTCCCTGTGTCCACATCCGCCTTGCACCCTCCCTTCATACCTTCAAATCTCTCCTTAAAACTCACCTCTTTCGCTCTGCTCTGTCTGACTCTTTATCCTGCTGAGCCACTATTCCTATACCTACGATCGGTTTACCCTTATCCTTGCAACATGGACCTGCCTGCTGTCATTCTCATCGTAAGCAAGCCAGCTAAGTACGTGCACTTGAGACCTCGCATCTTCATGAATGTTAGACCCCTTGTCTCTCCCTCTGTTCCCCTTCCTATGTCTCTCCCCCAGCTCCTGTCTCTCAGATTGTAAGCCCTAGGGGCAGGGACTGTGTCTGTTTTATTACTTTGTAAAGTGCCAGGTACACTGCTGGCGCTATATAAATGCTTGTTAATAATAATAACTATATTTTATTTATTTATTTATTTATAAAAGTATTTAGTATCCCGTTCCTCCTGCCACAGGCAGCTCAGGGCGGCTCACAACAATATAAATACACAGTAAAATAATAAAATAATAAAACATATTGTTACCCCCCCACATCCGTCTCCTCCCCCTTCCCCTGAGGGAGAAACTAGACTGGCACTAATTGCAGACACGTAGTTCCTTGTATCTCGTTCCCCAACAGTAGTTCTCCCTCTTGCAGTCACCTCCTCTTTGAGATAACCTGTCACCTCCTCTGGGTTTGTGGTCCTATACATGCATGTATGAGCCTCGGAGGAGCTCTGTGTTCCCTCCCCTTTGCCTGCAACTGTTGCGGGCTTCTGTGAGCGGTGCAACCTTGGGCAGCAGGCTTTAATGTGGCCCAGCTCCCCACAGTTGAAACAGCTTCTCTTTTTCAAAAAGAAATTTTGGGGGGGTTGGCCAATTTAGGGGTCACCTTACATTCATCTGGTGGGGCACCAGACTCCCATTTAGGGGTTACCTTCCCCTTCCCCCTTTTTTGATCCCTTTCTGATCCTTCCCAAAGCAGGTAGGTCTTTTGTCCAGCCCGTCTCTGTTCAGCAGCAGCTGATCAGCAAAGTCTGCAGCTTCACTGACTGTTTCTGGTGTTTTATCTCAGACCAGATGCTTAATCTCCCAGGGACAGCAGAACTAGAACTCAGCCAGCCCCTTGAGGTCTAGAACCTGCTCCTTGGTCACCACTTTAGTCCTGTCCTCCTACTTATGCAAGGCTTCTACTAACTGGGCCCCAAACTCAGTCATAGATTGCCCTGACTGACGTAGCAGCATTCGAAACTACTTCCTGAAGTGGGGTGAAGACGGTTGGTGCCAGCTTGTGGGGTGTTGCTAGCTTCTGCTGGAGCATCTCTGCCTCATGGTTATGCTGCTCCTGCTTGTGCTGGTGTTGAGCCTCCTGGGTGGCTAGCAGCTTTTTCTGAGCTTCAGGTTCCTACAGCCAGACCCCCAACTCCTTCCCTCTGAAGGGGTTCTGTTCCCGGATCAGATCCACCTCCTCAGGCCTCCATTTGGGAATCCCTAGGGGAAGGGTAGCTTCGGCTCCTGCTGCGGAATCTGTCTTATCAAAGACTGCAGGAAGGCTTCCCTGGGCCTGGTCTAGCGCCTCCAAGACCTGAGCTAGACTCAGGTCTTGGATAGCTCTCTTGATACACTCCTCCTTAAGCTCTTTCTTGCTCATCTGGTTGTATCTCTCTGCCATTCTAAGCCCTATCCAGTTGACCCAAAGCCAAATTCAAGGACTCAATTGCTCAAAGCTTATTTCTAGTTTACCTCTTTTTCTTTTGTGTGTTTTTTTAAAAAACTGCCTGGTGGATCCCAGTGTGCGTGCGCTCTCAACGCTGCTTGGACTGTCCCACTACTGCCGCCACATGTGACGACACAGTAGGGGGTGCTATACAGATGAGCCACCCACCTCACTGCACCAGGCCAAAAACTCTGACCCTGCGGTTCCAACAGGGGCAAGAATTTAGCTGTTTCTCCACCTCCAAATTTAGCTGTTTCTCCAAATCTTTGGGTATCGCTGCCCTGCCACCACCCAGACTCCAATTACTGTGTAGGTTCACACAGTCGGGGGATATGTGAACTTCAGGTAGCTACAAGCTTGCAGCTTTTCAAGGGCATCCCATTCCCTGGTTCCCCATATCTGGTGTGGTCCCCTGCCTCCCCCCACCCCTTATGTGGGGCAGAAGCCCTTGGAGTAACGCAGAGGTGCTTAATTTGTCTAGAAGCCAATGGGGGATTCCCCTTTCTCCCATGAATCCTTTCTTCCTTACAGTAGCTGTGCTTAGCAGGCTCAGACAGACATCTCTTTTGCCAATGAGTAGACACACACAGTAGGGTAAAAAGAAAACAAAGAAGGTTAGGCTTTACTAGTTAGGATCAAAAAGGGGTTGCAAATGGGTATCAAGGTAGGAAAGGGTAGAATAGACTCTTCAGCAATTGCAGAGTTTGGGCTCAGTGGCCCGTTTGTATTATGTCTAACCTAGACTTTCCTTGGTTAAACAGACCAAATAGTTCCTTGTTACTCGCAGTTCTTTCTCCATGTTCTGGGTCCGGGTGAGAAACTTGCAGCCATGTGGGACACAGTTCTTAATTCCAAACTGGCAGGAGTCCAGAGAAGATGAAAACTGAGAAAGAAACAAAGAAAGTAGGTGGTCCCTGGATTTTTACAGCCTTTTTCAGTCTCTCCAGGAATTGGTTTGTGCCAGAGTGTCTAACCAATCAGGGTGGAGTTACCTGAGGACACCTGACTCATGACCTCACCAGCCAGGAATGTCCTCTACGACATCCTGTCCAAAAGGCCTCAGCCTGAAGTGCTGAGTCATCACCATGTGCTCGCAGACACGTGCTCGGCTGGCGCCCACTCTCCTGCTGTTTCGGCGTATATGTAAGACCTGGCTGTTCCGTCAGGCTTTTGGTGGGGGGTGGGGGTGGGGATAGGGATGGGGGTTTTCCCCATGTAGTGTATTTTAAATTGTTTTAAAATTTTATTATTGTTTTAAATGAAATGCTGTTCGCCGCCCCAGGGGCGGGATATAAATTTAAAAATAAATAAAAATAAATAAAATGCAAGGCAAAAGCATGAGGCCTTTTGCCACAGAGCCATCCAAAGTATTATCTGACAATATTGCTTTCTATTGTGTAGTACTGTGTTCAACAGTTCCATTTTGTTGTCACATTCTTTTCTTTTTTTTGGTTGAGAGAAATGAGAGCTTTTTTTTTTTTTTTTTTTTTAAACCAAGCTATATTTTTAGTTTTCTTGCTGCCTCTTACGAGACATCTAGACTGGTCACCTGGACTGAATAATTCTTGAACCTCTCTCCTATGAATTAATATCCCTGCTCTGAGTGCGCAGTGTGCGATAACATAACCTGTGACAGTTTCAACAGACTAATAAATAGGGTTTCACTTTTATTTACTGATATTACGTTCAGATATGAATGGAATCTTACCACAGAAATGTTAAATTAGCTCTATCGTGCCCTTCTCTGTCAGCAGGAGGTGAATTATGAACAATAAATAACAGCTGAATGAAGGAGACTCTCAGAATAATCTGCACTATGGCTCTGTTATTAGGAATGAAGCAATTCTATTAAAACTGCCCTGTCCAGATTCCTGGGATAGCGCTAAGGAAAGAACCTCTTTAGCAGGTGGAAGTCTGCAAAAACTGGTCCAAGTTTTACATTTTTTTCCCCTTCTGTTATTTGTTAACTTTTGCTCTCCTTTCCTCATTAGTGTACTCCTGGGGAAAGAGAGACTTTACCAGCAGAGAGATGTCATACTATAAAAAGCGAATACAATACTAATACAGTTATTATATAACAAAATAGAAGAAAGTTGTTAGAAGCTGTATTTGGTTAAAGATGGGGGACTAATTCTAAAAACAGAGCAAGAACAGTTAAAAATATTACTACTATAGAGACCAGGGTTGCTGCCAGGCTTTTGCCTGGAGAGTCTGGTGGTGCAGCCAGATGAGCTTCCAGGGCCTGATCCCTGCCAGCCCCTGTAGTGTGCAAGCATGGCTGCCACACTGTAAGCATGGGGAGATGGGCAGACGGTTGCAGGGAAGCCGGGCAGCCCTACCACTGTCAGAGCCGCCGCCATGCCGCATGAGCAGCTTCCTGGCCCTGCCCCACCTCCCTTCCCCAGCCCAACCTTAATCTCGCCCCTGGCCATGTTGTGGCTGCGTGCGACAGACAACAGTGCCGTGGCACGAGGCCCTGCTATGGTGCTCCCTATGTGGTGGGGCAAGCATAGCCCAGACACACGAGTTGCCCTGCCTTGGGCAGCCTTTCCCCAGTTCGGGTAAGGCTGCTCTACAACACATCTTTGGAATTTTTCTGAAGATGCATCACGTAGCAGACAGTTGCTCTCCCCGCCAGACATCTGGTAGGCGCCAGCCACATGATGCACTGCATTGCATGGCCCAGTTGCCCAGAATGGGGCAAGAGAAGACTACCCAAGGCGTGGTAGCCTTCCCCCTCTGTCTCATGCGGCTTCACCCTGGGTTTTTACCCAGGCTTTCCAAGGTATAGGGAAAGCCCAGATTTCTCTGGGCATCTCTGGTAACCCGAAGAAATTGGGGCTTGTGTGTTGTGTGAAATAGAGATGGCAGGGAGCAGCCACATCAGAAAGGGATTGGGCCATAGTGAATTGAGCCCATAAGGTGCCACTGACAGGACTCTACCCCCTTCACGTGAAATTCTTAAGGGAGGTGAATGATAACCCTAGTAGAGACTCAAGAATATGAATCTTGCAAATCTGGGACACTTCAGAATTTTTGAGTTACACTTTGCCCTGTGGTCAAAATACTGTATTCAGGTATAGGGCCTTTAAAACACAGTAAGAACCTTTTTACACAAGACACCCCCATCCATCTCCGTGCAGTAATATCTATCTTTCAGAAGAATTGGATAAAGGGTCCTGGTGGTGTAAGCAATTAACTTATAAATGTATGTCTGACTGTAATTTCTTTTTAGTCCAACCAGTGCACATGAAATTTGGCAACGGTGTATCTCACACCTTTAGGATCATCTCTGCCAAATATCCAAAAGATGTGATAAAGGGTCCCAATATTATAAACCTGCACAGCATATGCAGAGAATGAGCCTATGCCAGGGTTTCTTTCACGTCACTGTGGTATAAGATCAGTTTGTGATGCCAATTGGTCAGCAGAAATGTCAACCAAATATCCTCATTCTGTGCTGTGATCATCCCAACTTCTCTCCCACACTTTTTACTGGGAAGTCAGAAGCATCTGTTTAGGAAAGAGCCAGTAGAGATTCTCTTATGTCCTCTGTGCCCGCCTCAGGGCTGCCCCCTATGCTCACCTCGAAGCCACTACCGATTGGTCATGTAAATCTGGAAGCATGTAGTAATTGGTCAGTGAATGTGTCTGTCAGTCTTTTGGGTTGCTCCCCATTCTCCCTCCTACAGCCTCCCTCCCCCTGACATGCAGGGTGCCTGCCTCTGAATGGCTCTGCATGTGCTGCTATTTATCTGAATAATGGTCTTCAAGGGGACAACTTCAATTGCTTATAAAATGAGTGTCAGGTCTGGGGGTTCAAGACCCTCAGGATTGAAGAGCACCGCCTTAAGGGCTGGTGCTATCTCAGGCTGTGTTAACAGCCCAGTATTCTTTCCTGTGTCTTCCTTCCTGTCTCCACCCCCTATGTTGCCACGCCCTTCCCCAGCTGTGCCCTTTCGCCCCTAGCCTTGCCTCCCAGCTTCCTGATTGGCCACAAGGTAGCATTTAAACCATAGTGTGGCCACAGGAAGCTGTGGGAGCAACTGCTCTTACCCCCTGAGTGCACATTGGTGTGGAAGACTTGTGCACCCTACCTTTCCCCTGCCTTGTGTCTAGGGGGTGTCCCCCCCCCTCTCTCTCCCCCTCCCCCTGTGTATTTGTTGGGTATCTGTTGTATGTGTGACCCCTATGAACCCTGCACCTCCTTCCTTTCTTGTTGTCTGTATTATAATTATAGTTCTTGTTGTCCTTTGTGTGTAACCTGTTAAGTGTCCTGGTATGATTGAATGTTGTCTCCCCTGTAGTCTGTGTTGCTGTCTGCTTAACTCTGTGGTTCCCTCGTTGTCCTGTTTGGTCTCACTTCCCCCATAGCTTTGTTCCCCTATACCCGTGTACTGTTTCCCCGTAGTCTTGTGTTCTTTGTTGCCCCTTAGGTCTCACTTCCCCTATAGCCGTGCATTGTTTTCCCGCAGTCCTGTGTTCCTGGTTTTCCCGTTTGGCTTCATCCTCCCCATTGCCTTGTTCCCCTATAACCCTGCTTGGTCTTGTTTTCCCCCAGGGCCTTGCCGTCCCTGGCAGCCTCTGTGCTTGGCATTCCCCCTGTAGCCCTGCCTTACCTTATTCCTCTTTAGCTTGCGTTCCCTCCGTGTCTCACTTCCCTCTTGCCCTGTCCCCTGCCTCCCTCCTTCTATCCGGTATCCTCTCTTGTAGCTCCTCAGAACTTCTCTTCCCTCTTTTACTCCTGGAGTTTCTCTCTCGCTCTCTCTTGTTTCTGTAATCTCAATGATGAGCTGTGCATTCTGAAGTTGGGTTCCCCAGCTGATAAGGACGAGAGCAGTCTCGAAACACCAAGAGATCGGCTGAGATGTTTTTTCCTATAGGGGTACTCTGGGCCTTTTCTACGGTTGTCCCGTGGTTATAGGTTCCCTCACCCCTACTCCCCTGACAGATCCCTGGTTATAGGTTCCCTCACCCCTACTCCCCTGACAATTAGGTCCCTTTACCAAATTATCCTGTAGTTTGGAAGAGGTGACAAGATAGGTATGATACACATTCCTGCCAAATCACTTGTGACCAGGATGGAATATAAAAATGTTACAGCCAGAAATGTAATTTCAAGTTAATGTCTTATACCACCAGGACCCTTTATCCAATCCTTCTGAAAATTGGCAGGAATATTAAGCTTATGGAGGAACATAATATTTACAGGTTTCATGCAAATTGCCTGGAAGATAAAGAAGCTGTAGCTATGATTGTGTATGGAGATTTTCTTAAAATCACAACATTGAATTGCTTGTAAAATCAGTTCCCCTTATCTAATCTGTTCGACAGTTGGTACACATAGTGCCCTCCATTGGGGGTACAATCCCCCTATGTTTCATCAGAATTGAATAAGAATAAAAAATGTTATAGCCAGAAATATATTTTTCAGTGTTTTCCCATTATTTCAAAAACAAAAATTCATTTCCCTTTTTGTTTTCATTATTTTTTGTTTTTGTTATCACAATAATGAAAAAGAAAATCAAAAATTTTGTTTTCGTTTTCATAATAATGAAAATGAATTGCACACCTGCTGGTGCCCGTGGGAACGGACGCACACCCACCTCCACCCACTGCGGGCGCGTACCCATCGCCCCCATGCTACTGAAGCCCATTTGAAAAGTCCCTACGTTTACTGAAATGGATTTGAGCACCTTTGTAGTTTAGGATGCAGCAGATATTTTGTGTGTGATTTGGAGGAGAAAAGACATGTGGGAACGTGGTTTTTCATGAAGACAGCTGAATCTCTATTCTGTATGGCAGAGGGGAGACTTCCTCTCATGATCCTTCTTTTAAAGATTCCCTAGAGGCATGAATGCCAGGAAACGGTTGGACCAATGAACAGGAAAGCTTACAAAACATTGTGTTTTTTCTTTACTTGATGAAAAAAAAAATTACTACAGGACTTTACCAGTCGGAAATTATTGGTCTAATTACCATTAATGTTCTCCTGTAAAAGCCTCTAGGTTATCCGCTTTCCCCAAAGACAAGTAAAGAAATGGTAAAATTGTATACAAAAGAACAAGAGCATTCTTATTCTTTGTGCTATAGTTTTAGAGAGATAAATGTTAATCACATATATTTATATTCTAGGGTCAAAAAAAAATTCCGTTTGAGAGGAGTTAAGGATCTTACAAATTGAACCATGCTTCAAAAAGTATGGAAATTGTAAGTTAAGGCTCCTGTTGTAAGTTGCATGACATGTAAGCAGTCAAGAAATTGTACAGACTCACATATTGCGCTCACTTACAACTTAGAGCGCATTCACACATACGTTAAAATGCTGCGTTTCCTAAATGCAGTCAATTTCAAAATGCGCTTAAATAAACCCAGTGTGAATAGTGCGTGGGGGAGATCGTGAGAGGGTTCGGGGTGCGATGTCACCAATATGCTGATGATACTCAGCTGTACCTCTCGTTTTTGACCGACACAGGTCCCGCTGTCTCGTTGCTTTCCCAATGTTTTGAGGCTGTGGCGGATTGGATGCAGCAGAGCAGACTGAAGCTCAATCCTGATAAGACGGAGGTGATGGTGGTGGGTAGGGCGAGGGAGGTGCCGACCCCTCTGNGGGCCACTGTCTGGATTGGCAGGTTGAGGCGGTGACTAAAGCCGCCTTTTGCCAGCTGTATCTGGTATGGAAGCTGCGCCCATACATTTCCGGGCCCGACCTGGCCACTCTTATTCACGCCTTCATCACCTCGAGGCTAGACTACTGCAACGCGCTCTACGTGGGGTTTCCCTTGGTTCTGATTCGGAGGCTGCAGCTGGTGCAGAATGCAGCGGCCCATCTCCTTACGGGGACAAGGCGACGGGAGCACATTACACCTGTGCTCCGCATTCTGCACTGGCTGCCTATAGCGCAATGAGCCAGATTCAAGGTGTTGGTGTTGGTCTATAAAGCCCTATACGGTCTGGGCCCCTCATACCTTGTGGACTGCCTCGTTTTCTGCCCCCAGGGCGGCCCCTGCACCTTCCTGAAGGTCCCCCGTGTTAAACGGGGGGCCACGATGGAGAGGGCGTTCTCAGTGGTGAGGCCGCAGCTTTGGAACTCCCTCCTGGAGGAAGCTCGCCTGGCCCTGGGTCTGATGACTTTTTGCCGAGCCTGTAAGACCTGGCTGTTCGCCCAGGCCTTTGAAGGGGAGGGTGGGAGGGGAGGGGAGGAAGGGGAACGTTTTGGGGTGGTGGTGGTGTAGTTTTAATTATTCATATTGTTGTTTTTATGTATTTTATTGTTGTTTTAACTGTTGTGAGCTGCCCCGAGATGCCATAGGATGAGGGGGCAGCCAATAAATACAAATAAATAAATGTACTCAGGTGGGGGTGGGGGGAGAGGAGGAGGAGTGGCAGCAGAGCAGGAGTGGAGCCAAGAGCTTGGGAAGCGAGGCGCTGTGTAACTGACATGATAGGGACTAGCCCTGACATTCCGACAAGAGGATTTACATGGGTCATTTCAAACCCGCTCTTGTAAAGGTAGGTTTTGGCCACTTGCCAATATGCTTAAAAAACAAACACAAGCATGGTTAAAGAAGTGCATAGAGCCTTTCACACATCAAGGTAATATGTGGGGAAAAGAAAAAAGTGCTGGTTTGCTGAATGTGGGAATGTGCTCTCAGGCTCTGTGAACTCACATTACCTTGGTCTTTCAGCCCCAGTTCTCTTGGTTGGGGGCAACACTGAAGCTGGGGACAGCAAGTTTCTCCCTGCCCCAATATGAACTTGATCCCTGTCTCTACTGTAGCTATATTTTTGCTTTCATTTATAGCTTCCTTATCAGGCAGCAGCGGAAGTGAACAGTAGCATCGCAGGCAGCAGACCTTTTGTGACAGGACTCTCCACTCGTTGACAAGCCCTTCGTATTTCACTTGTAGCCCATTAATTAACCTGCACAATCCAAATCCCTCTGCATTAGGGCACTGGGCAGGGATGGTGCCGCTCCTGGACCAGGCTGGGGTGGAGTGGGTGTGACTGTTGGAGTTCAAGAGGTGAATGTGAAGGGGCTTTCTCCCCTTTGCTAGCAGCCCACACGGATGAGCTGTCCTGCCTCTGGTCCCGGTGGCATTTTGCCAAAAGCGTTGCCCATTCTTGGTCAGAGGGTAGCCTTTAAGCACCTGCCTTGTGCTACCCACCTCCACGCAATGAACGTGTTCTAGAAGATAGTGCAGGGTGGAGGTGCCGTGTTCAGTCCTCCATGTGCACCACTGCAGCATAGCGGGTGCACTGTGCCTCTTCCAGGGCCATTTCGGAGGGCTGAATGAAGTAATCCCAGACTTGGGATGTGTGATTCCGCTGCCCTCCCTGCCTATCATGGTCACAAACTTGCCCCCCCCAATCATCATTCCCCCCTCCATTTCCCACAACCCAGTTCCTGAACACCCCAATAAATCTGTTGCTGCCCTAACTCAAAATGAACAGAGTTACATCCCATCATTTTACATCAATTTCTGGGACTTTGGGGCAATTTCTGGGACTTTTAACAGAAATTCTCTCAGGAGTGGGGAAGCCATTGCAGCCTGTCCGCAGCTCCGGCCCCTTCAGCTTCAGGACCTACCAGTGCAGTGAGCAACAAACCTGTGCCTGCCGCCTCTTCCCCAGCAACGTCTAGCCCACTGTAAACTGTCCTAATTCAGCTCCCACCAGTGACTCTCCCACCAGTGACACTCCACCGCAGCCTGCAGCTCCCAGAGAACCCAGAAGTCTTGGCTCCCAGCCACCCCCACTCTAACCCACTAGCCTCTACTCCCCTCCCAGAGAGCCCAGGAGTCCTGGCTCCCAGCTCCTCGTAGATAATAACAGCCTGTGCAATGTAGATGGATTATACATACAACAAACGTATACACATTTTACAGACATCTCCCTCTACCCTTTCATAGGGTAAAAACAAATGAGACGTTAACCTGCATTAGCCCATGGTAGCCTGCATTATCACGGGAGCCACCTGCTCATCTGATAGGTCGCCAGCAGATGTTCATTGGCTATGCACTTGGGGTGGCCGGTCAGCTGCTATGGGATGTGTGGACCGGTTGGTGATGCAGCCTGTGTGAAGCCCCTTGCAAAAAGACTTGTATTTTGCTAAGGTCTATGCACAAGTATGAATTCTGTCTAATTATAAAATAAAGACAAGTAGATTGAGTTCATTCAGGAAAAAGTATTTTTTAAAATAGAGATTGATACAAAGGGATTGCTATAATATTGTTAACCTCAAGGAGATTTTAATTAAAACTACAGGCAACCTGAAGTTAAACAGGTTAACAGCAGGCAGCCTGAAAGTTGCATACTAAAACTTTCCTTAAAGTAGACTAATGCCATTCCAATGTGAAGAATGATAGTAAAGTTTGAAATCCTAGATATGCTTCAAATTAGGATAAAATTTAAGTGTGTGTTAAATTTCAAGATTAATGCTGTGCAAGTACAGGAATAAATTTGAAATTGATTTTGAGCAAAGTATAGTTTGAAGTAGTTTTCTTTCTGTTGTATTTTTTTTTATGGCATGAGTGGTTGCATATTTCCCAGCTACTAGAAACTCAGTGTGGGATGCTTGCCATCTAAACATGGTGGGTCAAAGGACCACCAGGAGAAATATTACTAAGGCAGAAAACTCCAAAATGATGTGGAAATAATTACCCACAGAAAAATATACTTTGGATTTCATTCAGATATAATGTTAGTATTTCATAAAACCAACAAAAAAATAGGAATGGGAAAAAATGTTACTACTTCATAAAAGGGATGGCCAAAACCCCATGATTGGTTGACTCCGGAACACTGTTATCCAACTTAGGGCAATGTTAGCAATGCGATGCAGTGGCTTGTATGCCCTGCAGCCACTAGATGTTCACCCCAGGGTGGGGCAGGTGGCCAGCTAACATGTGATGCATCATCTGGAAAAGGTTGGGGACACATCACGTGTTAGCGTTGCCCAAAGTGGGATAATGCTGCCCAAAGTGTTTTAGAGAGCCTGCCTCCCATGTGGCAGGGCCATGCAGCCCTGATGTGAGGCGGAGTCTGTGAATTGGACCCGGAGGAGTGCCCGCTTCCCTGCCGCCTAACAGCTGATCATGGGGGAGGAGGGCCTGGGAAGAGGGCACGTGCTCCTCCCAGGCCCCCTCCCCCTAATCAGTTGTTGGGTGTCAGGGACGAGGGCTCTTCCAAGGCTCCCCTCCCAGAGAGCTCTTCCCAGCACCCTCTCCTCCGTGATCAGATTTTAGGTGGGGGGAGGAAAGTGTCTTGTCTGAAAACACCCTATGTCAGGAAGTTGTGATGTCACAAAGCAGCATCATTCAGTCAATGCCAGTGAACATTTCCTAATTAGACTTTAAAAAAAAATAAAAAAATTAAAAAAATAAATGCTTTGATCATTTTTCTCATAGGGTTGTAGGACTAGGAAGTTCCTCAATGAAGGCCTTTTACAGATTCAGATTGTACCCATTACATGCTAAGTGTAGTGGGCTCCTGGAATTTCCACAGTACATAAGGAACATGTGCATAGAGTAGTGTGCACTCCTCTGTGATATCTTGTTCTGCTGGCCTATATGTTGCACAGGAAGAGATGCTTTTTCTGATCTCCTGTCATCCCACTTTGGATTCATCCATCTAGCACAGAGAACTCACTTCATGCTCTGCAATTGTATCCAAATCCTATAGAGTCTAAAAGGGAAAGGATGCTTATGGATTCTGCAGTAGTCCTGTAATAACCAGGCATAATTTGGTCCTAAATGTTGTTTCTCAGCAATATGAAGTCTTTCAAGGGCATCCATTAATTTTTCTAACCACCAGAAATTAGAGGAGAGTTTGATCTGTCTTTCAGGCTGTTTTTACACACCGCTCGCTAATAGCACGTTTCTAAATTCCTGGTGAAAGAAACTCACACAGGGGGCATTAGACATTCCTCCCCACTACCAGAAGTGAGCCGGGTGCCATTGAAAACAGCGGGTCCTACGAACTAGCGCAGGCTTGGAGACACGGACTTGTAAAACCAGAAGGTTTTACCCAGCTCACTTTCGGTTGTGGGGAGGAACACGCGAGTTTCTTTCTTCAGGAATTTAGAAATGAGCTATTAACAAGCCTCGTTTAAAAACAGCCTTGGTGTACAGCAATAGAGAAATTAGATAAAGAACAGTGTTCCCACGATTTGATTGCAGGTTTCCCATCTGGTGACTTTTGTTTTTTTCCTGTACTGGTATCTAAAATCATGAGGGAAAACAATAGCTTTCTTTTAATTTTTTTTAAAGTATATATTCCTCATTGTTGTAGAAAAAAGCTTAAGAGCCTGATTGCAGTATGTTCCATAAAGGATCAGAAACAAAACATTAAAATAAATAAATAAAATAAATAAAACAAAAAAAGCCTACAATGAATTGGTTTTTAAAGGACCTCATGATTTTGAAACATTCTGGATTGGCAACTCTATGCAAAAAAAAAAAAAATGTCCAAAATGTAGAAGCATGTTTATTTTAGAAACAGGACGATGATTAACTATATTTTTCAGAGGAAGTCTTTCTGATAACCTTCTTGTTTGCAAAATCACAGTACATGCCTTTTTGGATCTTTTATACATCTCTGTGCTCTTCAAATGGCCCAGCCAAGCCTCCTCTTCAGTCTTGCTACATAATTTAGTAAATTGTTACAGCAAATGTGCCATGAAAATTCTCTGTTCTTCAGTCAGGAATGTGTCATACATAGCAAGAGCTGACCGGGATTTGCGACAGCTGAAGAGGAAATTAGTTTGGTGAATGCATACTTCTCTAATTTCTGATTATCTGCCTTTTTATTTTGGAAATTCGGTTGTATAGTTCACAAAACAAGATTTTTTTTTAATAGAAGAAGAAATGTAGTGATTTACTAAATTTGGTTCATTTAAACAGTTGTGATGTAGAAATAATTATCTTCGTAATTACTGCTGCTTTGACATATGGCACCAATTCAAGAGTTTTCCATCTCAGGTAGCATCTCTGATAAGTGAACACCTTGTATCGGAATAAAACTGTTAAATGAATAAATATATTTTCATGCAGAATATTTGGCAGAAAAATATAGCATATGTCTGTTAGTTGTGGGTGCATGCTTGTTGTTTCACAAATTTGATTTATAAATTTGCATTCCTCAGTCTCATTAAGTGCTTTGCCTCTGATTATAAAACCAGAACATTCTGATTTAGAAATCGTTATTTGGAACACTAGATTTAACTAAAACATTTGCCAGTGTTAAGAATTAAGGAGCATATTTGCATCTTCTAAAGCAGTTTTACAAATCATGAAATAGATTTACAGCTTGGGATAGTCTGACAATAATCTGATTATAATAGTGAAAGTCCTGATTCATAGATGCTGTTATAGAAGGCAGTCAGAGTTGCAAACAGATTTTTTTTACTTTGTGATTTACCAAAAAGGGGCCTGATCTTGTATCCATTACTCAAGCAAAACTTTCATTGACTTCAAGAGAAGCTTTCCCCTAAAATGCCCAGTTCTGCAAACCATTTCTCACATGAATAGTCTATGGAAGGAACAATTCAACCCTATGCAAAGAGCTCGGCTCCTGATCTGTTAAAAATATTGCTAATCCCAAATATTAAAAACTATCATGAGACAAGCATGCCAAAAGAATAAGATTATCTTTAAAATCCTAAGATATTTAAAAGATAACTTTGGACTTAAAGAAAAGTTTATACAGATTTATTAAACCACATCCTAAGTTGTTGGGTTTTTTAAAAAAAAAAATTTAAACAAAATTAAGAGTACAATTACTGCAACAGTCACAATAAAATTACAGATTAACAGTACTGCTATTCATTTCTTGCAGTGGTGTTCCAAATAGGTCATGGATTTTACAATTTTTAAAAATGTATTAATCAATGAAAATATTGAGAAATTGGGGATTGTAGAGTAAAATCTGTCCTGAGTGATCTCTTAAGGGATTACCAAATGCCTGCTCCTTTGCAGTGGTGAAATAAAATGGTAATTTCCAAATTTGGGGATGTTCCAAATTGGTGTATTGCTTCATATGTTTTGTCTGTAGTGCATGTTTCTTTTTAAGTACATGCAAGTGTTTAAAAAAACAAAACAGATTTCTGAAGACTGACTGCCAAGTTTTATTAACACAAAACAATAAAATGAAAATCTGTTTGTATTAGTCTACACACGCGCACCATAGTCTCCATAGCAGGGTTGTTCATGGGGCATGCACAAGTTGTGCCGGTAGGCATACGTGCACGTCACAGGGCTTGGGATCAGCCCCAATATTTTTTAAAGTTTGATTTATAAATTAAAATGCAAACAAATAATTTCACAAATGGTGTTAGGGCAGTAAAGTACAGAAGGCTGATTTTCAGGAACACTGAGTGATAAGTAAATTTGTTGAATGAAGAGATCTGCTGCACGTTGTTAGGTTATACCACTCCTGGCTTATATCACCTCTGGTACAATGAATGAATGAATGAATTTTATTGTTAGCTTAGCCATAGGCCATTGCTTCACAAGACACACACAGATACACAAATACAAATTATATAAACCAATACCTAGGCCCAAGGGAACTTCTACCTCTGACCCTACTTACATCAGCCCTATGAACATAGTTAAAAAAACAAAAAACAGGCACATATCTGTTGACCTTAAGTTGCTTCATTAATCAACTAGGGTTGCCCGTGGTCCCACAAACAATAGATCTACAAACATTATCCACAGCCAACAGCTCATCAAAAATTGAGGCCCCTCTAGAGGGGAAACCCAACTTATTTCTCGCCACCTCATGCTTATTTAAACCTGGACTCAAGATTATCGGGCATTGTAGCTGGGGGACCTGAGTTATTAGTGGAGGTACATTAAAAGATAGATAAGCTTCAGGCGCCTGACTAACAGGCAAGGTATCCTCATTAGTCCCTAGCGAGGTCCGACCGGCTGGCCCCCCCAGGGAGGGTCACCTGGGGGCCAGCCAAGGCATCCAAAACAGAGGCCCCAGGAGAGAAGTAGTCCTGGTTAGAGTCCGCCGTAGCCACAATGATGTAAGATCCACCAACCAGGGCTACGGTAAGGGGAGCAGATGAAGCTTCTATTTCAGTTAAATTTTGTCCCCCACAAGTGTTAAAGGAATCCAATATAACACTAGACTTCTCCCTACCTAGTTGAATCTGATTAGAATTAGCCTCCCGTGGAGCTGGAGTAGTGGACAGGCGTTGGGACAACAACGGGCCTATTCCCTTTTTGGCATATACTTTTACCACATAAACCCCCCATAAACTAAGAAAATAGGTATTACGAAGAAGCCAGTCAGTTATCCCAGGTGAAGAAAAATAAATAACTATCCTTAAAGGATGCCCCCTAGCTGGCAAATAAAAAAAAATGACTTGTATATGATGGCAAAAAATAACAACCCAAAATTACAGAGATATGGTGTGCGATGGAAAATTTAGACTCCCAGGATGGACATACTCCCGATGACAGCAGATAGACCATAAAGGTCAAAGCTTCCGCTATGGGGATAACAGCCCTTTCATCCCTGTGCATCTTGAATGGGACCCTCAAAGGGCCTAGGCCGTACAAGGGAGATGTCTGAGCCATCTGGTCCACTCTCTGTGGGACCAGTGCAGGCTTATTCCTTTTCAGATTGCTCAAACACTCCAGGATCCCGCTCAGCTGTTGCTGAAGGTCCTGAAGTTTGAGGTCAATCCCCTCAATTCTGGTCATGAGAGCCCTGTTTGCTTCAACCTGCGAGGAACAACAGCAGGCCTGCACCCGAATCTTCGGGATCTCAGGGATAGTAACCCTTAGGTCCCGAGTGTGGTCTATAGGGGTAATCGGGGCTCCCTTCCTCCCTGTGAGTCCATTAAGGGACAGATCTAACTCATCCACAGAAACTTGGTTCTCCGGGGATTCCAACCCAGTAATTCTGGGAGGAAGTATCAAACCAGTGGACTTCTGTGGGGATTCCCCCTCTCCTAGTTTGGCCTGCATGGATATATCCAATACCCCACACCGCTTCTCTCCCCCCCCCCCCCCCCCCAGTCCATGGGATGGGACAAAGTCCCATTTGGGACACTAGGTGCTTCAACATCTAATACTAACTCTGGATCTGGATTCCCCCGCCCCCCCTAAACAGCGTGATGGCCAGAGATTGTCCCCCTCCGTGGCCATAGAAGCTGAAAAAAGGGACTCAGTTCCTCCTGTTAAATCTCGGACAAAACCATAACTCTTCTCTGGGGGAAGATCCCGGGGGCCCCGGAAAGCCCCTGAGTGCTCCCGGGCTTTGGCAGCCATATCAAGCCAATGCTCTCCCTGGTGCTTAAAAGCTCTGGCACACTCAAGTATGGAGGGGTCCAAAAATGCCGACGTGGGTACCATAGCCCCCAGGCCATCATGGGGGATCCCAGCCTCCAGAGCTCCAGGCCCCTGGAGCATTGGGGTTACTGGGCCCCCCAGTAGGGGCCCCTCCTTCAGCAGAATTGTTCATGGATGGACCCAAGGATTGTTGCAAGGACCCATCCCCCTCTGGCCCTGGGGGAGCTGCCGCCAAATGAAAACACTCTGTGAGCTGGAGTTGTCTGACTCTTTTCCTGGTTATTACCCCCAACTTCTTGCCTTTTTTGGGCATTTCCCAAGGGGCTAGATTACTTAACTAAAATAACAGAATAAAATATATTACACAAATTTACAGCTACCTCTCCGATCCCACCCGCAAGACTGAGCGCAAGCCCCCTCCTAGATTGATATCAGTTCTGCAGTCCTCACCAGTCCGGCGCCTAAGGCTGCACGCACAAGGGTGCGCCCTTGCGCGCGTTGCCCTTAGGCGCGCTGCCCTGATGTGCGCCTCTGGCGCCGCTGGGCAGTGCAGCAGTTTTTAAAGCTCCCGGGGAGGTGGCTCCTCCCAGTTGCCAGCTGCTTCCAATGCGCTCAGAGGACTCACGGGAAGGCGTAGAACTCAGGGGGTCTCAAAGAGATCAGGTGCAGGGTCCCAGTGTCTCCCCCCCCAGCCAGCACCCAGATGCAATTGGCACCCCATTCATGGAAAGGTGGGCGGGAAGGGCTCAATGCCGCCGGGCAGCGCAGCAGTTTTTAAAGCTCCTGGGGAGGTGGCTCCTCCCAGTTGCCAGCTGCTTCCAGTGCACTCAGAGGACTCACGGGAAGGCGTAGAACTCAGGGGGTCTCAAAGAGATCAGGTGCAGGGTCCCGGTGTCTCCCCCCCGGCCAGCACCCAGATGCAATAGGCACCCCATTCGTGGAAAGGTGGGCGGGAAGGGCTCCTGGTACAATGTGAATTACATGTATTAATTCAGCACAGTATGCCACAGGTTAAACATCTGGCAGTGGCAATCTGTGTTGATGAGGAAGGCATATGCACACTGCTAGTCTTTGTGAGGCTGCTTTGTGCCATACTGGTTAAAGGTAGAATGTCCTTCAGGCTGTGCTAACCTGCACCCACTGCCAGTAACCAAGGAATCATTTGGTTGTCAAGGAACAGCACGGAAAAGAGAAAACCCCAGCCATGCAGGGGGGTAACAACAGAGGAGTTAACTCTACAGCAACTCTGTACAAGGAAAGATACTCTTTCTGGTGAAGTTGGCTCTGCCAGCTTTACGCCGGACACTTGGAGACAGAGTGGCAAGCAACAGATGGAGCATGGCCCCAAATCATGACCAAATGCTGTACATTATTTGATACATTAAAACACTAATGATCTGTTCCAGTACTTTTAAAAGACTTTTGTATCTTGACACATCATTTGCAGATAGCTAGAAGTAGCTATTGGTCACTGCCTTAACCTCAGAAACCAGTGGGTAGCTTCATGATGAGTGTAAATCATCCTACTTTTAGTGAAGACAGAGGAGAAATGCTAATTTGTGGCCCATGTATTTTAAGAATATAAGGACTGGGTAAGTCCTTGGAGGATAGTTCCTTTAACTATTAGCCAAGTAGGTTGGGGGAACGTAACCTCCCTCTGACTGTCGGGAGCTGGGAACAACCAGCAGGGAATGGGTCACTCCGTTATGACCTGTTGGATACTTCTTCAGAGCTACCAAGATTAGTGGCCACTAGTGGGGGCAGGATGCTGGGCTCAGTGGGCCATTGGTCTGACCCAGTATTATATGTTCATGACCCGAGGCATAATCTTGAAAATGTGAACAAAGGGTAAATACTGTGGCAATGCCTGCTAGATTTTTCAGGCACCCTAAAATGTATAGCTCCAAAAGATGTAACTTTCCACAACCAACCCAATCAAGGCTTCTAATGGTTCTGATTCTGTGGTCAGGAAGGAGGCTGGCATTTTTTCCTGATGCACAAAAAGGGTTTTAGCGTGTAGGCTGTGACATTTAATTTGTGCTGAACAGAGAAACCTGTCTGCATGTTCCTAAATACTATAGGGGGTGTCCCAGGGTACTCCTGGTGTGGCAAAGCTTGAAAACCCTTGCTTTAATGCAAAAGGGTGCAGCTGCATCGTTCCTGTCACAATGTCAATTAGGTTCCCACAAGTAAATTGAGAGCTGGGGGGTTTATTTCCACTTGTTAAATTGGTAGTTTAATGAGGTTAGACAAGGCCTAATAAAAGAAGACCAGTACATAGCATGTTTACAGAAGTGAAACTGTCTGCACTTTGGGGCCCTTGGTAAAATGGTGGTGTGGGGTCCATCCTCCCATAGGAATGCTTGTCGGACGCACGCTGACTCACTCCTTAGAAAAAGGAAAATATAGTACTTAGTTAATTTTGAATGTTCAGTTAAACATAACACCCCCTTCAGGGGCAGATATCCCTGCAGGCCCACCAATCCTTTATAGGTTGGGCTCCTCTGTGTTTGAGGATCTCTGGGCCTATTATTTTATACCAGTGATTCTTACACTCGTGTTATCATTTCAAATTAATTCATAGATCCCTTGTATGGGGGCCCCCATGGGATATGCTTATCCCCTCAAAGCATAAGACCCTGTGCAGTCATACAAGTCTGCAGTTGCCTGGATCCTTTCCTGCTTTCTGGTATGCTAGCATGGTATTCTATAATAACCTGAGTAGCACCATATCATTTAAAACCCTAATTGCATCAGTAAGAAGATATATTTTCATCAACACTGCTGTTTCATCTTTTACTAAACTCATAAGCACTTGTCACTCTGATTAAGCTGGTCCTTCTGCATCCATTGCATGCCATGTACCTTATCAAATTTGTATTTGCTTTTAATAAATGGCTATAATACCAATGAATATTTCTTTTGCAATTGCGATGGAAGGTCAATGTATAAATTATTATTTTTAGAACCTTCACTACCCAATCATCATATACCAGCATCACGAATGATTGTCAAGCGGTTTTGACAGTCTGGAGCTAAGGAACAAACCAACAACTGACTATTAATCAGATACTGTGAGAGAGTCCATAGAAAATAATCCACTATCCGCTAATGATGGGTGTTTTTATTGGGCCGGGGGTAGCACACTGAGCAGCCACTCCAGTGTAGTGCATGGGGAAGGATTCTAATGGGCAGCTCCCAGTGTGGCGACCGTGGCAGCTACGACACACTCTACCTGCCATGGAGCATGAGGGAGGGGGAAGCGTGCCGGGCTGGCCTTTGAAATTAACATGTCCCGGCATGAGCACTAGGAAATTGGGCACCCCAGCGTTCGCAGCCAGTTCCTGTGACTTGCAAAAGCTGTTTCTCTCGCCCACAGTGCGTAGGGCCATTTTCACATGGCCGCCGTGGGTGGGAGGATGGGTGGAGAAGGCCGTCTGTGTGTGGCGTGTGGGCAGCTGTTCCCAGGAGCGCACACCCATCCCCACCCATCTGCACCTATCTCTACCCACAAAGCAACTGCTGTTCTGGCCAATTGCTCTGTGGGTGTGCCATGAGTGGAGTGTGGGAGCACACCTGCCCTTCCACCCATGGCATTCCCATAGACGCCGTGGTGTTCGCACGGGCACCCCCCACCTGCACACGCGTGCAGGGGGACATCTGTGTGAAAATGGCCTATGAATAGTGGATGAGTCTGCTGGTGTGATTGGCTGCCACCATTCATACAGGCAGAGGATGCGTGGCTGCTGGTTGTCATGCACCTTTTTTAGTTGCCCCACAGGGAGCACTCCGGATTTCTTGGCAGTGCTCCGTGAGTGGCCATGAGTGGGTGCTGTGTGACTCATGGGAGTGTGCATCTCCCCGCTCCACCTTCAGATGGGTGGTCAGATGAATGGCTCCTGGGTGGTGATGCACAGCAGCATATCATTTAAAAATACCCGATGATAAAGCATTCTAGATGTGTAAGTTATATATGGAAGGAGGGGGAAACCTGCAGCAAGAAAAAGGTCAATCAGTAATTTGAGAATTGGAAAAGATCTCCGGGATAATGGGAGCTGAATTGGCCAGTAGCCACCTCCAAGGGATGAGCAGGACCTGCAGATCTGTAGCACCTTTAACTTACAGCAAACTTTCTACCAACCAGGACCGGTCCTAACTCACCCCAGCGAGGAACAAGGCCCTGCCAGAACAAAACCTGCCTGCATTTAGCCTAGTTTCAGGTCTCTCTTAAGTTTTGCTTGAGGAACTACACCTTTGTAACTAAGCCAAGCACGTGCACCTGAGACGTCACGAGTTCATGTATGTATCTTTGTCTCTTCCTCTGTCTCTCCCCCCGCCCCACCTCCTCTTTCTTACAGTTGTAAAGTGCCAGGTACATTGCTGCCACTATATAAATGCTTAATAATAATAATAATAATAATAATAAATAAATAATAGAAAGGGCTCTGTGTAGCTTAGCATCTTACATTCCTTCACCAGTAAAAGTTGGTCCAATAAAAGGGATCATCTTAAGTATTTTTTCTCCCCATCTTTCACATGCTTCGGACCCAACACGGCAGCTACGCTCTCTCAAAAATAAAATCTTCAGGGTGTGATTGTAAGTCTCAAGTTCTCCGACAACCATTTGAAAAGTGTGCAAATGCAAAGGGGGATTAAATGGGTACTTGCTATGTGATTATAAGAATTTGTGTTGGGTTGTCTTAAATTGCTGTAGTTGAATTCAAGAGTGCCTTAGAATAGAGACTGGGGGGAAAAATCACGTCCATCTTAAGACACTTGGCTCATTTTAGATGGTCACAGCCATCTAAAACTGCAGTCTGCCCCAGAGCTGTTCCACAGGTGCACCCCCATGCCTGCCGGCATCCAGCCCCACCTGAGTCAGCTTCATGGACCCAGCAGGTTTCCTGGGTCATGGTCTGACCACACAGCATCTCCCTCCCCCCCCCCCCCCCCCCATAGAGTTCTGGGTAATCGCCTAACACTCTAGACTGGTGCCTGCAACTCTATGATATTGCCTAGGGAAACAGCCTAGGCAACATGTATTTTTCATAAGTGGCCTGGAAAAATATACCTAAGGTGGCAACCCTACTTTCCAAGTCCAATCCCCAGCATCTCCGATTCAGGATCTCTGGTAGCCTGCCTGGGTGAGACCTCTGCCAGGGATCCTGGAGGGTCTCTGGTAGCACGCCTAGGTGAGGCCTCTGCTGGAGACCCTGGAGAGCCAGATTTGAAACCCTGCTGCCATATCAGGTTGTGACAATATTGGGCTAAGATGGGCTATTGGTCTGGCTCAGTTGGCAGCTATTTATGTATTGAGAGCTGAAGGGACAGGATGTGAATCATTTTGGAATTTGTGAAGTACAGAAATGTTTTTTCTTCTTCTTTTTGAATGTGCAATCAGTTTTTTCAGTGGTATTTTATCCAGAACTCTTTTTACAGATCAGAGGTCTGGAACTGTTGTAAATTTCTTTGCCAAATATCTCTTCTCCCTCCCATTCCTAAATAAATCATTCTTGTGGTGGAATGAGTAATACAGAAGAATGCAAGCAGAGCAGGCATTGCCAGGGAGAGAATTCTGCAGTGCTGGTCCTTTGGCTTGAGTGCAGCTTTTCTATTTAACTGCTGCCCTGCCACAGAAGGAGCGTTTTGTTGTCTGTCATCCCTCTGCCCAGGTTTTCTGAATTTGGTAACATACAACAACAAAACTTTTGCAAGCAATCACAGGTTTGCTCTGTTTCCAGATGGTAAATTTAGCATTCCTGAGCTGTGTCTTGTCTCTGCTAAAGTTCTGCTGTATAGTCAGATAAAACAAGCATAGAAATTACTCCTCCCTCCCTCGCGCCAGGTACATGCACAGCATGGAGTTCAGCTCTCTTCAGGGAAGGAATAGGCCAAAGACCAGAGCCACAGACACTACTACGGTGCATCACAAGCAAGTTGGGGCCACAGAAACTATTGCAATTTCAGGGATGCAGCATGGGAACAGAGTGTCTCTCTAGCTGATTTGTGGCATGTAGAAAAAATTTCTTCCCAGTCGCCACTGCAGAGCAAAAGAATGCCCAGCTTGTAAGTGAAGTTGCCAACTGCTCTCTGGAATCTAGGGGTATTTTCAGACGTGACGGGGCGGCTTTCGCCCCGTCACAGAATCACCCATTTGATTCCCCGCCGGAATCCCGCTGTCACGGCCAGCAGACGTGCCGGCTGATCCCGGCGGGGAATCGGGGGGCGCGGGGCTGTGCGGCGCAACATACGGCTGCACGGTGCCGCCCCCCATGCTCCCCCAGCTGCCTGCCCTCCGGGAGACGGGCAGGCACAGCAGCCAATCCGGCTGCTGCATCCGATTCTGACCTGTGGTCTGGGCCACGGCCTGGAATCGGCGCCGGTAACAGATGTTACCGGCCGCCAATTCCAGGCCGTAGTTCAGCTAACCACGCTTTTGGCCCTGGTCCCCAGACGAGGACCGAAAGCGTGGTTATTTTGATTCCCGCCGGTGGTTCACTGTGGTGAACCTCTGGCGGGACTCAAACAGACATTACGGGACCATTCCCCACCACAGGGTATTGTCTGTGGTTGAGCGTGATCTCGTAATGTCTGAAAATACCCTAGGTGATCATGACTCCAGACCAGTACAGCCCATACTTCAAAATTCCCAAAGTGAAGGTTGGCTCAGACTACATGCAGAAGTGACTGGTCAACGTGGTTTGTCAAAGCACAGGTTCTTCTAAGCTAGCATTATGCTGTAATGATCAGGGTACCTGGTTTTCCATTTAGTATAGAAAAACACAGAAAAACACAGAATTCCCCTTTTATCAGAGAAAAACATGGAATTTCTGTTTTATCAGAGAAAATCAGGGAATTCCAGTTTTTTCTGGAAAATTTCCACCAGCAAATACTCACTGGTGGCAGTGGCGGCAGTTGAAATTTAAAGAAGACAGAAGCTCTGTGATCCTGCTCCGGTGTGTGCCTGTGTCCTAGAGAAGAGATTTGGCATGAGAAGATTGCAACCGTGTCTGGCTTCTGGCAGGGCAGAGGTATGTTGGGCTCTGTGCTGGGGCTGGCGGAGAAGAGAGGATTGGAGCATTAACTCCCCTCCCCCCTGTAGAGAGAGAGACTTGGTCTCTGTGCCAGGCTGGCAGGTAGGAGGGGGTGGAGTGGCACTACCCACCCACAGAGGAAGCTTCACGCTCTATGGTGTGGGGGAGGGGGACTTCGCAGCAGCTGCTGGATCCATTTAAACCCAGTGCTGTCAGGGCTGCACGCAGGGGATGTGGGGCTGGCCACCCCTGGAGTAAGTCCAGGAGTGCAGCACCACGGTGACTGAAACTAAGCTTAATAGTTCAGGTTCATGCAGCAGACTCAAGTACAATGTATCCCAAGCAATCTGCTTACTGACCCCTAGTTTTTATTAGTTGAAAATGAGGTATCTTTGCTTATGAAAGTAGGGGGGGAAGTCAGGTGAAAAACAGTGGAATATGAATGTCTCATGAATATATGCTTTATGCCGATTCTACCTGTTGAATCAAAATTAAAAACTATGCATTAGTGCCTAAACTGCACTTTTCCTTGTTGCTGTTGTTTATTATTGTTAATTATTTTAATAATTAATTATTAATGCAGTTTTATTTCTCCCCTCCCATTAAGGCTCAGGGCCTTAATGTAGTAACAACCACAAGAAAGAGTTTGAATAAAAAGTATCCTAAAGAATGTAAGAATATTTTAATATATTGAAATATAAATTTATGAGAGAATTTTTGGAGTTTTCCACTTGATGGTGCAGGAAAGAACTTTTTTTTCCTTTTACACTCTTACATTTTGAGGGTCACCCCCCACCATTTCTTCCTCAAGTAACAAAGATGTCCACAACTGGAGGTGGGACTGGTAGGGTTTTTTGTTGGCGTAGTAGTACTTTAATAATTTTATGGTATTTATCTATTAAGCAGTATAACACCAGCAATAAACTGACATTGAACAATTATGGGGCTGTGGGGTATGAAACAGGCAGGTAGAAGATTAGAGCAATGCTGGCTTCGGACTCACTCTGAATCTGACCGACTTCTCCATAGGACCCATTTGCGGCTATATGTTGAGGCTGTGAGGACAGCAAAGAAGGAGTTCTTTGCTGCCCTCATAGCATCTGCGAAGTCGCATCCCTGCTGAAGAAGCCATCTTTGGATGTGGACGCACTCGCTAGTTACCGACCCGTCTCTAATCTTCCCTTTTTAGGGAAGGTTATTGAACAGGCAGTGGCACTGCAGCTCCAGGCGCATTTGGATAGCATCGGTTTCCTTGACGCTTTTCAGTCTGGGTTCCACCCCGGCTATGGTACTGAGACGGCGTTGGTGGCCTTGGTGGATGATCTCCGCCGGGAGATGGATGCAGAATTTTCAACATTTCTGATCTTGCTAGATCTCTCGGCCGTGTTTGACACTGGACCATGGGCTGCTGCTGAGATGACTGTGAGCCCTGGGGGGTCTGGACGGGACTGTCCTAGGGTGGTTCCGCTCATTCTTCTCGGGGAGAAGCCAGCAAGTGGTGCTGGGGGCTGAAACATCAAGCCCCCGGGCCTTGACCTGTGGTGTTCCATGCATTTCGATCTTGTCTCCATTATTATTTAATGTGTATATGTAGCCCCTGGGGGAGATCGTGAGAGGGTTCAGGGTGCGATGTCACTAATATGCTGATGATACTCAGCTGTATCTCTCGTTTTCAACTGACCCCAGGTCCTGCTGTCTCATTACTTTCCCAATGTTTGGAGGCCGTGGCGGATTGGATGTGGCAGAGCAGACTGAAGCTCAATCCTGATAAGACGGAGGTGATGGTGGTGGGAAGGGTGAGGGAGGTACTGGCTCCCCTTGTAGGGGGGGGGTCCGTCCTCCTGTAGCCCAGCAGGTCTCCGTCTGGATCGGCAGGTTGAGATGGTGGCTAAGGCTTCCTTCCGCCAGCTGTATCTGGTATGGAGGCTGCGCCTATACATCTCCAGGCCCGACCTGGCCACTCTCATTCACGCCTTCATCACCTTGAGGCTAGACTACTGCAATGCGCTTTACTTGGGGCTTCCCTTGTTTCTGGTTTGGAGGCTGCAGCTGGAGCAGAATGTGGCGGCCCGTCTCCTTACAGGGATGGTGCGGCGGGAGCACATAACACCTGTGCTCCGTACACTACACTGGCTCCCTATAGCATACCGAGCCAGATTCAAGGTGGCTGCATGGTCTGGGCCCCTCATACCTCGGGGACTGCCTCGCCCTCTGCGCCTCAGAGCAATCCCTTAGGTCCACTGAGTGTGCCTTTCTGGAGGTCCCCCGTGTAAAATGGGGGGCCACAATGGAGAGGGCGTTCTCGGTGGCTGGGCTGCGACTTTGGAACTCCCTCCTGGAGGAAGCCCACCTGGCCCCAGGTGTGCTGGCATTTCGTCGAGCCTGTAAGACCTGGCTGTTCGTCCAGGCCTTTGGAGGGGAGGGTGGGGTAGTTGTGGGGTATTTTAAAGACGTTTGTGATATTTTAAATTTGATGAATGGGGTCATGTTTTTTTAATTGATTTTATTTGTGTATTTTATATTGTAAGCCGCCCCGAGATGCCATGGGCATGAGGGGGGCGATTCATAAATGTTTATAATAAATAAATAAATAAATAAATTGTTAGAGACTGATCCCTGCCCTGAGGGGCTTACAGTTTAGGAGAGACATGTCAGGTGCCTGAACTGTTGCTTCTGCAACTCATCACCATATTTGGGTTTGGGAAGGAATTTTCTCCAGCTCAGAATGACAGTGACTCTGAGGAGGTTTTTGTCTTTCCCCCGTAGTGTGGGACCTGGGTTCACTTGTTTCAGCCATCTGGATATATATTAGAAACCATTCCCTGTTATTCCAGACATTGGTGTGCTCTGCTCATTCCTAATCTCCACTTGTGGCTGAGTTTTATTATAGGTTGTATTTCTCTGTTGGTGGATTTTACTGATGTGACATCTTGGATTGGTGAATCCTGCATTGGGACTGGACGAGATGACCCTTAAAATACTTTTCTATGACATACGGAACCTTTAGAAAGTTTTTCTTTAATTCATCGACTGTTTTTTTATGAGTATCTTTTGTCAGTTTCACTTTATTTTCCCCTTTATGTGTGTTAATATAAGATGTTTTTTTAAGGAACCAAAGTAAGTTGGGCAGCTTCCACTTAAATTTAGTGGGAGCTAAGCATTGAATTGCCTTAAACACTTATGAAAACTCTAGCCTTTGTGTTGTTAAAACACATAAGATTAATAACCCTTTTGTCCATCTTGTCCTTGATAGTGAGGCATTGTAAGCATGCTTTCATGTCCCATCAGGGCCCTGATCAAAAGGAGCCACTTCTGTGTATGAAAGGGAGAGAGATTTGATGCTCTCCCAGTCATTAGCTTTCTCCTGAGATTGCCACTTGTATTGTGCTGATGGTTATGATGTGGAAAAAACATGTAAACAGCCAGAAACTGAAGTGAGACCACCAGTTACAGTACCTCATTTTGACATTATATAAGTTGCCCATCTCACCCACACTTTCACAGTGGGTTACTTTTTAGGGGGACTGGATTCAAAGGTAGATGTGAGTTTGTCCAAAGCTTGCTACTACTCTCCTGAACTATTAATGTGAGCTGAGTGTTGACTTGCAGTAAATGCAGTTGCAGAAGACTTTAGGTGTCAAAAATGTCCTATATAAAAGCATATGCTGCCATCTACGCAGCCAGATTCCCCAGCTGGTATGCATTGGCATAGCTGTATTGTCCTGAAAAGTGCTATGTTGTTTCACACTAGCTGATGCTATAGACTGTAATTTTATGTTTGCAAAGGGTAGTGTTTCTTGGTGCATGGAGGCATGGCTTTAATTTAATATCCGTTTCATTCACACACTACTGGATCCCTGTGTGCTGCCTGATATGCTATGATAGGACGGGGCCTGATTTTCTATCTACTTACACTTACCTCCTTCACTAGTGACTTTAGCCTGATTTCAGCGTCAGAGGAAAAATTAGGCATATCTAACCTGGGATACTGTAGCTACAAACTACAGTGACTACATTCTCTACGGTCCCAGTTCAGCTTCATTCCACTGCCTCTTTGTAATCTGATCAACTGCTTTATCCTGTTGGCCCTGCGAGAGGCCACTTGTCAGCAGCTGGGATTTGGTTTACCCTGATCTAAACTGAACTTCTGTCGTTCCGTATGAAACTATATTTTCCTTTAGAATTAGAACCTGCAATGTTGTAACTTCTTGGATGTATTCCTGTCTCACCCTCTGCTCCCCTCCCCTTTCTCTCCCCTCCCTTGGCTCTTGGGCGGCTTGCCCACATGACACAATTTCACATTACTTTGTATCTTGCATGATATTTTGTAACTTGTGCATGCACCTTTACTCATTTGTCAGGAAAATGAACTTGAGTTTCATCATGGATTTCAGAACAGGGAAATCCAGCTCCAACACTTGCGTGAGTTCTGTATTACGTGAGATTTTAATGTGTGCATACTAGGGTAAGTTCTATATTACAGGAAACTGGAATGTGTGCATGGGGTGAGTTCTATATTACAGGAGACTGGAATGTGTGCATGGGTGAATTAAACGTGAATTTAACTTATGTGAAAATTATAATATGTGCATGGATCCTCTAATGGATCCCTTAAGATCACGTGACTTTGTGAGGGGAGAACAAACCGGAAACATAATAATGTGGGCATGCAGCCGAGCAGGAATTTTACATTATTGCTAATTTCACATGGGATAGAATCCCTTGTGAAAATCAGCACGTGGGCAAGCAGCCATAGGTTGTAAGCCCACTGGGGCACGGATCTGTCCATAATCGTTGATTGTAAAGCACCATGTACATTGTTGGTGCTCTATAAATACTTAATAATAATTAGTCCTTTAGTTCTGTTCTTTGAGTGCTTTCTTCACTAGCTCAAAAATAGGTTCCTACTCATGGTAGGGTTGTGTTTTGTTTTTTGTTTTTTTAATATAACAAATGGGATATGCACATAAATTTGTGAACAGACTGAGCCAGGTATATGTTTGTGGTATAAAAAAAATAAAGTTGAAACTGAGAGTGGGGTGGGAGGGGTGTTAACCTCTAAGAGGTCATGTGAAAGTTAATTCTCAGAATCAGAAACAGGATTTGTACTTTACGGTTTGGGGGAAAGAATGCCCTTAAGAGAATGATTTGTAATTGAGTTCTCTTTGAGTCAGGAGGAGGTATAACTCCAGCCATGGGGAAAGTGACACAGACTATTAATATTTTTATAACTAGCAATACAGTACTGTTGTTTTCTCGGTTTTGAACCCCTCAATTCTGCACGTGTTCAGTCTGTTGCCTACAGGAAGCCTGGAGAGATAAAGCTTCCCTTGGCATTTTGGCTGCATTCTCTGGTGTGTTTTAAGATTTGACAGGTTTTTATGAAGATAGTGCTGTCATGGCTTTCCCATTGCACTAGTGGAATAATTGAGCAGACATGTTTGCACGTTTCTGAAGGACTGCATCAGATGTGAGCGGAACTTGATTTAAAAACAATCTAAAAAAACCAAATAAGTATATCGATATATTAAACAAAATCAGGATCCAGACATCAACTAAGCAATAGATGCTTGACTTTCCTTGCCAAGTTTTCATGCTCTTGGAATATTTGACATCACCCTAAAAAAATAAAAAATTCTATATCAAAACAAAATGTTTTTCATTCACTGTCAAAACATTTGCTATTTTGAAGATTTGATTGCAAATCTGATGGGCTACAGAGTTCTTTCTCACCTATGCAAGGGTGTGTGTCTGTTTCTGCTAAAGCTGCAATAGTGCCAGAGACACGGAATCAAACACAAGGGTTGTACTAAAAGGAATGAAACTTAGCATCCTGCCCACTTTCCGTCACATTGGAATGTGCACAGTGAACTTACTGAACATTGCAGCCTGTGAGACAAGAACTTCACATTCACCTAATCTTTCTTCAGTATCTCCAACACCATCACTTTTCAAAACTTTTAATGGAAAAACAGAACAGTTCTATAATGTTTTTGCAGCATGGAGGGAAGTCTTTTAAGTGTAATCTGTCATGTAGTTTTGATGGTGAACATAAGCTCACTGGCTTGTATTTTATGAATAACCATTAACATTGCCCTTTATTGAAGGATTCTTTTCCCCCTCAAAAGTTTTGTTTGGATGCATTTTTTGTTGTTTCGTGGTATTTCCCTAGTTCTCTATGATTCAGAATGACTGAACGTTATCTCTTTGTTCATAAAGTTCATAAATGATCAAATGTAAATTCCTCGTTGCTACTAGTATCTTCACAGGGATGATATTGTGCCAAAAAATTATGTTAAAAAACTGGATTTGACTGACAGATTGTTTCCTTATTTGCAGCCATTTCGTATTCATGCAACCACCATTCACCCCCTTACAGTAGGTGATTGGTGGGTGGGTATGTTGCTGGAACAGGAAGAGACGTTGGCCCTTTTTACACAAGATGCTCCCACGCATGGACATCCATCATCCATGTGGGGGAGTGTCTCATGTAACCCACTCACCCTCCATGCATACCCACCCATGCATGGAGCAATTGGCAAAAACGCCGGTTGTTCCATGTGTGGGGATGCATGGGGGATGGGAGGGTGTCCATGTACACCCACGCTGGTAGCACTCCACCCACCGACCACGGACCCAGGCGCCCCACCCCCGCCCCCATGGCAGTTATTTTCTGCCTCATGAGGGACTTGATCCTGCAATGTGCTGAACCTTAAAGTGGCTTAAACTCCATGGATAATAGCCTATGTTGCATGACACGGGTTTAAACTCCCTGGGGCTCTGAGCTATGTAAGGAGGCTGGGGCCAGAAAAATTAAATGTAGCCTTTTATGAGTACTCATTTGCATTACATCTCTTATGCACCTTCTCTCTAGGTCTGTGCCTAAAGACTAAATTTAGTACACCAGAAAATCAACTAGAAAATGCACAGTGAACATAGCAGATGCACAAGAGTTTTGTGCGTGATAAATTTGTGGTGTTTGTAGCTGCTGAAGTGGGGAAAGCTCCACCTGTAAATTTAATGCAAAATATTTAATAACCCACATATTATCTAAAACTTCAGTTTGTGGTCAATAGAGTGATGGACATGACTGTGGTAGAGGTTACTGCAATAGGACTATTACAGGGATTTGATGAATGATGAGATGTCTGGGCCTTCTGAAGTACAGAACAGGCTAGTGGGTGACTGGGGTCTGATTGTGGGGCAGGAGTGAAGAGTCGCTGAAGGCCTGGAGCTTGGCTGGAGGCAAGAGAATAAAGATTCTAGACATGTCCATAAGCTCTGGCTTGGGGCCTCTTTGGGACACAACAGAGTGTTAGTGTAGAGTCTGGGCCAGGGCTGTATTGAGGCCTTGCGTCTTCTGTTTTCATCCACTGTGCTGTTGCTAGTAAGATTCAGCAAAGGAAACAGCCAGAAGAATGACAGATGGACCACCCTGATTTCTGAAAGTCATGCTCTGCAGTGGCCTCTAGTCGCTACAGGTAGAACAGCATCTTCCTCACAGCTCAGCGCAAAGTGAGAGATTCTAAGTGGAGAGCAGGGATGACAGAGCAGCCAAATGCATGGCTGTTACACAAAACGGGTCATTCAGTAGCCCTTGTTAATTGAAATGAAAAACAACCAGCCATTTTTCACACGTGATGTAGAATGGGAAACTGGTCACTTAGGTTTCTGCTGCACCCATTTCTTCCAATACACCACATTCCTAAACTGAAGTAACTGTGTGTATGGTATGCAATCCGTATAGATTGCATACCATCCAACAGTACCTTTTTGCCTGGTACAGTAACGGGTTTTGCAATCTTGTACTGCCTTCCCAGCAATGTATGATTTGTACTGGGTTCAGCAGACAAAGGCTGCTTTTAGACGAGCGGGTCACCCGTGCGATATTTCAAAATCCCACAACACAGGATTACACGAGATACCCGTAGGGGATCACGCTCATGGAAGGCGGTTGCGCATTATTTGCTGACCGCGAATTAAATACTTCACAATCGAGGTATTTAATTTGTGGTTGACAAATAATGCACGACCACCTTCCATGCGCATGATCCCCTACAGGCGTCTCGTGTAATCCCGTGTCACGGGATTTTTAAATATCACGCGAGCGGGTCGTGCGACGGCAACCCACTTGTCTAAAAGCGGCCAAAGGGAGGTATTTAGCATCTTGCTAATCCAGCTTCCTAGGTTAACAGCAGTGGCTACTTTTATTGTTATTTCTGGCTAAGGGGTAGATGGGTGGGAGGAGCATCTGTGGCACCTTTTCTCACTTTAACAAACTTGGGATAAGCATCACTATCAAAGGGTGAAAACAGACATAATGCTAACTCCACTTTAACACCGCTTTAATATGTCTTCTGCATGTTGCAGGGCTGCATAGGGCACCAGTACAGCCCTGCAACATGCATAAGAAATGTTAAAGCAGTGTTAAGCTGGAGTTAGTGTTACGTCTGTTTTCACCGAAAGTACAAAGAATTTTAACACTCAAGCAGGAGGAAGCTCCGTGCCTGGCACAAAATGGAAACGTAAAGTAGGGGTGTGCATGTTGTTTTCATTATTACAATAACGATAACAAAAATTGTTTTCATTATCATTATTGCAATAACAAAAACGACAGATAATAATAACAAAAATAGAAATGAAAACGACCTTTTGTTTTTGAAATAAAGGGAAAAAACTGAAATATGTATTTCCAGCTATATCTATTTTTATTCTTATTCAATTCTGGTGAAACTTGGGGAGATTGTACCGCAAATGGAAAGCACTATGTGTACCACTTTTTGAAATGTTTACATAAAGGGAACCGATTTTAGAAGCAATTGAATGTTGTGACTTTAAGAAAAGCTCCATACACATTCATGGTGATAGCTTCTTTATCTTTCATCCAATTTCCATTAAGCCTGTCAATATTATGTTCCTCCACAAGTTTAACACTCCTGCCAAAGTTCAGAAAGATTGGATAAAGGGTCCTGATGGTATAACACATTAACATGAACATACATTTCCAGCTGTAACATTTTTATATTCCATCCTGTTTACAAGACATTTGGCAGGAATGTATCACATACCTTCACTGTCATCTCTGCCAAACTACAGGACAATAAAGGGACCCAATCTTATAAGCAATTGAAGTTGTCTCCTTGAAGACCATTATTCAGATAAATAGGAGCACATGCAGTGCCAGTCAGAGGCAGGCACCTGGCATGGCAGGGGAGAGAGGCTGTAGGAGGGAGAATGTGGAGCAACCCAAAAGACTGACAGACACATTCACTGGCCAATTACTGCATGCTTCTAGCTTTACAGGACCAATCAGTAGTGGCTTTGAGGTGGGCATAGGGAGCGGCCCTCAGGCGGGCATAGAAGGGACATAACTGGGACTTTTGGGGATAACATCCCAGCAATCAGGAGACATAGGGTGTTTTCAGACGTTATGGGGCCGCTTGGCCCCGTACCGAAAACAACCCTTTAATTCCCCGCCGGGGTCACCCTGTCACGCCATAACAGACGTGCCGGGGGGATCCCGGCGGGGAATCTGGGAGGGAGCGGGGCCGTGCAGGCGGACGGGCAGGCGGCGGGGAGACGGGCAGGGAGGCGGGACGGGCGGCAGGGAGACGGGCAGGCGGCGGGGCCACTGCGGCTGTCGCGTCAGGCCGGATGTGCCGTGGCAACCGGCCAGACGTTACTTTTTTTTGGTCCCCGCTGGGGATCTTTTTGACCACACTTCCCGGGACATTCCCCCGGCTAGCCCGGGAAGCATGGTTCAAATTGACCCCATGCGGGTATTGACCGTGGCGAACATCTGGCGGCCGCCAAACAGACGTTCGAGCCACAGTGACCACAGGTGGGTATTCACCGTGGTTCACTGTGATCTCGTAACATCTGAAAATACCCATAGTTTACATATCAAGGCTGGCCAATTATCATCACAATCACATCCTGCAGCACTGTGACAGAGGACATAAGAGAATCTCTATTGGCGCTTTCCTAAACAGATGCTTCTGACTTCCCAGTAACAAGTGGTTGAGAGATTTTGGGATGGTCACAGTACAGAATGAGGATATTTAGTTGACATTTCTGCTGGCCAATTGGCATCACAAACCGATCTTATACCACAGTGACACGTAAGAGAATCCCTGGCATATGCTCCTTCTCTGCATATGCTGTGCAGGCATATAAAATTGGGACCCTTTATCACATCTTTCTGATGTTTGGCAGAGATGATAATGAAAGTATGATATACAGCCCTGCCAAATACCATGTACCACTGGTTGGACTACAAAGTTGTTAGTCAGACATACATTTATAAGTTAATTGCTTATACCACCAGGACCCTTTATCCAATCCTTCTGAAAGCTGGCAGTGATAATAAATATGAGAAGGGGTATAAACTTGCCAGGTTTCATCTACCTTAAATGTGAGGCAAAGATGTTACAGCTAAGAATGTAAATGAAGATTTTTGCAAAATAATACAATTCAACTGCTTATAAAATTGGATTCCTTTATCCAATCTTTTTGGCATTTGGTAAACTTAATGCCTTCCATTGGAGGTACAATCCCTTCATGTGTCAACCAAATATAATGAAAAACAAAAAAGTTACAGCCAAAAATGTGTTTTCCATTGAAACCAATGGAAAACGAAAGCAAAAACGAAAACTTGATATTTATGAAAACGAAAATGACAGATTTAAATAATGAAAATGAAAATGAAAAATGACATGGGCCCCTAGTGTACACCTCTAACGTAAAGAAGGTAGGAGAGATGTGAGTGTGTTTGTGAGAGATTTGTTTATTTATTCATTTATATTTCTATCCCACTCATGCCCTTGGGACTCAGGGCAGGTTACAATGCATAAACAGAAAAACACAAAATAAACCCAAATATTAAAATAGTCCCATAAAAGAAAATAAAAACAAATAAAATCCCCTAACCCAGAAATACGGCTACCGCTACCTGCAAATCCCATGGCAAACAAAGATGATGTTTTAGCTTATTGAAAGGGCCTGTTACTGCTTCTACCTGTGATCACCTGGGTGTCCTTAAAACTCAAACTTTAGAGCCAAAGTCAATGCACACATCTGAGAATTTTGACTTTTTAATAGACGGAGTTGTAACTTGAATCATCAGTCCTGTACATGCAAACAATGTGTACACAGAGCCTCTCACACAGACATTGTTTTTCCCCAACTCATCCCCAGAGTTAGTCAGTGGGCTATTACAAATGTTCATAAACACATGCAAATTTATGCAGATTAAGCATGATATGAGGTGTATCTATTTTTCTCTGTCAAATGTTGCAGCGTTAACTTGGTTAACTAGAATCTCCTTTTAGGTTGAACTGCTTTTTCCCCAGCCTGAAATGTGTTACATTTTGCAAACTCAATCTTCCTTACTCCAATTTTCTGGTATCTCAGAACAGTTGCAATGAAAGTCCTTTTATGTACTGGGTCTTAGCGTGCGCGTACACACACACACACACACACACACACACACACACACACACATTCATGTAGGTCTGAAAGCTGGATTTGAACTATTAAGCAGTTCTATGCAGAATAAAACCAAATGTGTTAGCTGCCACTTAACAGTCTCTCGACACTTAATGGGACTTGCAGAGCAGGCAGATGGGAGGCATTCTGCTTTTCAAGATTTTGCTTTTTCATCTGATCAGCAGGGATTCAACCTGCCACTCCCCCAAGATATAGTATTTGTCAAATTTAGTCTCTAGGTATTGAATGCTAATTATGAAAATAACCAGGCTGATTTCTATTGGATTTTTGAGCATTGTTTCTAGCTCTAATATAGATTCTTAGCATTCTTAATGTTGTTTTCTTGTTTTGATTCTGTGCGTCTCTACTCCCCCCTCCATCTCCACGTCGCTGTCGTCTACTGCCCCCCTGGCCCTCTCTCTCTTTCTTTCTCTCTGAATTAGAGTCCTGGCTCACTTTCTTCCTCTCCGACGATACCCCCACTCTCATCCTCGGTGACTTCAACATTCATGATGATGTCCCTTCCCAGCCCTCCATCTCTTGCTTCCTCTCTAGCCTCCTCCTTCAACCTCCACCTTTGGACCAACTCCCCCACCCAGGCTAACAGCCATTCTCTTGACCTCGTCTTCTCTAGGAACTGTTCTGTCTCTAATCTCTCCTTCAATCCTCATCCCTTCTCTGACCACTTTCTTGCCTTTTTCAATGTCTCCCACTGTTCCCTCCTCCTCTTCCCGGTCTCCACGCCCCTTCTGTGACCTGCAGACTATTAAGCCACTGGACTTTGCCTCCTCTCTCTCCCCTCTTCTCCCCTCAGTCTTCTCCTCCTCCTCCCCTGACTCTGCCATCTCTGCTTTCAGTGCCTCTCTCTCCTCCACCCTTGACTCTCTTGCCCCCCTCTCCTCCCGCCCGCTCCCACAACCCCCGTCCTTGGCTCATCCCCAGTATCCACCACCTCAGCTCCTGCACCCATGCTGCTGAACGCCTCTGGCGCAAATCCCACTCTCATGCTGACATCCTTCACTTCAAATTCTCTCTCTCCTCCCTTACTTCTGCTATCTTCCTCGCTAGATACCATTACTATGCCTCCTGCATTGAGTCCTGTTCTCGGGAACGTCACTGCCTGTTCTCCACCTTTTACTCCCTCCTCAAGCCCCTCAGTTCTCCTCTTCCCTTTCTGTTCAGGATCTTGCTTCCTTCTTCACCACAAAGATAGACAAGATCTGCCTCAACATCCTACTCCCTCCCCTCTCTCTCCTTCTCTCTAGTCCTCCTTCCCTCCCGCCTCCCTTGAGGAAATCTCCTCCCTGCTCTCCTCCTCCAACCCTTCCACTTGCCCCTTTGACCCCATCCCCTCCTGCCTTCTGACCTCCATTGCTTCCACTGTCGGAGTGTCGCCCTTTTCCTCCTGCACATCATCAACCTCTCCCTCTCTACTAGCTCCTTTCCCTCTGCCTTCAAGCACGTCACTGTCTCTCTTATCCTTAAAAAGTCGACTCTTGACCCCTCTGACCCTTCTAGCTACCGTCCTGTCTCACTCCTTCCTTTTGCTTCCAAGCTTCTTTAATGTGTTGTCTACTCCCACTGCCTCGACTTCCTCTGCGCCAACTCCTCCCTTGATCCCCTCCAATCTGGCTTTCGCCCCCTTCACTCTACTGAAACTGCTCTTGCTAAGATCACCAATGAACTTCTTGTGGCTAAATCTAATTGCCTCTACTCCATTCTTGTCCTCTTTGACCTCTCTGCTGCCGTTGATACTGTTGACCACTCACTCTTCCTGGATTCACTTCACTCCCTTGGCTTCCGTGGCTCCGTCCTCGGCTGGTTCTCCTCTTACCTCTCTGAACTGCTCCTTCGATATGTCTCTTGCCAACTCCTCCTCCCTTCCCCTCTTGGTTGGTGTTCCCCAAGGCTCCGTCCTTGGCCCTCTTCTCTATCTACACCCTGTCCGTAGGCAAACTCATTGCCTCCCATGGCTTCCAATATCAACTCTACGCTGATGACACTCAACTCCCTCTCTCTAAGCCCTCTCTCTATCTATCTATCTGTTCAAGCACACCTCACCAGCTGTCTCTCTGATATCTCTACCTGGATGTCTCAACATCAGCTCAAACTCAACATGACTAAAACTGAACTCCTTATCTTCCCCCCTCATCCTTCCTCTCCCTCCTCCCTGTCGATCCTTATCGACGGTGTCACCGTCCTTCCCGTCCCCCAAGCGCGTAGCTTAGGCTTCATCTTTGGCTCACTCCTTTCTTTTAAACCCTACATTGACTCTGTTGCCAAATCCTGTCACTTCTCCCTTCATAACATTGCTAAGATTCGCCCTTTTCTCTCTGTCTCCTCTGCCAAAACCCTTGTTCACGCCCCGGTCATCTCTCGTCTCGATTACTGTAACCTCCTTTTCACTGGCCTCCCCTGCTCTCATCTTTCTTCCCTTATCTCCATCCAAAAAATCTGCTGCCAGGGTCATCCACCTTGCCCGTCACTTCGACCACGTACAGCCCCTCCTCTTTTCTCTTCAATGGCTCCCCCTTCCTGAACGAATCTTGCACAAGCTCCTAGTCTTCACCTATAAAGTTCATCACAACCTTGCTCCCCCCTGACCTCTCTGCGCTAATTTCCCTTCGTACTCCACTCCTCCTCTGTCCCCTCTCTTGCCCTCCCATGCCTCCCCTGCTCCCCTAACTGCCTTTGTCCCTTCTCCCTAGCTGCCCCCCACGCCTGGAACTCCCTCCCTACACACATCTGCCTCACCCCCTTCCTTCGTACCTTCAAATCCCTCCTCAAGATCCACCTCTTCCGCTCTGCTCTCCTCAACTCCTCGCTCCCCTCTCCTAACTCCTGCTGATACCTACCATCCAGTACAATCTGTTACCTGAGATCTGTGTACTCATATCCTCACCACATGGACCAGCCAGCCATCATTCTCTATGTAACCAAGCCAAACACGTGCACCTGAGACCTCGCATCTTCATGAATGTTACACCCCTTGTCTCTCTCTCTCTGTTCCCCTTCCTTCATCTCCCCCCCCCTCTCCCCGGTCTCTTGGATTGTAAGTCCTAGGGGAGGGACCGTGTCTATTCCATTACTTTGTAAAGCGCCAGGTACATTGCTGGAGCTATATAAATGCTTGCTAATAATAATAATAATAATAATAATAATAATAAATAATTAATAACTATATCAGGGTTGGATTTTGTCCCTGTAATTTAAATGGTGTAAACCTGTACAATTTAGGAATTTGGCTTCTGGTCTTTCACTTAGCGTGTACCAAAACATCTTGCCGAATTGTATGGCAGTTTAGTTATGTGAACATATGCCCCATGGCGATTCGGGAACCAGACTCATTATCACTTGTTGTCCAAGCTGATTCCAGGTCTTAGGTGGCGAATAACCAGTGTGTTAACTTCAGGAACATGATCAAAATACACTGCACATACCAGACAAAAGATGGCCATAGTATAAACACAGAGATCTATTAGGGATGCTTCCAGTTGCATGGATTCTGTTACCCCACTAATGTAACTATTTTTGTGAAGGTCAGATTCAACATTACTAATGTTATAAATAAAGAGGAAAATGGGAATTTATTTCTTTTAACTTTACATTGAAATAAACTATTTTGGCTGGATCACAACTGATTTTTACGCAAGTAAGGAAGAGGCAATGTTTGTGGTCCCTGAAAATAGAGGACGTTAATTTATATATCTCCTGTTCAAATGAATGTTCATTCTAACCTGCTTATAATTCTTTGATATATTGCGTGTTAAAATGATGGAAGTTAAAATACAAGTTTGGGGTCTCATTTGATGTGTGAAATTGCACATGTGTGTAAGTTTGTGGTAGCTATGGGATAGCTAGAAATACCTCTCATAGTCTCATTTTAGTCTGCATGGTTACAGTAGCATGTAAGAGCACTAGTCTGCTGTGTACTCCCAGGTATATTCTTTCAGTTGTCTCTGAGAAATGTATAGAATAGAACAGTTTGTAAGTGAAACTAGTAATTCTGTATACTAAAAGCGTTATAGATAATATCAATATTTTCATTCATGGTGATTACTGACTCCCCATGCGTTCCATTATTTGCTATTGCATAATCTCCATAGAATAAAATGGAAACTTGTAAACCTCAGAACTTTCAAAGCACACAATGAATTCCATAAATCTAAACTCAGGCAACAACTACAAAGCACACTTAAATTTTCTCATACCTCTGCATGTCAACACTAACAACTTTAAACACACTTTTCCAGATCAAGAGAATCCATCGCAAAAGGCTTCTGATTTTTAAATGCCTGTAACTTTTTAATTTCTTATCCAATTTGCATGAATTTTCGGTAGATGCTACCCCTCACCCATGCAATGCTTCCGATAGGTTACGTCGTCTCGAATTTATAAGCAGCAGAGGTTTTGTGGTTTTCTTTTCACAGAGCATGCAATTCGCCTTAACTATAGGGGTGCTCCCACACCTCTATAAGAGAGAGAGAGAGAGAGAGAGAGAGAGCGCTCTATAATAAATATATATATATATTATAGACTCATGGGACCACTTCTATAGTTAAGGTGAGTTGCACTCTATTGTGCCATTTTATGGTGCCTCGCATGAGAATACAGAGAAGTTGATATTGATAGTGTGTCTCCAGTGATGTTAACACTAGCAAAAATGGGCAGAATAACTTAAGCTGCCATTGCCCTTTTGTGTAGTATCTTGTTTGATCTCTTAAGAGGCATTGTTCTGTCTGGACATAATTAAAATAGGTTAATTGTCTTCTGGAGTTAAGGCCACAAGAACTATCCAGTGTAATTGGCACTTCAAAGTTTTGCTGAAATGAACTTGCCTGACAAAATCACTTTTTTGGCACTGTAAAAAGAAGTAATTCACCAATTGTAATATAAGTTCTAATGAAAAATAATTGAGAATAACTGTCATTTTCTTTAGGAGAACATTTTTAGTAGCGTTCGATATTTCAATTTGCTTTTGCACATAAAATGAGTACATTTTAGCTGTAAACTCTCTTTTTCTCTTCCCTGCCAATGCAGTATGGCTCTAATCCAGTAATGTATCACAAGACAACATAAACTGACTAAAACTCTCTACCTCATCCATTTCATTAACAACATTAATAATTTCTTAGAATGCCTTCAACGTTACACAGTGCTGAGGAAACATCTAAGGAGATATGAACCAACATATTATTTTTGATTTCCTCATATTTACCCTGCAGCGTGTTATATTTTGGGTCACATCTGTACTGTCAGGTACTTGCACTTGAGTTATTGTTATACCATAATAGCTGACACAGTGAACACCACCAGTAGAAACTATCCATCAATTCAACCCGTGTGCAGCTCCCTTTTCTTGGCAACCTCAGCATCTGATAATACTGCCTTAGCAGCTGAAATAGCTCCTTTCAAACCAGCATGGAATACGTGCAACCTCGAGGCAAGGAAAAGGAAAGATAGAGGCAGTGGAAGAAAGCAACGATGGCAATGTGAAAATTAGTTTATCTTCTTTTTTCTCCCCCTGAGGATTCAGCAAACTAGCTTCTATCCCGATGCTCAGGCTAGGGATCTAGAGTCTGCTCTTAGACTTAAATCTGTCAGTTGATTATCCCACTGAGTTGGTTCATTTTTAGATCTGCAGCTATTTCACAATTTCAATTCCTGAACCATTAGTGACTCTGATAATCAGGGGTTTTCACAGCTTACTGCAGCAGCTCTACGAAGGAGGATGGAAGGCCCCTGGAGCAATCACCACATTGCACTGGTCCAAGTGGCACCGTATTATAATTTAATACAGTATATAATAAACATTACAGTTGAAAGCATAGCTTTGGGCTATGGCCTTGGAGGTGTGGTATGTTGGTTTCAGTATTTTTTCCTTTGGATCATAGAAATGGGGTAAAGTCCCAAAGAATCTGCCTGTTGGCCGTCGTGAATCCTAGTTTGCTGCTTGGTTTTGACTGCCTGATTCATTTGCCCACCTTGTGTCTGTTTGGTACTGATCCCGCATTGACTCTCTCTATGAGCATGCACCCCTGACAGGGATGCTCAACATATGGCCCGAGGCCATCCCTTGTGGCCTTCAGACAATTAGCCCATGGACAACGGTCTGCATCCCACAGAGCTGTCATTGTGCCTGGAGAGCTGCTGTTGCCACAACTGCAAGGGAGATTTCCCCCATTGTGTTCCCTTTGGCATTAGGACAGAAAACGCAAATAGAGTCAAAATTTGGGTCAGGGGGCTGGGGTTCCTGGCACAAGGGCAGGATGAATGTGTGTTCCAATTTGTTACAGCTTCACCTAATGATTTAAATTGGGTGTTAACACAAGTGATGGTGGACCACTACCATCACAACACTGTCTGGACTGGGAAACCGCTGGCAACCTGGTCAGGATCAGGTCGAGCAGCAGAACAAATGTTCATGCAGCCGGGCCAGGGGGGGAGCGGTAGGGAATCACATGAATGTGCAACCGGCCACCTGTGCTCAGAGCCCCGCTCCCATCATGATGGGCACCCATGGCATCCTATGATGGCTGCCGTGGCAGCCCCAATCCAGACTGGGCCTTGGCAGGCTATAACAAACGTTGTGGCCTTCTGTAGCCTGCTCTGGCCCAATCAGGCAGACAGTAGCCCGGGCTGTGATCCTGGAGGTCTCTGGGATCACAGCCAGAGCTAGCCGCTAATATGCCTAGGAGAAATCTGGTGCTAACATCTGGAAGGGCTCCAACAAATGTGATGGTGGACCTAAGCAGGCCACTGTCATGTTTGTTAATACCCCATGTTGTTGGGATAAGAAAGAGATGGATATGAGCCACTTTAGAAACAGAAAACAGAGTGATCTGACCTCTAACCCCAAAGTCTCTCTGTTTATTAAACACTTACTGGTTCTCTCTCGCTTCTGAAGAAAACCATCCTCTCTGTATCCCCACTCCATAGTAGCCACACAAACCTCTGAGTCTAGATAGAGCAGAAAGGAGGTGGCCTCTACAGAAGCTAGAGGTGGCTTACAGCATGTGGGCCATGGATGTTGTGCGCAAAATTATCGCCAGCTAGTTTTGTATTAAGGCCTGGACACTAGGAGCTGGTACCCTAGGCCCTCATTAAAAGGGGGCCTTTTCAATCCAGGCTTCATGCATATCGAGGCTGTAAATGTCCAATTGTTTCTGGTGAGTAAAATTTTACAGCAGGCAGGGGCTGTCGGGGTAGGAGAGGATGAAATTGATGGGGCCTCTGCGACTGGAGTTTCCAACGTTGCAGCATGGCCTTGATCATGGGGCCAGCTCTGACCAATGACAAGTTAGGAGCATGTGAAATACCGGCACATGAACCACCTCAGGTGTGGTGAGATAGAGTTCAGCTGGGAGGGACTCTGGGTGGGAGCAGAGTGGGACAGTGTCTAGATCATGCAGGGAAATTAACATATAAACATGATACTAAAATATGTAGCATGTACATGTAAATGTACAATGTTTATACTTACAATAAAATTTTGGACACACACATCTTAAAAAAAAAAATTCTGTTCATTTCCTCTTGTAGGGACCCCTAATCAACACTGTGCCTAGAGCCCCCCCAAATTCTTAAGATAGCGCTGCCTCCAGTCTAGAGAGCACAAGTCCCCTTCGCTGCCGAAATGGTGGCGATGGGGCATTTGTCAAGCCCCACCCCCTTTAGGGAATGAGCACGGGGGTGGGTGGTGATTAAAGATCTTGCCGCGCTGTGAGCATGCTATCATGCTCATCAGTGGTACGCCCTGTTGCCGGGCAGATTGAGCGCGGTGGAACCCGCGCTTTGAGCGTGGCCCCGCCCCTTTCAGGCGGGGAGGAGGCCATGAGGGAGAGAGCCTGCATTCGGCCCCAGATTTTCAACGAGGCAGCAGCAAGATCGGCTTGCTGCTGAACTAGGCCTCTCAGATTGCCACGTGCGTGGAGCGGTGAGATGGGCTGCAACAAAAAGAAGGCGCCCAAAGAGGGGGCAAGCAGAGCGGCAGGAAAACAGGCCAGGGCTCAGCAGCAGAGAAAGGGGGGACGGGCCCCGAAGAGGGCAGAACTGTCTGAGCGGCTGGCGGCCTGTGAAGCCCTCTTGAGGGCGCAGGGCCTCCCTCTGCCGGGTGAGTGCGGGGCGGGAAGCCACGATGCGGACCCGGTTGGGCAGGGGGTGGGGGCCAGTCAAGTCCTTTTGAACAGTGGACAGGATGAGGCCCAGCCCCCACAAGGGGGGATGGCATGCGGGCAGCAGCCCACCCGAAGGGGGAATAGAGTGATTAATCTCTCAGCCCGCTATAGAGAGGGTGCTGAGAGGGGGCTTGGGCTCACAGGAAACTGGGAAGCGGATGAAGGAACCTCCAGGCAGTGGGAGGAAGAAAGGGCCTCCATCGCCTGTGAAGGTCATGGGGAGGGCCCGGTAGAGAGCCTGCCTCCTGCACGAGACAATGGCTCAGGACAGGACATGTCCTGCCCTCAACCCCTGGACAATCAAGGGGGCACAAGCGGGCTAACAGGCCGCCAAGTGCAGGGAGGGGGAGGGATGGGTTAACCTCCCACCCAGGGGAGGAGGAAGGTTTCCTCCAAGATCACGGACACAAGACCCAGTTGGGGCACCTGGTTGGGGTGATTACCATTGGCAGTTGGAACGGGAGGCAGAGTGGAACAGGGGTCTCCCCCCCGCTGCGAGGACTGCCCCACCCCAAGGGCAAGAAAGCCCTTTTGGAGTATGTGTTACAGAGAGAGAGGGAGAGCCACCAGCTACACGGAGGAGACGTGATGAAGCGTCCGATACTGAGTGCCCAGCAGATGGCGATTTGAGAAGACGAATCGCAAGACTAGAACAGGAGTGGCAACGACAGCGGACTCAACCTAACCCAGGAACGGGATCGGCCGACCAGGGCCGAGGAGCGCCGAATTCAGGTGGGTCAGTGGGAGGAGTTGAGCAGGGCCAGAGTGCAACTGCGCCCCCGGTTAACGTTGCCTCAGAGCAAGGGACCAGTAGGGCAATAGGGGGATCTTTAATACCAGAGTCAGGGGTGGACAGAGAAGGAGTTCAGGGAATGGGGGGAGGACCCTCGCCAAATAACCCTAGCCCGCAATTGCGGATGTTAGACGGGGAATGGATGTGGGTGGTGCCGGCGGCACTCCCTGGGACTGCTGGAGCAGCTCAGCTCAGCCAAAGGGAAGTGGCAGAGGCAGGTGCCTCTGGGGCTGTCGCCCACCACACTTCACTAGCAGGAAAAGAGGCCACATCAGTGTCCCATCCAGCGGACCAGCCGGCCCCTGAAGTCACAGTCCGCCCACCTGGCGGTCCAATAACAGAGGTTTCCGCCCCATTCGGGTCACATTTAACCCAAGCAACGAAAGAAAAAATCTGGCGGGGTGAATATGTGGATCTTTTCGCACTACTGTTCAGCGATCCAATATTGGACCACTCTGAGCAGCTAGAGGGAAAGGATAAGGAAAAATTCAGGCGGCCCAAGGCGGATAGAAATTGGGACAATTGGACGTCAGCGTACGCTATTTACATGGGGGTGATTATGCAGAAAGAACCAGGACGGGGTTTGGAGCTGCATAAATACGCAGATATAGTCCGGCGAGCACACGGCACAGGCCCTTTAGGAGCATGGCTTCGCTATGACGAAGCTTTTCGCCATAGAGCAGCAAACACCCCCGGGTTGCAATGGGATAAGTACGCTGCCGATTTGTGGCTAGAAAGTATGATAGATGCCACAAATGCCCCAAGGGCAGACAGCGGACATCCGCTAGTACGGGGTGGGGTTGCACCCGCGAATGAGCCATTTCGGGGGGACACCCAAAGATCAGGGCAGAATCCCACAGGGCCATGCTGGGATTACAACAAGGGCAGGCGCTGTACACGGCCGGTCTGCAAATTTCGTCATTCCTGCACTAATTGCTGGGGGAGTCACCCAGCAACCATGTGCCCTCGCCCTAGGCAGAGAGGGGGACGGGGACGTTTTGGACAAGGGGGAGGAAATCAGAGAATGGGGCAGAGCAGCCCAGCAGCATCCCGTCCTCAGAAGGGGACCGAGTCCAATTCGAACTAACAAGTTAGAAGAGGCTTTAGAAGGGCACCCAGTAAGATCCGAGGTTAATTACGTAGTGCAAGGCTTCAAGAACGGTTTCATCATCCCCGCAGGCCCAGTATATCAGATTAGTGTGTCCCGTAATTTAAAATCTATTGAAGGTCAGGAAGAAGTTGTCCGCAAAAAGATCAGGAAGGAAGTTGAGGAGGGGAGGGTGGCAGGCCCGTTTGCTGCCCCTCCCATGGCCAATCTTGTGGTTTCCCCTCTTGGTATAGTGCCAAAGAAGACACCGGGCGAATTCCGGATGATCCACCATTTATCCCACCCAAGGGGAGGATCAGTAAATGACGCCATACCAAGGGAATTGACTACCATTAAATATGCGTCGTTTGATGATGCTGTAAAGAAGGCAAGGGCCATGGGAAGGGGTGCAATAATGGCTAAATGCGACATTAAGTCCGCTTTTCGCCTGCTGCCAGTCCATCCCAGTAGTTTTCACCTCTTGGGTTTCTATTTTGAAGGAAAGTACTATTACGATATGGCTATGCCTATGGGGTGTTCCATATCCTGCTCTGCATTTGAAAGATTTAGTTCACTGGTTGAGTGGATATTTAGGCAGCGTTCACGAATGGTAGAGATAACTAAATACTTAGATGATTTTTTGTTAATTGGCCCGCCAAAAGGACACCAGTGTGCAGATGCATTAAGCGCATTTCAGAGGATGGCAGAGGAATTGGGGATACCATTGGCACCAGAGAAAACTGAGGGACCAAGTACAATCATCACGTATTTAGGGATTGAATTGGACACTGAATCAAAATTATCCAGACTCCGGGCAGATAAATTGGAGGGCATTCGAAACAAAATCCGGGAATGCATGACATTAAAGAAAATAACAGTGAAGGCCTTGCAGTCCTTGGTCGGGAGTCTCAATTTTACATGCCGGGTGATCGCTCCAGGAAGAGCATTTCTTTCCAGACTATATGGAAAGCTAGGAGGTGAATTACCCCCCCCCACCCCCCCCCACTACAGGGTTCGGGTAACACAAGACATGAAGGAAGATTTGGAGACCTGGCTGAAATTTCTCCAGGAATATAACGGAGTTAGCTTTTGGAGGGAGGAGCTACGGCTGCAGGCTGACCTGCAGGTACACTCAGATTCAGCAGGAGGGGCTGGCTTTGGGGTGTATCTTCGGGGCCAATGGTGTGCTTCCCCATGGCCGAAGGAATGGCAAGAGACAGGTGTTACCAGAGACCTCACCTTCCTAGAATTTTTCCCGATGGTGGTGGCTGTCGTATTGTGGGGGGAGCAATTTGCCAACCGAACGGTGTTGTTTTGGTGCGACAACATGGCAGTGGTACATGTTGTCAACACCCTGTCATCCCGCTCCGGGAGGGTGATGGCTCTGGTACGGGTATTTGTAGGCCTCTGTCTGAGAAAAAATATCTTGTTCTCTGCCCGACATGTGCCAGGCATCAACAATGGCATAGCCGACGCCCTTTCTCGGTTTCAGATGAAACGGTTCCGGGAACTGGCGCCGGCGGCCAGAGAGTGGCCGGATCCGCTACCAGCAGGTGTATGGAACCTTGGGAAATAGATATGCAGGCCATCATAAAGGGATCACTGGCCCCCAGAACACAGGTTGCCTACCACAGAGCATTTAAGGAGTTCCAGCAATTTAGAGTAAGAAAGGGCATGGGGATGGCATTCCCTATTACAGAAGAGCAGGTAATCCAATTTACAATGGAGCTCCATGATAAAGGCTTAGCTGTGGGTACTATTAGTGGCAAGGTATCGGCATTAGTGTTTTTCAGCAGACTTAACGGATTCCCGTCCCCAGACAAAGGTTTCTTTCTCAAACGGATGTTTGAAAGTTGGACGAGGACAGCAGTAGTCACCACAGTTCCTAGGTCGCCAATAACACCACCCGTTTTGATGCAATTGATTGGGTCTCTCACGGGTATTTGTCGGGACGAGTATGAAAGGCAGCTGTTTACCACGGTGTACGTGGTAACGTTTTTTGGAGGCTTCCGCATTAGTGAAGTGGTCCCCGCATCTGGGAAGGACACCTCGGGACGGGCCCTAGGGTTACAGGATGTTAGATGGAATGTTCGGGGGCTTGAGTTGCACCTTAGGTATTCAAAAACTGACCAACGTAAAAAGGGGCAAAAGGTGAACTTATACCAATGTGATAATAAGGATGTATGTCCTGTGGGGCAGATGCGGAAGTATTGGAAAATTCGCCCTCCCATCCCCGGCACGTTATTTATACACCATGATGGAAAGCCCCTGACCTGTTATCAATTTACTGCAGTTATGAAAGCTGCTTTGGCCAGAGGCGGCCTCAACCCTGAGACATTTAGGTCCCACTCATTTAGAATCGGAGCAGCCACCACAGCTGCTGCCGCTGGGTTACCAGTCAAGACAATTAAGGCAGTCGGGAGATGGAGATCAAAAGCTTACAGGAGATACATTCGACCATATCACAGCCAGTAATCCCCCCCCCTTTTTTCTTTTCCCATAGGATCCTACACTAGCATACACCCGAAGAGGGTGGTATGGATTATAGGACACAGCCTGGTACGCTGGGCCGAGAAGGCCGCAAGAACGAGCCAGTGGGGGAACCAGTTAGGGTTTCACGACAAATTGGTAATACGGTGGCTGGGGAAGAGTGGAATGAAGTGGAACCAGCTACTACCTACGTTACATGCCTTGAGAGGAGCCTCAGCACCACAAGTATTAGTTGTTCATTTAGGAGAAAATGACCTCCCCCAACGTAAAGGAGTTAATTTAATTATACAGGTTAAAGAGGATTTAGTACTAGTTAAACGTTGGTTTCCGGGTCTACACATAGTGTGGACAAGTTGGGTTCCTAGGAGACATTGGGATAAGGCAATTAAATGGGGTAGAGTAGATAGAACCAGACGCACTGTTAGTAAGGAATTAGCCAAATGGGTTTGTAGCATGGGTGGTTCAGTGATTATGCACCCTGGATTGGTCAGGGGTAGGACGGATTTATTTAGAGATGATGGGGTTCATCTCTCTGATTCGGGCAATGTGATTTATGTCCGAGCGTTGGCCCAACATTTGGGGTCGTTGATTTGAGAGGCAGTGGGGAGGCGGGGTACGGCAGTGCTGCCTCCCCCTTCGTGGCAGGGGTCCAGTATGCGATTGTAGGTAAATAGGAATAAGTAGGATAGGATGAGACATCTCCTTAAGAGATGGGGAGGTGATACCCAGCGTGATGCGGGGCGCAGCGCACGCTGGGGTCATGACCCTGGGAGGAGTGGTTTTGGAATGGCCGGAAAGGGCATGCGCTGTCCACCGGACCGGAAGCCACTTACCTTCTGGCTCGTGCCCATGGTTGGGCTTGTTCCCCCAGTTTTTCGGCCAGAGCCTTTGTGTTGTCGAAGGGGGAACTGTTTGAATGGCACTGACGCTGGAGGGCACATCCACTCCAGTGCCAAGTTATAAGGTTATTTATTAGCTAGCATACTGGACCCGAAATTGCCGGGCAATTTTCCCCACCGGCCTCTCAGGTTATTGAAAATAAAGAATGCGGCCAGTTTTAAACCAGATAATGTCTCCGTGTCTCATTGGGTGCGTCGACAACCTGTGGTGGGTGTATTTGTGGGTCCACCCACTGACCCATAACCCACCCTGGCACCGCCTCAAGAACCAAGCTCTGAATTTCTTATACAGAAAGTTAATTCATAAGCTTTGACATAAATTTCTAGAGATAATACCGCTATTTTATTTACACACATGTCACTTGCAATTATTGTACTTCAGTGTCTACTAAGAAATAAAGTACTCAGTTCTTGGGGGCCCAATACAACTGTGCCTCCATTACCCCGCTCTCATAGGCCCTGGGGAGGAGACATTTCTTGGAGGGAGGAGGTGTTGTGTCGCTACAGCTGCCATTTGTACACAGCCCCGCTCTGGCCCCTGCCCATCGGACTTGCTTCCCTACCCAGGACCTTTTGTGAGGCCCTTTTCCTCATGAGGCTTTAGTGCATCCACCCTATCTGCTCTGGCCTATGGCCGGGCCTGGTCCAATGCCAAGTAGTTCAAGTCCCGACGTTTTGATAAGGCCCATAAATGCCTGAATAATATGAAAGCCAGAAGCCCAAGCCAGGCAGGTTTGACCCAGAACTCAGCTTTTCCTCCTTTTCCTGCAGCCCAACCCAGGCAAGGACAGCAGAAAAGCAAGGAGCTGGAGTTATGAGGGAGAGGAAGTGCAGATCCAGCCAGTCTCTTCTCCTGTCCCCCTTCATATCCCTTGGGACTGGAGAAGCCAGATAAGACTGGGTTCCTTGCCCCTCTACTGAGGGGCAGAATTTGTATTGGATTGGCACTGAAAGGCTCCAGTCAGGATAAGAATTCCTTTGCGCCAGATCTTGCTGCTGCTAATAATAATAATCATCATTTCTATAGTGCTGCTAGGAATATGCAGCACTTTATGATTTTTGATGACAGGTCCCTGTCCAGTGGGCTTACAGTCTAAAATGGACAAGGGCAAGGGGAACACAGGGACAGACAGACACAATGACATACCCATATTCTCATTTCACATAGGCTGCTGAGGCTGTGTTTAGTGCTGCTCTTGAAATATAAATAATCAGCCCAGGTGTAACTCAGTAGAGGTAGCCTGAGCCATGAGATCCCTTTAACTAGGAATGATGCACAGCTTGCAGTCTCTGGGTAAAAACAGACATGCACCTTGCTCTGCTTTAACATTTTTAATGTATGTTGCAGGGCTGCATAGGGCATCAATACAGCTCTGCAACATGCGTAAGGAATGTTAAAGCAAAGTTATGTTCATGTCTGTTTTCACCCTATGCCACCTTTGCATTTGCATATGGTTTATTTCTAATCATTCACAGAATGCAGAGGGAGGAGGTATCCATTAAATCCAGCACCCCAGAAACACATGGAAATAGGGTGCAAGCACTGAAAGGGTTTTGTTGTTCGAACTATTATTATGTAAAGTGGTAGCACTTTTAGGGTATTAGCTGCAAAGGTTCCCTGTAATGTGTTGACTCAGCAGGAATGAACATGATAAAAGGTTCTTAAGGCATAACTTCGACCCATATTCTGTAGATAATCAACTTTTCTCTTCCTTAAAGGAGCTCTGTGGAGTGATATTAAAGCTTCATTTGCATTCTGGCTGCTTGTGTCGTTCTTGATGTTTTCCTTGCCTGTTCTAACTTCTGTTGCTTTATAACATCAAAACGATGATGATAGGTTTTGTTCCAGCTGAAATAACAGAAAAGCTGAACTCTTCCTAATGGGAGCCTTCGTCTGCAGAGAGATCTTCTGCTTTAGCAGTTTGAAATGTAAGAGTGCGAGTCACTCTTTGACCTCTTCAATATTCAGAGCTTGTTGGAGGTGCAGGTCAATGTTGTAGCATGCTGTCTCCTCGACCTACCAAATACTTATCAAAGGCTGAGCTGATTAAAGACCCTTTGGAAGTAGGCAGGCTAATACGTGTACGAGAAGGTGCCAATCTGTACTGTCAGCAGGATTTAGACTTTAAAGTGGTTCTTAATCGTCTTTGTGAAGAGAATGTGTGTCAGTAAATTGTAGCTAATGAGTTGTTATGTGTGATGGATCTGGATGAAAGGATAAAACAGTCAGGTGCGGGGAATGCCACTGTGTTTTGTGAGTTTTTTTTAAAAAAAACAGCCTCCTAAGATGCAAACGTTTCGTGCAGTTTTGGGGGTGGGAGGAGGGGATTATATATTTCCCCCGTAATAAGAACTGTATTGAAGCATTTTCCTCACCCCTAAGATTTAACTCTTTAAAAAATATATATAACAAATATTTGCCTGTATTTTAATATTAAGAGTGGCTGGGGCAGCTGTGAACAATCTACTAACTTGCTAGTAAGAATTCTGTCTTATTAATCTTTTGAGATAGCTTAGAACTTTTTCTTGTTTGTTTTTAAAAATACTGTTACAGGAAAGGTGGTGCAAGGTTAATTCTCATGATATGGATAAACTAAATGTTCCCTTCGTGACACGCTGAGCCATACTTCCCTCAGTTAGTAGGAAAAAACTACTGGACCAAATATTAGCAACTCATAATGCAAAGGAGGAGTGCTTGCTAATTTTTTTTGTGTAACCAGATTTGTTTGGGCTGTCTGTGTAAGGACACTACCGATAAATAAGAACCAGTTGTAAATATTATCCAGTGTGTTGGGGATTTATTTAATTTACATATTGTAGCACCACCACCAAGCTACGAAATAAGCTTTGCACCATAAGCAGCCTATATTTACTGGATTAATTGGACACTCCAGCAGCTTCACCCAAGGAGCTGTGTTAGCTAATCTAATTTCTATTATGTCATTAATGCTCCTTATAAAATATCCACAGGCCACTTTTTTAAAGGTGTCTCGTGATATTTTCGGTAAGAAGACAATGGAGCATATGTTTTTGGTTTTGTAACACAACAGTGCATTTTGTTCTATGTTCACGAGCTGTGAAGATAATACAAAAAGATCCCCCTCCTGGGCACTCTAATGATTTATTATAATAAATTAGGTTAAAAGCATTGTAATAAAGGCATGAGGCACCTTATGTGCAAAATTACAGGGTCTGATTTTTTTAGTTAATCAGAACAGTCTAACTGGGTGACAATAATAGCTCGGTTTTGCTTATGGGTTATTTTATGATGTCGAACTAAATGACTGCTGGATGACTATTTGTACTTTGACTTAAGAGAAGGCCATCAAAAAGAGGTTAATTTAAAACCACTTCCTTGAAACCCTCTTTAATTTACAAGTTAAGGTAGGTCAAATGCATCTTCCATTAACATCTTCAGTTACCATGCCTCACTACCTCCTGTCATCATAATACATCTGCATGCATTCTGGCTCAGCAGCAAACTCTCTTTCAGTTCCAGTGCACAATCATCATCCTTAAAATTACACTAATAGAAACTTAATTTTCACCTCAGTAAGATGAGGACATCTTATTGGTGGATGCACTTTTAGGAGCCTATGATGCTGTTTGGATGAGAAAGCATCTGAAGTTAAAGGCTGATGAAGAATGTTCACGCTGCTTGAACCATTGATTTCCTTGTTGCCAGGGTGGAATCTGCCAACCCTTGACAAACCTGACCCTTGGGGTGAACTCGCACGTAAGGCTGCTAGAATCCCCAGGAGCTGTGTGATGAGTCCCGGATCGCTGTTGTGTGTGAGTGAGGCAATCTGAGTTCCAGACTTACTTTAAACTCAGATCTGACGATCTGATCTAATCATCAGATCCAAGTTTAAAGCTGGGCTGGAACTCAGATTGTCTCACACGCAACAGGGATCTGGGGCTCATTATACAGCTTCCGGGGGCCCGCAAACATCGGATTCTAGCACCGTTACATGAGTTCACCCTTGAACTCTCCCACAAATGTATGCCTCCTCCAAGCGTTCCAGGGACCTGCCAAGATTCTCCCAATAGAATCACAGTCCAGTCATTTTCAAATACATACAGCCACCACGGCCTTATGTGCGGTTACTATAGCTTCATAGGCTTGAAAGAAGTCTCAAGGCTCATCTAGTCCAATGATTCTCAAACTTTTAAAATCTTTGTCCTCCTTCCCCTGGTCTGTGGTAATTGAGCCCCCCACTCCACCAGTATGACTACATACACCTTGCTCCTTTCCCCCCTTCTTCTCACCCGCCTATTACTTCTCCTCATTCTTTGACTCTCTCTCCCCTTGCTACCCTTTTGGAGATTGTCAGACAAAAGCTTTTTGCTATCTGTATTCCTTCCTGGGCCACCTCAGAATGCCTTCTCAGGTGCCCCCCCTCCACTGAGTTTGAGATCCAGAGATCTAGTCAAACCCCGTGCCCACCATGACTTCTAAAATTGAAATACTGTATATGTAGATATCTGAGTTTGGTGGTGGTGACAAGGTGGCAAAGAAGGAAAATTATGGGAAGAAGGCTTCTTGGCTATTTCCTCATGAAATTTGTATCTGAGTCCCCTTAGGGCTGCTACTTGGGGACTGTTACTGTAGGGACATTGCCAAGCTCTGCCCAAGCAGATAGAGGATGATGCTGGCTCTTACAGTGAGAGTGGATGGAGAGAGGTTTTCTGCTCTGAATAGCTAAGCTAATACTAATCTGAATAGCTGATTAGTGGGGAACAGTAGCTCCCACACCTCTCTGTAGCGCAACCACCAGCTGAGAGGCTGAAATTGTGACTTGCACTTACAGGTAGGTGAGGAGGGTACTGCTGGGATGGCCAGTAATGGCTTAGGGGTAGTGAATCCTGCCTCACTGCAAAGGGTTGGACTTGGTGACCTTCAAGGTACCATTGCAACCTATGGCTCTATGGCTCTAAATAAAGATTTTTAACAAATATGCAAAGAGATGCCTTGTGTGGGGTTTTTAATGGTTTTTTTTTTTTTTTAATTACAACATGTTCTCCTTTGTTGTGCCCTGCAGCAAAAAGCATTGCACCAAGAGTCCCAATGCTAATGCTGACATTTTGAAGAAGTTGTGGGGAGAGGGGGATGATAAAACTGTTGTGGTGTTTTTTTTTTTGTTTTTTTTTTTAAAAAAAGAAGAAATAAACAGAAATCAAAAAGTTCTGGTTTTAATTCTTTAAATTTGTTTGGATTCTGGCAGTGAGCAAGAAAATGCCAGATTGTAGTCCTAGCTGAAATAGTATTGGCAATTATCAACATGAGATTTCATGCTTATTGAAGGAGCTGAAAACCTGTTTTGAGTGCAAAGCACAAAGCAAGTTTAAATGTAGGCTGTTTTCAGACGAACTCTCTAATGCTGGCATTATTTATGAAACTGGCATTATAGTCATGTGGTTTTAATCAGGCTTAAATGTTCAGACGATCAGTGTCATGCTGATATAAATCATTAAACTGGTATGGCTGTCTGAATACTTATGCTGGTATAAGGGTCTCAAGGAGAACTCGGTCAGTCCGATGGCTCACTGCAGCTGAATTTCAGTTTCCCTCCTGTCGTTCCTGTTACGGAGGTGGGCAGGGCTCTGCCTCTCCTGTTGCAGAGGGAGAGCCAAGGGGTCAGAGGTGAGGTATGTGGGAACATCATTCCGTTTACCTGCTTGTGGCTCTTTATAAGCGGCTTGTGGGCCTCTGCCTGAAATGTCCTGATCTCCAAGCCTGGCCAGGAGAGGCGGCAGCACGGGCGCTGGTCAATCCACTCCAGAGATTCCATGAGTGGGGAAGGGAGAGTGCATCTTGTGGGCCTCCTGCCTTGCCGAGGCTCAGAGGGTGGGGAGGAGACAGAGCCTGTGCAGTAGACAGCTGCTTAGATGCTCAGTCAGTTTAAAAAACAGATTAAAAAAACCTTTAATAAATCTAAAAAAAAAGAAAAACAAATCAGGGAACAGAGTACCAGTCTCTCTGGTCTACTTCCTGCCTAGAAGCCTTTTTCTGGCTGCTGTGTGGCAGCTGTGAACCTCTCTCCTCACAATGTCCTTGCTGCCTATGTCACTTGCTGTCATGGGTCCCTGTAGTGGATGGGTAGAGGGAACATAAACTCTACATGCAAATCTCTATGGTCTAGGGGCTTAATATTGGTTTAGATATATCACCGGTATACAGAATGAGGATAATGTATTTATATACCAACAAATACACAAGATGAGTACATTTAAATGTTATAGGCTAACCATTAGGGTGCCCCTTATTTTAAATGTTGTCCTGACTTTACACGCCTTCTGTAGAACATGATGGACATCCTTTATTTACGTAATAGATGACCCTTATTCTGAACACCGTCGTTCCATGGAATGTAATGGACGTCCCTTATTGCAGTATTCCCTTAGCTCCATAGTGTGCTTTAATTTTGAAATCTTGATCTGGCAATCCTTTTACTCATTTAGCCTCATCTCAGAGGAGAGGCCAGTTATTGGAAATGGGGCCAAATTGTACTCTTCAGTACTGTACAAACTTGCATCTCCAGCTACATGGGGTGGAAACAGAAATGATGACCACGTGACCTGGGAAGCCACAGCAGACACAGTCCGGACTGGGTTGGGTTGCACAACAAACGTGTGCATGACTGGGTCGCCATAGAGGGCAGGGAAACACACAAACGTGTGGTTGGCTGGCCCTGTCCCCACACTGTGCCCAGACCTCCACCTGATGCCATGACAGGCAGCCGTGGCAGACTCGATCTGGGCCATGTTTCCTGGGTCACAGCAGACATGCTAGCCTGCTGTGGCCTACTTTGGCTTGATCAGGCAAATCTTAGCCAGGGCTGTGACCTGCGGAGAGTCTGGGGGTGAGAGCTCAGGCTAGCTGCCAACATGGCCTAGGGCAATCCTGGGTCAGCATCTGGTGGCGCCTGTACATACATGTGGTTTTACCTCTTTGTTGTTGTCTTTGTTGTTTTAATAATCCCTTGTATGTATTGTTTTTATATATTGTTTTAAATATTTTGTGAGCCACACCGAGCTGCTGCAGGACTGGAGGGAGAAGGATACAAGTCAAATAAATAAATAAATAAATAATGCATGTAAGACTGATGCAAAGTGTAGATCAAAGCGGGCCACAGCAGCTGAACGTCATGTTTGTTGGAAACAACTGAAAATAGAATTTGGCCCACAGTGCCTAATGGTGTTGATGATATGTCTTAAATAGTTAAAAAATAATAATTTAAACTTACAGGATTGGGAAACAACGCTGGCTTTTGCTGCCAAGAAATAAACAGCTGACTCATGTTTCCCATGAATTCTTTAAGCCAGTTGATACTTGAGAATTCATTGTTAGAAATCTAGCCTGATCTTGAAAACCACATGCTGATAAATAGAAGTACATGTAGTCTGAGAATACTTGGATTTTAAAAATGCATTGCTAGCAAAGAGAGATCTTTGAATGTATAAATATTGATAGGTGCCATACTGTGAATTTAGGGTTGGCACCTCTGCAAGTTTTTAAGGAATGCTTATGAAAAATACATGTTGCAGGGCCTGCATTGGCATGGCCCTGCAACATGTATTTTTATAAGTGTTCCTTTAAAAAAATGGCAGAGGTGGCAACCCTTTGCGGGCCTGCATACAATTTCAAATGATCAGAAAATGTAAAGTTATCCCAAGTTGAGACTGTGAAACTGGAGCAGCTGTCTTGCCAGTTAAAAGTTTTTTAAAGTTTAAGTGGCAAACAGCTTTGTGTTATAAACCTGAAATCTCATTTAGGTAATATTTCAGGTGATGAGGTGCAAGGCTTATAGCCAGTTCTTATTCCAAGAGTGCTTTGCCAAGAAAACAAACAAAAATTTGAAAGCCTTTGCAGTCTGATTTGTGTAAACACTGGCCTTTTATAACCTGTTGAACATGCTTTTACAGTATAAACTGTAAAATAACCTAGCCTGATGCCGTTCTCTTGGAATGTGAACTATTTCATCTGTTCATCCATTGCTGGAGAAAATTAAAAACACTGTGTTTCCAGTTTTGTGAACAGACCCTTCTTCTGATCTACTGGAGTTACATGCTGTACCAAATAGCTTTCATTTTTATCTCCGTCTGTTTAGTCTTGTTCACATTATAACCTCTCATCCTCAGTGGCATTTTGCATAGTGTCAGACTGAGGAGATTTTAGAGCCAGGCTGGAGTTTTGATCTGTTAATAGTTGAAGTTACTGTGCTGACTTATGCACAGGGGGACTGCTCCTGGATAGTGTTCCTCAGAAATGTTGGCTTACCCAAAAAGGGTGGCCAAAAGGCAGAGTTATTGCACCTTCCTCACACCGTCAAGCTCTTTAGCTGTGGAAAGGCCCATCAAAGGACTGCATGCCTGTTTTGTTCAAGAGGCTTTGTGCTTTATGTCAGTGCTTATCCGTTTGGCTGAGCTCTTATCAAACAGACAGGTTGAGCTTTGATTTAAAAGTTTTGTTAGCATGATGGTTTATCATTACTTATAGAGGGCTGCCAATGTGCATGGCACTTTCCAGTGCTGATGAAGCATTACATTTGGTACTCATTCTTCATGGCACCGTTGTTACAATTATATTGGCTACATAACTTCAATAGTTAATTTTTGAAGGGGTTTGTCTCTTCAGACTGTGATTAACAGGGCACGTCACTGGTGTGTGGTTCAGAGAGCTAGCGAGTCCCATGCTGCTAACCTTTTCTCTTTTTTTAGGGTTTAGAAAACGAGCAACATGAAGAAAGCAATATGCGAAAGCACCACTCTCCCAATGTATATGTCAGTGCTGCTTTTTTCTCTTTTTCCAGACTATGCTGTGATAGGGACCAAGGGTACAATCCTAGTCAATGGATTCTGATTGGAGCTCTAGACATGAAAGGTTTTGGGTCATGGTGCTAATATTCCAAATCATCCAGTCCCTCATCAAAGTTATTTTTAATATCTATTTGCCTGCAAAGGCCCTTTCCCTCTTGGATACAGCTGACGTGATTTGTGTGAAACTGTTATGTATGACAGGAAACCATATGCTGCAGTGTTGTTGTGCTTGCCTGTGCAGAGCATCCAGCCAATCAGAAGAAAGAGGTGCAATCAAGTGTATATTACCACACGTCTCAGTTAGGGTGAGAGGTTTGTATGATGTTTCCGTGTAATGAGGCACGAAATTAGCATGATACATTTTAATTGTTATGAATGTCTTGTACTGGAGGCTTGTGTTTAATTACAGTGTATCCATCAAATGTGTATATTTTTCATGTTGTGCCTGATTCTATTGACAGAGCTGATGGTTGTGGTTGTTGAGGCTTGGACTCTCTGGGATCAATTGGAAAGGAAAAATGAGATAAATGACTATTCTGGGAGAGAAACAAACACACCTGGATTTATTTCCAAGCAGAAAATTGTAATCATACTTTGAAAATTACACGTGTGTGCCAGTGCAAAGAGAATGACGGCACAAGCATTTCATGGGGTTTTTTCAGGGGTGTTCTAGGTTACATTTATCATGAGTGGGTTGTCTTGTCTGGGACAGTTTTGCTCCATTCATCTTAGGTAGATGCCAGATTTTCTGCTTTGGCCCAAATCAGTTTAAGAAAACAAAGAGAGTGAGGAGGGTAGAATACCACTGGGGACTTGTTCTTCTGGAGATAAGTACCTCCCAACTCATCATAACCCAACCCTCTGTTTTCCTATGTGCAGGGAAGTTGGTGAGGATAAAGAGGGAGATTCTTACCTCTCCAATCAAGTGGAATTAATGTGGGAGGGGGGTTCCTACGCTATGGAGGGTTTACTGGAGGGAGCTAATTACAACACACACACACACACACTCCAACAATCCCAGAAATCATCAGTTCTTCCTGCTTTTGTATTTCCCTTGCAGCATGCTGACTTGCTTAATTGAGTTCCCCCTGCTGAATCAGCAATTACCTGCAAGTTTCCAAGCAAGGAGGTTAGGGCAGATGCCCAAGCTGTTGGGTAGAATCCTAAGGGTCACAGCGGTGGATGAGGCCCATGAACATGATGACATTTTGCATGTGTCTGTGGCCATTTGGGGTCATGGAGTTTTATTTGAATTTCAAAATGACGGGCAACGTTTTGGAACCACTGGTTTAGGGGAAGGTGGGTTATATAATTCCTCCTTTCTTGTGAGATCTGGGGCAGAGAAATTACTCTCCAGAGTAATTTAGTTTACACATGAGAACAAGCCCTAGGGATGAGCTGATACCTCTTAACTGACTTTTTGTTGGCACCATGATATTGAAGCAAGCAACCTGTGCTCTTATCTGTGACAGCTGGATGCAATTCTCACCCAAGGAATTGCTGGGACTAGTCAGAGAGATGCACCTATTTAACGTGCTCTTTTGCCAGGACTGGAAAGAAAATGGAAATAGCATAGGAGCTGTTTGCACTGCTGAGGAGTCTGCCATCCCAGGGAATCTTCAGTAGAGCAAATGCAGGCAGTTTCCACTCTTTGCACCGCCTGAGCAGGATGGAAGAGAGCTGGCACCTGAACAATATGATTTTTTTCATTCAGTTAAAAAAAATCACCCCTCTCTGTTTAGCTGCATCATTTCAGGAGCTGTTTATGAGAGGGTTTGGGTTGGGATTTTGCTTTGTTGTTCGGTACTTGCATGCATACGCGAGGGCCTCACCATCATCCTGCCCAGGGGGGCTACCCAAAAACAAACAAACTTGGGACTGGCTACATGCAGTTGCTTCTGAAGAGACTAGGGCAATTGCCTGTGTTTATGGCATGCAGCAGGCAGTAGCTTCCTTCTGGTCGTATGGAACAGACATCCCCATGGCCTGCCCTGGCGGGGGAGGAGGGTGGAGTGTGCTGTACAGCTGGCCAGCTCCACTCCCGTGCTGTCCCCCAATCCCCCGCCATGACAGGAAGCTGTGGCTGCCAATAACAAGTAGCTATGGCTGGCTACCATGGTGACCCCTGATGCTGGGCCTGGACGAAGCCGGGAACAGACATACCTGCCCGCTCTGGGCGGCTGCTGGGCCCATACCATGGGTCCACTTTGTTCTGGGCCCACATATATGGCACAGCCACTACCCCTGCTGCGGTATGTACCGTGGTGGCCCACATCTGACGGGCCTGCAACAAACATACTGCCATGATGCTGCCCCAGCCAGGCCAAAGCAGGCCTAATTGGGCCAGCATCACATTTGTAAGCACCCAATGTCAGATGCAGTTTGTTTCCCATGGGTTATAAGAATCAGAATCAAAGATAGGATAGTGGCAGTATTTTCTTCTGTTACAAGTGCTGGATTAAAGACTCTAGGTTCAGGTCTTCTGCCTGTTCCTTGGCAATCAGGGAACCTGAACCTTGATTTTAAATTTTCATCTTTGCTGTTGGCTCAGCTGATGGCTGCTCTCAGTCTCGAGTTTCCCATGCTTCTGTGGTAAATCATCTGGCAAGCTGGCTAACTACGCTGTGCTTTCTCATGCTGAATTGTGATTTGCTCTCACCCAGGCGGTATCACCTGATGACTCCTTACATTAATATTAAAACCAGAAGGATCTTATTTTCCAGATCCAGACTGAAGATGATATAACAGGGTAGGGAACCAGCTTTGTGGGCAAAATCCAGCCTGAAGCTGTTTTTTATTTGGTTCTCTTCCAATATCTGGATCTGGCCTATGGCTCTAGTCCTGGGGTTCTCAACCTTTTTCCAGTCATAAGCACTGGAGTGACGTATCTATCTATCTATCTATCGATCTATATCTATCTATCTATCTATCGATCTATATCTATCTAATTTCCATAAATATACATAGATTATGTCTCTCCTCTACAATTCAATTTAATTCAGTTCAGTGGGTATTGACATAATTAATAAATTAATCCCAGTTCAACTTGACTTTAATGGATGAAGGACTGTTTCAAAGTGCTTCCGAGCGCTACTGACAGCTGGCCTGGGGAGCACTTTCACACGTTGCCCAGCACTCTGGTGCTCCTGAGCACCAGGTCAAGAATCCCTTTCTACCCTCAAGCACTGAAAGAGTGCCCTCAGGAAAGGGGGGAAGAGAGGAGCGCATGTACTAAAGAGTAGGAGATGGATCCATGGCATATATCGATTCGTTAGGGGTGTGCAATTTGTATCATTTTAATTATTTACAAAAATGAACAGAGCACATTTGTTGTCATGACTAATGTTACCAAAAGCGGATGAATAAACAAAAGATTGTTGTTTGCTTTCATCTGTTTTTGGGGGTGGTGTTTGTTTAATTAATAAAAATATTTTTAAAAAAAATTAAAAACCACTCTACATGCACAAAATGACTGCCGGACCATTCTGCACATGTGCGCCCTTTTCCAAAATGGCATCAGCAGCATCACTGCCATTTTGGAAGAGCGCTGTGCATGCACAGAATGGCCCCGGAAGCCATTTACGCATGCACAGTGATTTTCATTATTATTTTTAATAAAATGGAAGAAAAACAAAAACGGTAGGCTCATTTACGGAAAAAAACAATGAAGGGCTATTTGTATGTACACCTATGAAAACAAGTGGTGTGCCTTCTGCACGCCCCTAATATCCATGATATGGACCTTCCTCTTCCTTCTTCCATCCTGAGCACACTCAGTAAGCCCCCAGTCTGGCCTAAGGAACTTGTACTCATTTTTACAGTGGCCCACAGGAGGGAAAAATCCCCCCCACCACTATTATAAGATGGCTAACCATGATCTCTCTGAATTTGGATCTTTTAAAGAATCTCTTTTGAAGAGATTTCAGAAGGGGATGTAGGATGCAAATCCTAACCTGATTAAATCTTGAATCTGAACTGTAACCTAACCTGGTGAAATCCAGATGTCCAACCTAACCTGTCTCTCCCCTTCCTTTAATGAATGGACTGTTCATCTCATTAATGCAGCTGGAAATGGAGTACACGCAGCATACACTTGGCAACTCTAGTGACCAAACTGTATAGTAGTTCTGTATAGTAAGAGTAACTCAAAACCCCAGCCTGTTTAGGATTTTTCCTTTCTCCCCCCCACCCCAATCCCACAGTTTGTCATTGTTGATGGATGTGGGGATCACATAAGAGCAGAGGAAAGGATAAACTAGAAATAAAAGGATTTAAAGTGTCAAAACACTGAGCTGATGGCTCACGTTCAAATCCACTAAACAAATCATATGGATTATTTATGAATCTCCCATTCTGAGAATTTACCCCAGGAGGCTGAGAATAGAAGGGGATGCTTATAAACAGTTGACTGTGCCATGTGTTTTTTCTGGCCTATTTTTGTGGGTAAAACCTAATTAGAGGCTGTGGCATCCTGTTTTACCACACACAGGCGTTTGTTGGACATCCAAGTGATCTCCCTTTACTGTTCACTGGAGCTGATAACCTTTGACTTCACTTTAGTCCTGCAGTACTTGAAGCATATTGACAAAACATCTCTTTACTTTAGCTTTCTAGAACTAGAGATCTATTTAAAATGTGCAGTTCTTACAGTACAAAGCTTTCCGCCAGAAGGAATATTGGAAAGATTTCCCCACCCCACCCCTTTTGTTCTTTGAGGTCTGTAATGAAAAATCCTCCAGTATTACCATTTAATTGTCTCATGACTGTTGTTTGTCAGTTTGCCAGCAGGTTCCTTCTTAACTGCTGCCGTTGGACTTTGCTGAAACACAAATGCAGAATGATTGAGCTGCAAACATATCATTAAATCCTCTGTAAAGACTTTTTCAGTGTATTAATGCTTCAGGCTTTTGTGTCAGTATTGATTGATTAAAACAGAAAAGCAAACCTTTTGCAGAATTCAGTATTGTTGTACAGAAGTGTATTTTCTGGCTGATGATGAAAATTAGACATTGATGTTAGCTGTAGTTCCCAGTTGCTTTCTCTCTCTCTCTCTCTCTCTCTCTCCTTTGGGCAGACTTAAAATTTAGTAGCCAATGCCATTGTTAGCTGAATTCTTGTTAACCTAAGAAATGCTAGGCAAAATCAATAAGGCTAATCAATTTCTTAGAGCATCATCTGATAGAAGGGCTGGTTTATTGTGAAAGCTACAGTTTGTTGTTTGCCAGTGACTGTGTTCAGACTGACTGGGAGGCAGGAGGAGGCACAGCAAGAGTTCTGTTCAAGTGGGAGAGCTGGCTGAGGTGATACGTGTGAGAAGAAAAGAGCAGGGTGAAAGGAAGGAAGGAGTCAGGTAGAAAGGGAGAAAGCACAACTAAGCATTCTCAGTTTAAAATAGCGGGGAGATCCCATTTCTGTCCCTAGCTTGGGCAAATTGTACTTCCACTTTTACTTGCTGTCCCTCCTCCTTGACTAGTGCAATGACTGCTCCCCCTTCTGTTTCAATCTATATAAACCATTATGGGGAAATGAGAAATAAGGGAAGACCCAGAGCAGGATGGAAAGATTGCTTAGCAGCACTAGACACTGGGGTACAGCTACCATTACGTACAGGTTCTGCAACTGGCTGCACCATGAGCCTAGGGCCTCCTCCTGCATACCACATGCATATATCATATTATAGCTGTGCTGGGTGCCCCTGGCTGGCGCGACAGGGAGTTGAGGTGGGAGGAATGATCCCATTTTCTGCACCAGGACCCTCTCCTACCTAGCTATGCCCCTGGTAGTAGATCCACAGCTAACAATATAAAGCAGACTGAGACTGGGAGAACTTAATAAAAGGAGCTGCAGAGAGGGAAACGTTGATTACTTCTACTCCTCCTTTTGCTGTTCCACGACCAGTGTGTACATTGGAAAGGAGGAAGGAAAAGAAGAGAGGGGGCATTAAACACTTATGAAATAATCCATCCCCTATTTTTCTCTTTCCTAGGTTCGTTTTTGAAAACGCTTCAGGATCTGTTGTAAAGAATTATGTAGGGAAGCCCATACATGCATGCTGAAGATGACAACATATTACTAAAAGCATGACGTGTTACAGAAATGTGACCGGGAAGGGGAAGGGTGTTGCTTAGGCAGAATTTGAAAAGCTTACAACTTGAAGTTCCCAGCTGGCAACAGCATTTGAGGATCACCTGAGTAAAGAGGACAGGCAGGTGGTAGAAAAGAGAGTGACAAGGTCAAAGTTTGGTTGCACAAAAATTTGTAAACTAATGAAGAGAGATGGAAACTCTTTTTTTTGGTTACAAAACATTGTCGGGCAGGGGACTCACATGGTAAGTAAAGTGTATTATCGATGGTTCCTTGAGATATATAGACATAAGACAAAAGCAAAGTAACTCTGCTACTTATACTACTAATAAAAGTGCAGTAAATGGAATATGTAATTATCCTTCTGATAATCATGATCCGGGATAGAACATAGCTTCTGCAATTCCATTGGCTCTGTCTGTACTGTCAAAATATTTTATTTATTTAAATGTATATCCCACCCTATTCAATAGGCTTAGGGCAGGTTGCAGCATAGAAATAAATCTATACATAAAACCATTAAAAATTCCCTACTCAAACTCTCAAAACCAACACTTGGCTGAATAAAAAGCTCTTACACTGCCTTCAGAAAATGCTCAGATTAGAGCTTTGGCCAACCTCCAGGGGAAGGGAGTTCCATAACTCTGGAGCAGCTGCCAAAAATGACTTTTTGTATATCCTGACTGTACGAACATGACATGCTGATGGCATGTGCATTTGCTCCCAGCTGACTTCAGGGTCCATAATGGAGCATAGGGGAAGAGATGGTCTTGACTCATCTTATGCCTTGAAGAATACAACATTGCATGGGTCATGGGGTAGATTTTTACCCCAGTCCTTTGGCACTTAATTTGCTTGAATGTGTAAACTATGGGTGAAAACAGACATGCTGCTAACTCCACTTTCACATTTCTTATGCATGTTGCAGGACTGCATAGCCTGCAACATGCATAAGAAATGTTAAAACGGTGCTAAAGTGGAGTTAGCATTATGTCTGTTTTCACCCTAACATGAAATGTGATGGGGGTAGAAATCTATCCCATGGTAAATTGTATCAGGGTATGTTTCTACCCCAGGGCCTGTTTGGTCACATATTAAAAAAATGTTTAATGGTAATCAACTTACTTTTAGGAATATTGTGTACCTGTGTGCAGGTGACAATGTCCTAAAAGTGCAAAATTGGAGAGCCAGCCACTACCTTGTGAGATATTGCAAGAGATGTTCACACAGGGTAGGAATGCACCCTAACACAGAAGACAAGGGTTATTAAGGTACATGGGGCTCCGAATATTTAGAGCTTTCTATCTTAAAACAAGCACCTTGAATTGTGCCCAGAAAGCGACTGTGAATCACTGGTGTACTGTGCTCTTGGCAACCTGTCTTGACCAAGGATGCAATGTTTTGCCTGGCATGCTCTTCCCTACTTAAAGCATGATTATAGTCAGAAAAATGGTTTAATACCTCTATGGAGCAATACCTTCTTGCTCCACAGCTGTGCTCCCGGTAAGTATCCAGGGTCATGTAGGATTACTCTTCCCCTCCCCCACCAATACATTTTTACTACTGTAGCTGCAGCCGCTGCCACGTTCTGCACCGGCTGCAGCTACAGTAGTAAAAATGTATTGGTGGGGGAGGGGAAGAGTAATCCTACATGACCCTGGAGATACTTACCGGGAGCACAGCTGTGGAGCAAGAAGGTATTGCTCCATAGAGGTATTAAACCATTTTTCTGACTATAATCATGTTTTAAGTAGGGAAGAGCATGCCAGGCAAAACGTTGCATCATTGGTGATAGGTGCCTGAGGAATTGTCTTTTCCAAGCCTAGTGACATCATTGCTTGTACTGTGTCTCCTCTTTCTGAGTTGCTGTTAAGTTCTATAATATTGCGCTTCAGCTAGGCTCACATTGTTTTTCCTACAATGAGGCTGTCGGTGTAAGCAGACTACAACCTTGGTTCAACTCCGCCTCGCCCCCAGGTAGCCTGTCGGTCTAGAGGCAGGCCACAAGATGGTGAGGTGGAACAGAAGCAGTGAAGGAGCCACCTTCTCTGGACCAGCTCCACTTGCGGTGTTCTGGAACATCCCATAGCACCACCAGCAGAGCGGGCCAGTCAAACCAAACATGCTGGCGCAAGGTGGAGCTGTGGTCCGTATGCTCAGTGGATGGCACCTGCAGCTCTACCTTGGGCCAGTGGTTGCCCCAGGCAATGCCACAGAGGGTAATTTGAGACGTTACAAGACCATGGTCAACCACAGCGAATCCCCTGTGGTGACTGAAAGTTCCATAACGTCTGTAGTGAGTTGAGTTCCGCCAGAGGTTCACCATTGTGAACCTCTGGCGGGAATCACAATGACCACGATTCTGGACCTCCAGCTCCCCAGAGGTCCAGAATCGTGGTTAGCTGGACCACAGTCTGGGATCGGCAGAAAATAACGTCTGTTACCTTCTGCCGACCCGGATCGTGGTCCAGACCATGATGCGGAATTGGCCCCTGCACCCACCCGTCTCCTGGAGGACAGGGGAGTGCGGAGGGCGGGGCTGTGCAGCCGTATGTCGCGCCGCCCTGCCCCACCCCCTCCCCGATCCCCTGTAGGAATCAGCCAGCACATCTAATGGACGGCCAGACTGATTCCTGTCTGGGATCCGAAACAGATCCCAGACCGTGGTTCAACGTGGCGGGCTGAGTGGCCCATCACGTTTGAAATTACCCAGAGTTGCAAGTGAAAGACTAGAGCATCAGGCGATCCATCTGCAACTCGGGGGGGAGGGGGGGGAGCGTGGGCAAACTGCAGGGAAGGGAAACCACTGAGTCCATTTAAAAGAGACCCAGGCAGAACTGATCACAGGCAGAAGCGGGAGTGCACCCCTGGAGCAGCTCATGAGGTGGCCAGTGCCGCATCTGACTAAAGACTAATACACCCGTTGACACTATATGTGCAGTATGTCAGTATATAAACTCAGCAAGTTCTAATCTTTAAAACGCCTCATTAGACAGGGCACTATGGTTGAGCATAACTGTAGTAGTAAAACAAAAAAAACCTTATACTCTCTAACCCACCTTAGAATGAGGCTGTAGAATGGATGGAATGGGGACCTAGCACTAAAATGGTCATTAACTTATCCATCTACAATTTTATTCCTTTTTTTGTGTGTTATGGTTGTTTTCTTCCACATTATTTTCCTCTGGCAGTGGATTGGAGAGGTGTTCTTTCAGTCAAGATAGCCAAGGAAGTGTGACAAATTTGCACTGATAACATTGATTGCTTGTGATGTGATGTAGTGACATTAAATTCCTATCTGGATAATACAGTGCTTTGTGTGACACTCTCTATTAACCATGTAATTCAGATAGTAAAATCCATTACTCATTACATGCAATTTCCATAGTCAAGACAACAGCTATGTTCTAAATCCCTTTCCTTATAAAAATAATGAAGTTAATACTCAGTGCAATATATGAATGATGTAGCGATTATGAAAAAAATCCCTTCCTTCTATGTCCAGAATCTAGGCATTACAGATGGTGCTGTTGTAGAGTACAAATAGTAGGCAGGTGTTCATGGTCAGTCCACAGAGAGATTGAGTCATAAGAACATAGGAATTGCTATACTGGAACAGACCAATGGTCCATCTAATCCAGTATCCTTTCTGAAGCATCTGGCATTGGCCATTTTTAGAGGAAAGCATAAAAATTCTATAATGCATCTGTTATCCTTATACTGTATTGTTTTGGGAGGAATTTCTTCCTGACCCTGCCATTATTGGAACGGTCTAGAAATGAAGCAATTGAATTAATAGCTCTTGCAGTGTTTCCCTAGCATGTGTAGTTGTTGGTGGTATTTTTATTTGTATAAAAGACCGGTTTTTTATTCAGACAAAAACACCACCCAGAAGTCAATTTAAAAAAATGCACCATGAAACTGACAGGGTTTTAAAAAATTCTCTTTATAGTCGCCACACCAAACTGTAAAGTAAGGAAGAGAGAGAAGTTCCCTTCCACACGCAAGCATAAAAAACCCCTCCCAACCTAAGTGGTGATTTCTCATCACTATGGCAGAAGGTTTTACATGCCTTTCAATTTGGACTGAGTAAACTGGTAGCCACTATGAAATTCCCAACCTACTGAAATGAATGGGTGTTTATCCATTGGCTTCAGTAGATTTCTCCTGTATTCTCATCTACTTATTGAACAAAAGGCTACTGTCCTTTCCCCTAATTTCTGAATAGGGACTTCTCAACTTTCCTTATAAAATAATTAAGGAGGGTGAGCCATGGCTCGGGGTTGAATGCATGCTTTGCGTGTATAAGGTCCCAAGTTCAATCTCCGGTGTCTCCACTTCAGAATCTCTGGTAGCACGCTGGCCTGGATGAGGCCTCTGCCGGGGATCCTGGAGGGTCTCAGGTAGGAGTCAGACACCTGGGTGAGGTCTCTGCTGGAGACCTTGGAGAGCTGGATTTGAAATCCTGCTGTCATGTCAGGTTGTGGCAATAGTGGGTTAAGATGGACCATTGGTCTGACTCAGGCAGTTTCTTATAACTTTAATGTTGTTATGAACACTAGTGGTTTGCATTAAATCTAAGCTATTGTGTTTTGTTAAGAACACCAGATCACTGTGGCATTCTTATAATTGATAATCTGCTATTAGTGGGGAGAGAATTCTAAGGAAAGAATTAGGGCAAATTAAATTTACTGCAAAATTCTGAATGTTTACCGTACAGTGCAAGTAAGATGATTATTTATCATTTTACTTAAAATTACTATCTATTTTTTTTTCCAGAGTGTTTCTCAGCTCCCTTATGGCAAAGCTCTCTACACATATGAGGGAAAGGAAACTGGTGACCTCAAATTTAACAAAGGGGACATTATTATATTGCGACGAAAGGTGGATGAGAATTGGTATCATGGGGAACTCAATGGAAATCATGGTTTCTTCCCAGCCAGCTACATCCAGTGTATCAAGCCCCTTCCACAAGCTCCACCTCAGGGCAAAGCACTTTATGATTTTGAAATAAAGGATAAAGATCAAGACAAGGACTGTTTGACCTTCACTAAGGTAAAGCAATACTACAGCTTCTCTTCTTATAATTATTATCTGAGTTTAGAATGTGCTTGTTTCACTGTGACTAGAAACAGCTGTGGATTGTGATCTTAAGTGTGGTCATAACCTCTTCAGATAAGGCACAATATCAATTGATATTTGATATACTTTGCGTGTCATTGCTGCTGTCTCTAATCACTGAATTATATTTAGGTCTCAAAATGGGATCATGTAGACAAAATTTTGGGAAGCACTCAGCTACAGTGTCTTGACCATGTACAAGTTCAGCGCATCTCTTTATTTCAGCTTTGTCTTTGAGAATTCATTTCAAGTGGGCAGACAGAGCAGTTTTGCTTTAAGTGCTGCAACCTGAATATAATATAGTTTCAGGAGCAACAAAAGGGCCTAGTTTTTTCTAGCCTGGTAAATTTCAGTGCATGACAGTGATGAAGGTGCTTGAACTCAGTACGTTGGAAAGAGGGACGAGAGGATAGTGAAGTTTCTCACTAATTCTTAGCTAAATCATGACTTGGTGTTGTCATCAGCTTCTGTTAACTTCTGAGTGCTGCTGCTTAGAGTTAAGGGTCGTTTGTGTCAGATTCTGAGCAACCTCAGAACTCCCAATGAAATCAATAAGGTCAACTGGAGTCGAGGGCAAGTCACTAGCCTATGGCAAGCACTCAGAATTTTTCAGGTTATAACTCGAATTTTGGAATGGCATTTGTAACAGCCCATGTAGAGTCTGCTGACTCTACATGGTGCCACTGATGCCACTGGACAGTGCAATTGAAACTACTCATATCATGGCAAAATTTTGAAAAAGTAAACATTGACAACCATTTGGACTGTCCTTAGTTGGACAAGATGTGATGCAGAGCCACACCAAAATAAAACCATAGACAATTTGTTTTTCTTTCTCTTTTATACTGTTTATATAGTAAAAAGTAACACATGTATAATATACCGAAGGCAAGTGCGAAAAAAGGCACACATCCCCTATGGACACTGACATCCTCTTTCAAAGCTATTTACAACAGTTGAGTGACTAATTCACAGTAAATAATTTTCTCACCAAATTTAGCACCTTTTTCTTTTCTGAGCAAATTATGGTTTCCTTGAATGTATTTGTCTTTTATATTTATTCAACAGATTTTTGGTAAGCATTTTTACTCTCTGATAAATAGACTGACTGACATTTAATTGAGACTGCAGCACAGTGGGTTTTTCAGTCACCTTGGAAGAGAGACGTTTAGCAAGAGTAGCAGGTAGTCTGAAATTACTATTCCCTGAATAAAATTTGAGTATATTCACAGATTTGCACTTTTTTCTTGTTGTTCACCCACTTGTAGTAGTGAGGACATTTTACATAAGCACACTTTGGGTGACTTCAGACATGATATTTTCACCAGTGGAGTCGTTGTGACATCTGAATGTGATACTGCTGATGGTTTTGCTAAAGTGCTGTGACATGGGGCGTTTTTACACGGACGCCCCTCCCCCCCCGGGTGTTCGGGGGGGGCAGTCCGTGTACACGACCAGCAATGGGGGGGTGGGAATGGGTGTGCACTGAGTGTGCGCCCGTGTAAACACGAGTGGTGGGTGTTTGTGCGTGCGCACCTCCACCGACGGAGCCCTCCAGTAAAACAGAGGATGCTCCGTGGGTGGAGGTGTGTGTGTGTGTTCGTGTAAATGAACACACATCCACCTCCACCCACCACGCCAAAACATCACCCACCCACCCTCGTCTGTGTATTAACGGCTATGGATGAACTAGTTTCTAAGTCCGCCAACTCCTCCCTTGACCCCGCTCCAATCTGGCTTCCGCACCCTTCACTCTACTGAAACTGCTCTCACTAAGATCACCATCTAATCGCCTCTACTCCATTCTTGTCCTCCTTGACTTCTCTCCCGCTTTAATACTGTTGACCACTCACTCTTGCTGGACTCACTTCACTCCCTTGGCTTCCATGGCTCTGTCCTCGACTGGTTCTCCTCCTACCTGTCTGACTGCTCCTTCAATATGTCTCTTGCCAACTCCACCTCCTCCTCCTTTCCCCTTCGCTTTGACCGCATGCAGCCCCTCCTCCCCTTTCTTCACTGGCTCCTCCTTCCTGAATGAATTCTACACAAGCTCCTAGTCTTCACCTATAAAGCTCGTCACAACCTTGCTCCCCCGTACCTCTCTGCGCTAATTTCCCTCCATACTCCAGTCCATGAACTCTGTTCCTCCTCTGTCCCCTCTCTTGCTCTCCCTTGCATCCCCTGCTCCCCTAACCGCCTTCGTCCCGTCTCCCTAGCTGCCCCCCTCCCAATGCCTGGAACTCCCTCCCTGCCCACATCCACCTCGCCCCCTCCCTTCTTACCTTCAAATCCCTCCTCAAGACCCACCTCTTCCACTCTGCCCTCCCCGACTCCTCACTCCCCTTTCCTAACTCCTGCTGATACCTTACCATCCAGTACAATCTGTTACCTGTGGTCTGTGTACTCATATCCTCACCACACGGACCAGCCAGCCATCATTCTTGAAGTAACCAAGCCAACGTTCACCTGAGACCTCGCATCTTTGTGAATGTTACACCCCTTGTCTCTCCCTCTGTTCCCCTTCCTTTGTCTACCTCACCCCATCTCTCAGATTGTAAGCCCTAGGGCAGGGACCGTGTCTATTCCATTACTTTGTAAAGCACAAGGTACATTGCTGTCACTATATAAATACTTGCTAATAATAATAATAGTTTCAGGAGTGACAAAATAGGGACACAATTCCCACTTTCACCTGTGGCACCACGGGTTAACCATACATGCAGTACAGCTGTTCAAACATTACAACATCAGACCTTTCGGAAACCTACCCTTGGGGTTACCCTGAGGTGGTTTCTACAGCTTTCCAAGCCTTGGAAATGAAATGTTTGAAAACATCAATTCTCTTTCTCTACTCAACTTGTTCATCGCTTGCTTAACCAGAGTAAATTTTGGCTCTTTTTTGTATGAATGAAGGCTCTCTCTGGCATCTCCTTCAATTCTATCCACTTGGTGTCCTATATGAGGTGTTTTTAATGTGGCTACATATATCCCTTAAAGATACTTACGTATAGTTCCTAAAGATACTCGTAAAATCTACTTTGTTAAAAGAACAGGCCTTGGACCAGTGCAGTATATCTTCACATTCTTGAGTTTTTTGTGTCGTTTTCATATGCATTTCCCCCCCTGAATAATCTTATAACTACATTCTTCACCATCTTTTATCATGTTACCATCTCCCTTCATCCTTTACTTCTCTTTACCAGCAGCTGCTTTGATTTGCCTCAGGGACTTTGATTTCCTTTCCACAGCAGCTTTATCATTTAACTTCCTTCTGCTGTACACACTGTCATCTAGTAACTATTCTGTGTCTATTGTTTTCTCTGACAATGAATAATCTATTTTTCATCTTGGAACCTCACTCTATCTTTATTTTATCATAGTTTTCAGCACTAATTTTAGCTGTCACCTTGCTGATGAAGCTTCCTGTTAGCCAGATTTTAAATCCCATGCTGCTCAACTCAGCTTCTCTGTAAATGACAGGAGCACTCCATTGCCATTGATATGATTTTGTCAGTCGGAGCAATTTAACCCATTCTTTTAATTTCAGCGTGCAGGATGTTCTACCTCAATTTTGGAGCACCTGTACTGGCTTTTGGTCTCATTTGCACAAAAAACTGTCCTTTATTATTATTATTATTATTATTATTATAAACACTTATATAGCGCAAGCCATGTGCCTGGTGCTGTACAGAACATAGAAATAGACGCGGTCCCTGCATGTGGCTTACAATCTAAAAGACAAGGAGGGGGAGACAGGGAGAGGGGACAGTGGGAGAGACAGGGGAGAAGACAAACAAACGTTCAGGCGGATGCGAAGTCTCAGGTGCGTGTGCTTGGCTTGGTTACAATCAGGTTGGTTGCAGCAGTCTGCAGAGGAGGGCAGACAGTAAGTATATGGGGAACAACTAGCAGGCATTCGGAAAGGCAGCGAGGAAAAAGTGGTCTTGAGGACGGATTTGATGGAGCAGATGGAGGGGGCAAGGCGGATGTGGATAGGGAGGGAGTTCCAGGCATGGGGGGCAGCGAGGGAGAAGGGTCGAAGGTGGTTAGGTGAGCAGGAGAAACGAGGGAGAGTGAGGAAGGGCCGGGGACAGAGGAAGAGTGGAGAGCGCGTGCAGGAGTGCGTAGGGAGATTAGGTCCGAGAGGTAAGGGGGAGCTTGGTCGTGGAGTGTTTTGAATGTGAAAACCAGGCGTTTAAACAGGATACGTTCAGGAAGGGGGAGCCAGTGAAGAGAGAAGAGGAGAGGCTGCACGTGGTCAAAGTGACGGGCAGAGTGAATGAAGCCAGTGGAGCCAGTGTAAACTAGACTAAATAAAAGCAGGCTCAGACTACCTTACAAATTCCCTCAGACTTGCTTAAAATACCATGGGTAATTTAAAAGTGACTGTGTCAGTAAATGCAGGGAATATAATCTTGCATTGACAGGGAAGTGGATGAGACAGGCCTAATAAGGTCTTTTGCATATCACTGTATTTTATTGTGTTTTTTCCCCACTGTGTTTTATACCATCATCTTAAGCCACAGAAACCAGATGGCGTTTTCCCCCATTCTTATGTACGGTGATGTAGTAAAATAAGTAAAACAAAATAAAAAGTATTAATATTACTGTGGTTTAGGAGTAGAAAGAAGGGGGTAAGTAAAACATATTTTACCAGGGTGGTGAAATAGAAATAGCTAGGGCTGAACCTGTGGATGTGTGACAGCTTCTCATCCAGTATTACACTTGTATTTTTATTTTAAAAAACAAACAAAAAGCAACCCACACTTAACATGGATAATACTTTATAACAGAAACTGTGTGTTCAGTAACAGCCCAGACCTCATCAGTTTACATCATCAGTGGAAATCTGGCAGTGATTACAGTGGATTTGCCAAGTTTTGCACACATTAGAGCTGTGATAAGAATCTAGCACAAAGTTTTTTTGTTTTAGTTTAGGAATGGTTGTTAAACTGGTTGGTTCATCCTGTGTTCATCTGTTCCATGGCATTTTAAGCCACTGTCCCAGCAGCAAACAGAATTGTAAGCTATAGTGGTATTTTAAAAGTTCATCTTTGTATTTTCTTCCCCCTTTTCTTTGTTTATGTTATATTTTAATAATCTATTTTATAGATGTCCTCTTATTATTCCAGTGTCTTTCCGGTTTTTTCCTCCCAGTCCACAGCAGCATTTAACAGTTCTTGTGCTGATCTTGGATGAGAACTAATACTTTCAATGCCATTTCCTCACTTACAGAGCAACATGGCTGCCTCCTTTTCATTTCATTTCAATGGGTATTTCCATTTCTTTAGTGCGGTCTCTCTGGTATGCTGATAATAAGTCACTCTTGCCTGTTGACAAATGTAGGTGGTCAGCACAGCTGAACAGTATATGTCATGCCGTTCTGTCATCACTAAAATCTTTCCAGTAGTCTGCATGATAATAGCTGTTATCTCTGTGAAAAAATATTTTTGTGTGTTAATAGCACACATGTTAAATATCATACTGTGAATTGTGGCTGCTTTTGGAGATATAATCTGTGGAGGAGGGGTTTAACGGTTGATTTTTTTACTAAGTTAAATTGGTTTTAAATAATTCATCTTTGACGTCTAATCTGACAATGCATATGCTGCTACAGGAGAGACTGTCACGTAGTGACTAATACTGAGGCGTTTAGCTGACAATAAATGAAAGGACATAAGGTGTTCCTGTGGAACTATAGTAGATGTAGCCAGCTTTTCAAATATTCTTTTTAGTTTTATGTTAATTCTCTCTTCTCAGAAATCAGTTTGCTGAATGTGTAAAAGCAGAATGCAGTCAGTTGGAAGTGGCACTCCCAAGAGATCTGTAGTGTCTTTATTATTCATGGTTGTGACAGAGTAACCTAGTCCTGTAAACACTTTGGGGAAATCGGCTCTGGTCCCTCTGAACCACTCAGGGTTGTGAGCCCAGTTATTTATTTATTTATTTAATAAATTTATATCCCGCCCCTCCTGCAATGCCGCCTGGGGCGGTTCACAACAATAAAAATACAATAAAAACAATTTAAAATACTCAGTACAATAATAATTAACATATAAAGTATTAAAACAGGGCTAGCTGTATTAAATAATATAAATAATAAGTAAGGTGGGGGAGATAAAACCCCTCACCCTACCCTCCCACCCTCCCCAAAGGCCTGGGCAAACAGCCAGGTTTTACAACTTCGCCGGAATGTCAACAGGCATGGGGCCAGGCGAGCTTCCTCCGGAAGGGAGTTCCAAAGGCGCGGCACGGCCACCGAGAATGCCCTCTCCATTGTGGCCCCCCGCTTAACACGGGGGACCTCCAAGAAGGCACCCCCGGCAGACCGAAGGAGCCGC
>QEPC01000754.1:968188-986075 GCA_003113815.1 Sphenodon punctatus
AAAAGGGTCTAGGAAACCGATGCTATCCAGATGCACCTGGAGCTGGAGTGCCACCGCCCGCTCAATAACCTTCCCTAAAAAGGGAAGGTTAGAGACAGGTCGGTAACTGGCGAGCGCATCCACGTCCAAAGATAGTTTTTTCAGCAGGGGGCACACCACAGCCTCATTGAGGCAGGGCAACAACCTCCCCTGCTGCAAGGACGCATTCACCACCCTCGCCAGCACCGTCCCCAACATCTCCCTGGAAGCTTTTATTAACCAGGACGGGCATGGATAAAGTTCACAACACGTAGCCCTCACAGACCCCAGGACATCAGCCGGCGTCACTTCCTGAAACTCCCCTCACAAAGCTGGACCGGACGGGGCCTCCGTCCCCTCGTGCTCTTCCCCTACTGCCCCAAATCCAGCGTCAAAGTCGCTCTGAATCCGAGCGATCTTGTCTGCGAAGTAGTTGACAAACTCCTCATAGCGGGCTTGGGACAAGTCCCCATCCAGGCGGAGGGAGGCCGGACTAACCAGCCCCCGCACCACTCAGAACAGCTCCGCCAGGCGTGACTTCGCAGACGTTATGAGGACAGCAAGGAACTCCTTCCTTGCCGTCCTCACAGCCTCAACATAGGACCGCAAATGGGCCCTATGGAGAAGATGGTCAGAGTCAGATCGAGTCCGACGCCAGCAATTACACGGTGTAGCTGGGCATGGCATCTCTCCAAGAGCCATTCTGATTAATGCTAAGTCCCCAGAGCGCCGAATCTGGCTCACAACCTCAACTTGGCCTGGGTCAGCTGTTGAGTCCAGGTCTGCAACAGTTTTTCCTGCGGGTGTGGCTGTTGCTGCTGGTGCGGCTGTTGTTGCAGGAGCTGCAGCTGCTGTTACTGCTGCAGCTGTGCCTTATGGTGGTGGTGCATCAATTGAGTGGTGGCAACCTGTTGCTGCCCTACTGTCAAAAGGAGATACTGGGCTACATGTAGACTACAGGTCTAACAAATATGTAAAACTAAAGGATAAACATGTATGTAATATAAGAGCTGAGAACTGGAAACTCACTTCATGTAATCATGTAATGTAAAAGCTGAGAGCTGGATACTCACTTCATGCAATGGAGAGAGACAAAGAATGTGTATTAAGCCTAACACCTCTACAAGAGCCAGACATACACCTTTGAGTTGCAAATGAAGTTTGCTTGCAGACATGACTAGGGGCACAGACACTCGCCGAGTGGGAAAGTCAAACAAAGGACTCTGAAAAGCTATTTAAACTGAGCGACAAGACAAAGAGAGGTTGGTTCCTGCTATCTCTTGAAGCTGAGAGCTTCATCTACATCTTGCAGCCAGGGAAGGCTGGCCAAGTGAACTATGAAGTAAAGACTTTCTTGGAAACTCTCTAAGACTGGAACCCAGCTAGCCTTCCACCGCTAGCTGAGAATGAACTCAAGTGCATGGACTATTCTGTAGGGTAAGACCTAACTAGGGAGTTACCCAGTATAGACTAGGCATACGTTATTCACTTTTGTGTTTATTATCCACTCTGTGTTCAAACAATCGTTGTTTATGTAATCAATAAACTTTCTTATTTACTAAGAAGTGCTTGCTGTTGTCTGCATATTGGGAAACAGAATCTGAGAAACTTGAGCCCTCAAGTTCTTGTGAACCAAGAGAGAGAGAGTGTGTGAACGGGAAGTCTCTGGGAGTTTGGGAGACAGCAGTATTGTTCCCTTTGGAGGACTGAATCAGCCAGAGAGAGAACTGGTTCAGGTGGGCTGCAAGTGAGGGAAATTGAGTCACCCAACCCAGAAAGGTGGGGTGGTGGACTCCAACCCCCGTGACACCTACCACTGCACAAAGTCTCTGTATGGGATCTTTCCCCTCCATCCTGCCAACTTATGCTTGGCTGTGTCTACGCTCTACTTGCAAGAGGCACTCAAGGCCAGTGTTTAACACTATCCTACGTTTAGCAGTGCAGCCCCTCCTCCCCACCCTTAGGCAAAGGCGGACGCTGCCCTCATTCTTCACCACTGTGACAGAGTGACTGAGTCTTACAAACACTTTGGGGAAATCAGCTCTGGTCCCTCTGACCCACTCAGGGCTATGAGCCCAGGCATGCTGGATAGCCAGGTGTAGCAACTCGAAGATGCTTTTGAGTCTGGCCTCTACCTTCCCTACAGCCAGCCCAGTCCACCAGTAAGGGGCATCTCCCTCTAACAAGTGGGTTGCCACCACAAACATAAACTTAGTCCCCCTGGGTTCTCTGTAAGTACAGAACGATCCCACCTGGATCCTGTAGCCTCCTGTCTCTTGTAGAGAGTCTGATGAGGCAGCTAGGGGTCTCTGTTTGAAAGGGCTTTCCACTCAGCCCCATTCCCTGCTGTCAAGCAGAGTTTCAACTTCTGTGGTGCAGCATCCTTCCAGTTAGGCTTCTGCTCTGCTCTCACAGTCTGAGCCTAACCTTGCCTAGCCTCTCTCCACCTCCACACACTCTCCCTTCTGAGCTGCAAGGCTTTCTAGCCTCTAGCCTCAGTCAGTGTGCTCTCTCACCTGACCCAACTACTAGGGCTAGAGTCAGAGTCTTAAGGGACAGCAGCCCCAGCTGCTCCACCCTGCCACAATAGTTGTTTTGAGAAGTTTTCTAAGTATTTACAGGTAACACTGAAGCACAAAAAATCGGAGACAATAAAATATGAAACATTGAAACCATTGCCTATTTCAGAAGAGGCAGATTGTGGCTCTAGAGTGTTGTACGACGGGGAAAGGGTCAGAGCCCAGAGAGCCAGGGTGAAAGATTAGGAGAGAGAGAGGGCAGATCTGAACCAGCAGAGGGGTTAGGCGCAAGGGAAAGGGAGACCTCTCAGCTGTCCTCTAGTCTCAGGGGGAGTAAGTCTCTGCATCATTCTCTGATCTTCGGGAGAGTGAGGCTCATCATTGAGGTCCTAGAGGAGAAGAGAAAACCACACCAAGAATGCAGGAACCAGGAACTCTAGATGCCAGGAAGCACAGGACTGGAGAGCAAGAGTAAGGGGACCAGAACCAGGGGAGGTGGGCAAGGAAGCAGGAGAACTAGGCACAAGGGCCAAAGCAAGGACTAGGAGTCAAGAAGCCAGGACTCAGGAATGGAGAGCGAGGAGAGGAGTAGCAAGGACGGAGAGGCGCATGACAGGGAGTTGTTCCGTCCAGCTTCCTGGTGGTATCCTCATGCCTTTATACACTGTGCTGGTACCCATTCAGGAAGCTGGGAGGCAGGGCCGGAAGGAAGACAGACCAGAGAAGGCAGAGTTGGATACAGTCTGGGAGGAGGTATAGGGAGGAGAGAGTAGGCAGGGAAACAAGCCCTGGGGGGTGGTGCCAGCAGCTGGGCCGATGCTCCAGCCACCTGGAGGCCAGGGACCTTACACAGAGCTGCATGTGGTTCTTTGGCCCCATTGTGATAAATGGATGCAGCTCTCAGGATTAGGAAACTTTGCCAACCCCATGTCTATTTGTTACCTGTGGAATTCAGCAAACTTTCTTTAAATAAAAAATTGGAACTGACATTTAATCATAACTTTGATTATTATTTATTCTCCTTATTTTAGTAGCAGTTAGGAACTCCAGCCATGGATCTAGGCCCCAATGCGCTAGGCACTTATATGTAAGGAAAAAATAAGGTGTTTTTAAATGAGATGGGGTGCGGGTCCATGATTGGCGCGTGGGGCAGGGGCACCATGCATAGGGAAGTGCTTCATACAAGCAGCCCCATGCACAGCAGTCCCGTCCATGTACCGCCCGCCCCATCCACGCACAGGGCACTCTGGCTTTTCCCAGAGTGCCCAATGCATGGTCTGGGTGGGTGGTGCATAGTTCACAGAAGTGCACACTCCCACACACCTGTAGTCAAACAAAACCTCCCCCACGTGGACGGTAAATGTCCATGGATGGGGCTGTCTAGTTTAAAGACACCCAAAGAGCTTACGCTTTAAATAGATTATATAATAGATTTTAATATGTTCGATGGCAGATTATAGAAGACTGGAATTTCTCCATCTTATGCTCAAGGGTACATTACCATGAGCCATGTTTTCAAAAGTTGTGCTTTGTTCCCACAGATTGTGCATTTTGGATGCCAATTGCATGCCACCCTTATTTTTCTCATATATGCAAATTTTGCAGCTGCAATGCATTTGAGAATTTGGCAAGCCCACCTTAGATACTGGTCTTTAGAAATGCTGTCCATAAATGTGTATCAGTTTTTGTGAAAGTGTGGAATTGTCACTGTTTAAGTCTTTTGTATAACTTGTAGGAATGAAACAAATGTAGCAAGTGAGTTTTTCTGACAGGATCTTGAAACAATATATTCTTATATTTGCCAGCTTTTACTTTCCTTCACTTTAGGTTCCTATATGTACAATATATATGGCTTTATACAAGCTGTATGGAAAGTGAGCCCAAATCGTTTGCAGAAACAAGTTAATGACAATTCTCTGCACTCATCAGAAATAGTAACTTCAGCTAAGACTTTTTAGTTCAATGGCATCTGTTTCTTTATAAAATTGGAAGCACGAACTCTTCTTGCATTCCTTTGACTGTAATAAATAGGTTAATATCTTACTGTTTTCACTGCCTTTCTGCTGGTGGATCAGTAAGGTGAACAAACCAAGGGAATTATACATAAGCACACATACTACAGTTGTGATCTAGTCATCTTGCATCAAGTGATATCCTTAAATGGCATAGCAGAAGATATTTTATGTAATGTGAAAAGAATCTGCAAACACAGCATTTTCTTTCCAGAAACTCAACAATGAATATTGCTCATTGATATGTCAAATTATTATTGTTATTATTTTATTTATTAGCAAGCATTTATATAGCATGAGCAAAATACCTGGCTCTTTACAAAGTAATGGAATAGACACAGTCCCTGCTCTAGGGCTTACAATCTGAGAGACAGAGAGGGGAGGGGAGGAGACGAACTAAGGGGAACAGAGGGAGAGACAAGGCGTGTAACATTCATGAAGATGTGAGGTCTCAGGTGCACATGCTTGGATTGGTTACATCGAGAATGATGGCTGGCTGGTCCATGTTGTGAGGATATGAGTACACAGACCTCAGGTAACAGAATGACTGGAGATTCTTCCTGATTCTTAACAGTCATTCTTAACAGAATGACTGAAGCCTCTTCAAGCTTCTTTAATACGTTGTCTACTCCTGCTGCCTCGACTTCCTCTCCGACAACTCCTTCCTTGACCCCTTCCAATCTGGCTTCCGCCCCCTTCACTCTACTGAAACTGTTCTTGCTAAGATCACCAGCGATCTTCTTGTGGCTAAATTTAATCGTCTCTACTCCATTTTTGTCCTCCTTGACCTCTCTGCTGCCTTCGATACTGTTGACCACTCACTCTTGCTGGACTCACTTCACTCCCTGGCCAAGATGGCTTACGTTAGATTGTGGCTGCGCTTGCTAATCCAAAAGGAGGGAGCTCTCCCCCTGCTTTGTCTCAAAGAGGAGCTTATCTCACTAAATTAAAGGGCTTACCCATGGCTTCTTTATTTGGCCCAGATTTTAGCCAATTGTGGCTTCTCATTTTATTATTTTAAGGGGAAGACCCTGGGGTCTATTAAAGCAGAAATCTGCGAGAGGATTAGTGATATTGCACATCAGGAAGATATTGCTGACCTAGCCAGGTGGAGGGTTGCCCCACGTCTACAACAGTTCAAGACCATTGTAAAGTTTGAGGGGTATTTGGACACGCTTGCAAATTCACGTTTGCGTAGGCTATATACCTACCTTCGTTTTCAGCTCATTCACTCAGCAGTCACAGAAGGTAGGCATAAACAGGTGGCATACAACAAACGCCTATGTTCGTGTCCATTAGCAGAGGTGGAATCAACCGACCACTTCCTACTGAGATGCCCATACTATCAAGCATTGAGGGCAACCTGGCTTTTGCCGCTATTAAAGAAGGGTCTTGATTTCGATACTGAGGGCACTTATTTATTTCTTTTATCCTTGTCAGAGAAGGAAAACTTGATGGCAATAGCCACATTCTTGAGTTTGTCAGGAAAAATAAGATCCTGAATTAGCTAGAGGCTGGGTTCCTTATTCTTAGTTTGAGCTATTCTGTTAGTTTTGCTGTAAACAGTGACGGTTCATTATATGGAATGGGGAAGTAACAAGCCAGAAGCCTTGGACTAACATTCAGAATGCTATCTAACTCTGACCTCTGATAATGGTTACGGATAATGGATAATGGTTAGTGTTTAAATTGTAGGGGGTGGAGTCAAATTGTATATGCATTTTCGCAACTATATGATTTATTGATGGGCTTTCTTAATGTCTTTGCCAACTGTGTTGGCTTTTATTTTTTGCTATTTCAGTTGTTTGTTGTTGTTTTGTTTGGCCGATGGCAGAAGCTTGGGCCGTAATAAACTAAACTAAACTAAATACTTCACTCCCTTGGCTTCCGTGGCTCCATCCTTGACTGGTTCTCCTCCTACCTCTGTGACCATTCCTTCAATGTGTCTCTTGCCAATTCCACCTCCCTTCCCCTCTCGGTTGGTGTTCCCCAAGGCCATGTCCTTGGCCCTCTCCTCTTCTCTATCTACATCCTGTCTCTAGGCAAACTCATTGCCTCCCGTGGCTTTCAATATCACCTCTATGCTGATGACACTTATTTCTAACTCTCTTTTCTCTCTCTTTCTTTCTTTCTCTTTTTCTCTCTCTCTCCATCTATTCAGGCTCACCTCACCAGCTGTCTCTCTGATATCTCTGCCTGGATGTCTCAACATCAACTCAAACTCAACATGACTAAAACTGAACTCCTTATCTTCCCCCCTCATCCTTCCTTTCCTTCTTCCCTGTCGATTTTTATCGACAGGGTCACCATCCTTCCCATCCCCCAAGCCCGTAGCTTAGGCATCATCATCATCCATCATCATCATCATTTATACAGCACTAGCGATGTACCCAGTGCTTTACAAAGAGTAAAAATAGACATGGTCCCTGCCCGAGGGCTTACAATCTGGAGACAGGGAAGGGGGAACAGAGGGAGAGACAAGGGAAGCAACATTCATGAGGATGCGAGAGCTCAGGTACCCGTTCTTGGCTTGGTTTCAGTAAGTTGGGAGTTTGCAGATAACAGGTGGGGGATAATCCTGGGTGGGGATGCTTAGCAGGACTTAGGAAGGGCAGAGCGGAAGAGGTGGGTTTTGAGGAGGTATTTGAAGGTACAAAGGAAGGGGGCAAGGCGAATGTGGGCAGGGAGGGAGTTCCAGGCATGCGGGGCAGCGAGGGAGAAGGGACGAAGGTGGTTGGGGGAGCAGGGGGAGCGTGGGAGGGTGAGGGAGGGGATGGAAGAGGAGCAGAGTGCTCAAGCAGGGGTTCGGAGGGAGATCAGGGCAGAGAGGTAGGGGGGAGTGAAGTTGTGAAGGACTTTATAGGTGAAGACAAGGAGCTTGTGCAGAATGTGCTCAGGAAGAGGGAGCCAGTGGAGAGAGGAGAGGAGAGGCTGCACGTGGTCAAAGCGATGGGCTAGGTGGATGATCCTGGCAGCAGAGTTTTGTACAGAGATGAGGGAAGAAAGGTGGGAGCGAGGAAGGCCAGTGAGGAGGAGGTTACAATAGTCAAGGCATGAGATGACTAGGGTGTGGATGAGAGTTTTGACAAAGGAGACAGACAGAAAAGGGCAGATCTTGGCAATGTTGGGGAGGGAGAAGCGGCAGGATTTGGCCACGGAGTCAATTTAGGGTTTGAAGGTAAGGTGCGAGTCGAAAATGAAACCCAAGCTGCGAGCTTGGGGGACAGGGAGGATGGAGACCCTGTCAATGGTAATTGACAGGGAAGAGGGAGAGTAAGGATTGGGAGGGAAGATCAGGAGTTCAGTTTTCGGCATGTTCAGTTTGAGCTGGTGTTGAGACATCCAGGCTGATATATCAGAGAGACCATTGGTGAGACGAGCTTGAACAGGGGGAGAGGAAGGAGTGGAGAGATAGAGTTGAGTGTCATCATCGTATAGGTGGAATTGGAAACCGTGGGAGGCAATGAGTTTGCCTAGGCATTGGGTGTAGATAGAGAAGAGGAGAGGGCCAAGAACGGAGCATTGGGGAACCCCGACCGAGAGGGGTAGGGAGGAGGAGGGAGAGGAGTTAGGAAGAGATACATTGAAGGAGCGGTCAGAAAAGTAGGAGGAGAACCAGTTGAGGACAGAGTCCCGGAATCCAAGGGAGTGGAGCGATTCAAGCAGGAGCGACTCACCCCTTTCTTTTAAACCCTACATCGACTCTGTTGCCAAATCCTGTCACTTCTCCCTCCATAATATTACTAAGATTTTCCCTTTTCTCTCTGTCTCCTCTGCCAAAACCCTTGTTCATGCCCTGGTCATCACTCGCCTCGATTACTGTAATCTCCTTCTCACTGGCCTCCCCCGCTCTAAGCTTTCTCCCCTTATCTCCGTCCAAAACTCTGCTGCCAGGGTCATCCACCTCACCCGTCGCTTCGACCACACGCAGCCCCTCCTCTCCTCTTGTCACTAACTCCCTCTTCCTGAACTAATCCTGCACAAGCTCCTAGTCTTCACCTATAAAGCTCTTCACAACCTTGCTCCCCCTACCTCTCTGCGCTAATTTCCCTCCATACTCCAGTCCATGAACTCCACTCCTCCTCTGTCACCTCTCTCGCCCTCCCACACCTCCCCTAACCACCTTAATCTCTTCTCCCTAGCTGCTCCCCATGCCTGGAACTTCCTCCCTGCCCACATCCGCCTCATCCCCTCCCTTCGTACCTTCAAATCCCTCCTCAAGACCCACCTCTTCCTCGCTCCCCCCACCTAACTCCTGCTGATACTCTCCATCCAGTACAATCTGTTACCTGAGGTCTGTGTACTCATATCCTCACCACACAGACCAGTGAGTTATCATTCTCAATGTAACCAAGTCAAGCACGTGCACCTGGGACCTCGCCTCTTCGTGAATGTTACACTCCTTGTCTCTCCCTCTGTTCCACTTCCTTCGTCTCCCCTTCCCCCCGCATCTCTCAGATTGTAAGCCCTAGCACTATATAAGTGCTTGCTAATAGTAATAATAATTAATAATAAGCCATGTTCCAACAAGCAGAGGTAAACTGAAGTAATTACTTCAATTTTATTAAATTGAAGTAACTACTCCACTTTAATTTTATTTATTTAATTTAATGAATTTATACCCCACCCCTCCTGCAACACAGTCCGGGGCAGCTTCCAACAATTTAAAATACAATAAAAACAATTTAAAACACTTATAACAATAATAATAAAATATTAAAACAGGGCTAAAATCATGATACAACTACTTTGATATAGGGTTGCCATGGTATGTAGTGCCTGTGGGCAATTCATTTTATCAGGTAAAAATGTGGCTTTGACGTCCCTGGGAAATAATATTTAGTCCTAGTTTAAGGCATTAATATTTTCTGCTGTCAAAACTGTTTGATTAATCCACAGCAAATTGCAATGGATAACACATAGGGTGTTAACAAACATGATAGGCTCACTTGGCCCACGGGACATCATCACATTTGTTAAGGGCCTTTCAGATGTTTGGCTCAGAGTTTTCCCAGGCATGTTGGTGGCTAGACCTGCAAGGTCACAGTCCAGGCTAGCTGCCAATGCACCTGGGAAATGGCCTGCTTGACCGGGCTGAAACGGGCTATAATGTCTGGTAGCCTGCTCTTCTTGGACTGGTCTGGAGTGGCCCGTGCCAGCTGGCCATGGTGGCTGTCATGGGCAGCGTGGGGGTGGAGCCAGCTGGCCTCACGTTCGTGAGGAGCCTCTCCTCCAACCCAGCTGCACGAATGTTGGTTCTACAGCCAGACCCAATCCTGACCGAGAAGCAAGTGGTTTCCCGATCCAGATCAGTTTGTGATGGCGGCAGTCTGCTGTCACGTTTGTTATTACCCATAGTTAAGGTTTAGTTACGTTTTCAAATTGTGATTACCTAAGACAGTAGAAAAATAAAAAAAATACTAATAAAAAGGTAAACTCAACAGGATGTAAAATATTCCAATGTTTATTAGATTATAGAGTTAGATTATATGAACAACACTACCAGTGCAGAGCTCTGGTCTTGAACAATTAAGCAACCAGAAGAATAGAAGTGCCATTCTAAGGCCAGACAAATGGTCCATCAGGACCAGCATTCTGTCCTCCAACAGTGGGCAACTTTGGTGGTTTCAGAGAAGTAACCACAGATCATAATGAAGAGATCCATGCCCTGCCGTGCATTCCCAGTCCCCAACAGACAGAAGTTACTTCTCCTGAGCACTTTGACTAATAGCCATTTAGAAACCTGCCCACTAAGAATATAGCCTATCTCATTTCTAAACCCAGTTACACTGTTGGCCTTCAAAACATCCTCTGGCAACATTTTCCACAAATTAATTGTACGTTGAGTGAAAAGGTGCTTCCTTTTATTTAGGGTTGTATTATTAACTGTCCAAAAAAAATATTTTGCCAGTTGATCAGTTGTCAAAATTGTCAATTAATGGTAAAGTAAGTTTATACTGTTATTTTGCTAGAACAATAACAAAGTTTAAAACCTTATATAGGTTAAATACTCTAATTACAAAAAAGTTAATTGTATTAGGAAACAATGAAATTCAATTCTAAAAAAAATGTAAAGAATTGTTCTCTTTTAACAATATTAGGTTAGTATAAATGTGAATGATAGTCAAGCCTGAACAGTTCTTCTCCTTGGCTTTGGTCTCTTTGTGCTTGCTTGTTTAGAGTTGGACTGTGACTGTGTTTGGAGTATGAATTTTTTTGGTTTGGGGCATGTCTGCTGCTGAGGCTTCAAGTGGGTTTTGTGGAAGGAGAGATTGTGGTTGGACTTTTTTTTTTTTTTTTTTTTGCTTGGTGGGAGCATAAGGGCTCTTTGGCCTGGGCCGCTGTGTGGTAGAAAACAACCGTTTGTTTGTAAATTTATAATTATGCAAATTATTTTGCTTGCAGTTCCAGAATTTATGGGGAGGGTGTGTGTCACGGAGAAACATAGGGTCACACACGTGTAACACGGGCCCACATGTAGACTGCAGGCCTGGTAGATATGTAAAGCAAAAGGTTCCACATGTATGTAATGTTACAACTGAGAACTGTAAAACCCAGATCAGAGCTGTGACACGTGACCAAACTCCAGGAAATGGAAAGACAGTTTTGTTGATTGCCCCAGACGGATGGCCAGAAACATTAACAATGCTAATGCCGGCAGCCATTGACTACGTGCAAGAGACAGAGAAAGCTGATAATGAGAACAAAGGGAATTCTAGAAGCCTCGAGAAGATACGAGGAGTTTCCTCCTGGGGATATAAGGAGTGGTACCCCAGAGAGGGGAGGGACTTTCAGGAACTCACTCACCATCTTGCAGCCAGCAAGACTGGAAAGACGTGAACTGAGAGACAGGTCTTTGCTCTCTAGCAACTCTAAGTCTGGAGACCCAGTCGCTTACATCAAGGGCTGAGAAGAACTTATGGATCTTTGTATGGTAAGATGCTTATTTAGGAACTCAACCAGTATAGGTTAGGAATGCATTATATTTACCTTTGATTTCTAAGAACCACTCTGTATCAGCTGTCTTGCTTATGTAATCAATAAACTTACTTCTTATCTTTATGAAGAAGTGTCTGTGTCTAACATTGGAACACAAGTGAGCAACAAGCTTTCTATGAGTGTTTATTTTATGTTTTGGGATCAAGTCCTCCCGTACCATGACCATGTGTGCCCCATTGTCTAATCTCTCCACACAGTTTACCCCGTTAACCTTAGCAGGTTTTCATAGCAACTGATCTCCTGTGGGTGGGTTAGGAATGATATAGCAATCATCAACACCTCTGGGGACGGGTTGAAGTACAGACACAAAATTCACACTGACAGTCCCAGTAATCTCATCAGACTCCCTTTTAGGGCCATGAAACTCCCTTTTGGGGGGCAGTCTCGTACCATATGCCCTATTTGCTTACGGTTAAAGCACTGCCTTGAATCATTAGTAGAGGATTGGGAGGTATGTGTTCTTTGGAGTCTGGATGATCCCTGTCTCCCCCCACCTCCATTCTCATTTGGTTTGTTCTGGGTCAAGTTTCCTTGCTCAGATTGTGGATTTTTGTACCCATTCTGCTTCTGGTAAAACCCTTGTTTGGATTCCCCCCCCATTATTTGGTTTCTTTTCCCCATAAGCTAAGATAGCATTTTCGGTGAATGCATCCGTCCTTGTCCCTGCCTCTTTGAGATTTGTGATCTCCTTATTCCGCAGGTGTACTTCTAAATTCGGGCTACACAAAGTATAGAACTGTTCGAGCAATACAGAGTTAATAATTTGTTCCTTAGTGGCATTCCCACATGCATCTAACCATTACACCCCATATTGTTTCAACATATTACAAACATCTGAATATGACATACCCTCTGCCTTCTTAAAGCTGCGTAATTTTTGGCGAAAAGTTTCTTAAGTAATCCTGTAAGCCTCAAGAACTGCCTTTTTGAAAACATCAGAAGTCAGCACTGGATTCTCCTCCATTTTTGTGTTGTAGACCTCTTTCTGCTTTCACTGGGAGTTTGGGTAACACTAATTTGAGCCACATTTCACCGAGGATCTGTTCTTGATGAAACACATGAAGCACGGTTGTGAAGTAATTATCTATGCATTGATTGTCATCGTATAGTGGAATCAATGGGGCGTAGTCCCAGATTCTGCCTCCAGCATTGTTTCCCGTGTTGCCTACTGGAAGGAGTTGAGGGTTCATTCCTAGGGCTGCCTGTGTCTTCAGGATTTCAATTTGGTGCTGTCTTTGTTTTTCGTTGTCCTCCTGTTTCATTCTCTCCAGTCTGAGCTCATGTTCCATTCTTAGTCTGGCTATCTCGAGTTCAGAGTTTGAGCCGTGTCCCCCCTGGTTGCCTGTCAGTTGGAAAGGGGTTTTGAGGCATGTTTGGCAGCGCATCTCCATCTACTGGTTGCTGGTCAGATGGAGAGGGGTTTGGAGGGGGATTTGCTGCCCCCACTCCATTCCCTTCCGTTCCATTCGAGCTCATCTCAAATTCTCATATCAGCTGCTTCAGTTGCTGTTTAGTTTTCCCTTCTGCTTCGAGGCCTCTCTTTCGGGCTTCCCTGCTCAGCTCTGACCTTCTCAGGTGGTGAAAGTGCTTTGGGAGCCCTATTTTGTTTACTGTCCCTGACCCAAAATCAAAACTAAAACAACAAACTCAGTGCACTCTGTTCAAGAATCTGCTTATTCCACTCTCTCAGAGCTGAGTTCCCAACTCCAGGACTTTCACTCTCTGCAGGTATGGGATTTACTCCCCTCAGATGATTCCAGTTGCCTGGCTATCCTCCTCTACTTTCTATACATTGGTTCACAAACTGAGCTTGATCCTTCTCGTTGGGTGCCACTGTCACAGGTTGGAGGTCCGCACCCCCACTTTACCAGGTTTGAGTGACTCCGTTTCCCTCACGTNGGTTCGCAAGAGCTTGAGAACTCTTGTTGCTCACTTGTGTTCCAATGTTAGACACAGACACTTCTTCATAAAGATAAGAAGTAAGTTTATTGATTACATAAGTAAGATTGTTGATACAGAGTGGTTACTAGAAATCAAAGGTAAATATAACACATTCCTAACCTATACTGGTTGAGTTCCTAAATAAGCATCTTACCCTACAAAGGTCTCAGTCCTTGATGTAAGCAACTGGGTCTTCAGACTTAGAGTTGCTAGAGAGAAAAGTCCTGTCTCTCAGTTCATGGTTTCCAGCCTTCCTGGCTGCAAGATGTTGAGTAAGTTCCTGATAGTCCCTTTTTTCCCTCTGGGGTACAACTCCTTATATCCCCAGGCGGAAACTCCTCGTATCTTCTCGAGGCTTCTAGAATTCCTTTTGTTGTTGCTATCAGCTTTCCGTGTCTCTTGCACGTAGGCAATGGCTGCCTGCATTAGCATATAAATGTCTCTGGCCACCTGTCTGGGGCGAATCAACAAACTGTCTTTCAATTTCCTGGAACTTGGTCAAGTGTCACAGTCCTGATTTGGGTTTTACAGTTCTCAATTGTAACATTACATACATGTGGAACCTTTTGCTTTACATATTTTCCAGACTTGTAGTTCTACATGTAGGCCCGTGTTACACGTGTGTGACCCTATGTTCCTCTGGGACACTCTGTCTTTGAATATATTTTTTTACTTATTTCCTTTCATAAAAGTTAAACAGACCATATTACTGTCAAATATTTGTCAGATGTTTTATCAGTATGTTTTTAATTTTATTTTCCCCAGTATTCTGGAAAAACTAGTATTTACCAGTGCCATGTCCATAACTAGTATCTCCCAGGAATGTTGCATTGATTTAATTAAATCAAATTAAGTATTTCCCTTCAGTAAATAAATAAATAGTAGTGTTCAGATGTACTGTGTCAACTAAGTAGTACTGTATCAGTTTCCCCCCTAGCTGAGATGTAATGATCACTGAACCAAGGTCACTACCCTGTTCACAAGAACAGTTATTTTGAAATACAAACAGAAGAGTATGTATGTACTCCTGATTTTTCAGGAGTACATCTCTTCCTACTCCTGAATAACTTCAGTTTGTCACTCAGTTGTGTGAAAACTTCAGGAGTAAAACAGAAGTGAGGCCCATCTACATCTAATTAGCTGTTCATCAGAATGTAGTCTGAGATTGCTATACCCTTTATGCAGATGACTACATTATTGTTGGATGACTACTACTTCAATCCCATGACTACTAATTGGGAGACTAGGGTAAAAAAAGTCAGACCTCCTTTAAATGTATTTATTTTTTTAGAAAGAGGGTGTTAATGGGATGCATTTGATGAGCCACAGTGAATTTTTCCAAAGAAACTGAACGTGTACAATCTAAAATTGTTTTTGTATGTTGTGTTTCCTATAATTTTAGGATGAAATTTTGACTGTCATCAGGCGAGTAGATGATAACTGGGCAGAGGGAATGTTGGGAGATAAGATTGGAATTTTCCCTATACTCTATGTTGAGGTAAGGTTCAAATGCTTATATCTGCTTTCTGTTACCTTTGTTGTTTACTTAAACACACAGTAGATGATATAATCTTGGAGTCTCTTAAAAGAGAGTCATAAACTATTTTGGAATGACTGCAAAGCAAAAATTGTTGTGGTATATAAACCATCCAATGAAAGTACTCTTATCTTGGTTAATTTAATTTAAACCAACTGATAAGCTGTGTGCCTGCAAATTGTCCGTTGAGATGTTTTTGGTGTAATTTTAGTTTTAGGTATGGACAATAGGAGAGGACAATCACAACTGAGGATTTTACTATGCAGTTTGATTAGGAATTACCTTAGGAGAGGAATGTGCTGAGAACTATGCTTTCCATCTCTCTGCATTCCATTTCCTGTAGCGTTTCCTGTTGTTTATATTCATTGTGAGGTCTTTATTGACCTGGTTGTAAGTATTCTAGAAACAATGGCAGCGAGTTGGCGTGGGCCCATATGTTACATAGGGTGGAAACAGACATGAAAGAGGATCGCTGTGGCCCTCTTTGTCACTCTTTGGCTCGGACCTCACCTGCACATATTGGTAGGTGTCACCAAATATCGGCCTGGGATTGCCATGGACCATGTTGGCGGCTAGCCCAGGATATGCCCTGTGCCTGATCCCGGGTGCACATCCAGGATCAAGGCCCAACCCATCCAAGCCACAGCGGGCTGTCATGTCTATTGCCACTGGAAGACACAGCCTGGATCGGGACCTGCCATGGCTGACTACCATGACTGGCCGCCATGGCAGGGGGCGGGGCTCTGGATGCCGCGTGAGTGTGAGGCCGAGTGGCTGAACATTTGTGGGTCTTCCCAGACCCCAGCCACAGGCACGTTTGCTCTGTAGTCCAAACCCAGTCCCAACCCAGGTCAGGTTGCTGCGGCACTGGAGTCACGTGTGTTTTTACCCATATTTGTTTCTAGTCCCCTGAATTGCCACATGCCCACCCTAGCCTGGGACTCCCTGTATTTGAGGTTCTGTGCACCTATAGTTCTTTTCATACTCATGCTGTCACTTCAAGTTTATTCATGTACCCCCTCAACACATAATTCCCCATGCAATTGCAGAGTGTGGCCGTGCTTCTCTCCTAACACAGCCACCGTGCTCAGCTTTGGAGTAATTAGCAGGAGCAGTTCTTGCACTCATAGGAATACAAAGATAGGAAAATGAGGCCAGATAGCCCCCCCCCCCCCCCCCCCCCCCCCCAACTCCAGGCTACTTCTTCACAAGGAGGAAGAGGAGCTGGCAACAGTTCGGAGGTATTTCTTCATAGCATACTAGCACGGTATTCATATTTTAGTTAATGCTTTTCATATTTCAGTCACATTTGTAGTTTTCTCCAAAGGATGCTTGGTTTGTCTGAGTCACTTTTCTTAAGCAATTTCCATTTCAAAACATCATTTTGCATCTGCTCTAGGACTGAAATGAGATCTCGCTTTTGTGAGATATCTCATCAAAATCCCAGTGGGAACTGGGACTGTTCTACCTAGTTCTCAGCAATAAAATTAAAAAATGATTGCGCATGTGCATAATGGTCATCGAGTCTGAACCAACTGGCTGCAATAGCATCATCAGCATTTTGGATAAGGGCGGCAGCCATTATGTACAAAATGGCCTGGTGGCCATTTTGCACATGCACAATCCACTGCCTTTAACCAAAATAGTGGTGATGCTATTGCCACCATTTTGGGTAAGGGTGGTGGTAATTTTTCGTATGTGCAGTGAATTTTTTTTTTCCTCACCAAGAACTCATACCGGGACCCAAAATAAGAGCAGGTTTGATCCTGGTACTCAGAACTGAGAGTTTTCCTTGCTCATTCAGCCCTAATCTGCTATCTTCCTTTGTGGCTAACTCCAGGCACGTCTTAGCACAAAAAGATACTAGGAGAATGCTGATATACTTCATGCTAAAATATGAGGCTAATTCTGTTCTCATGCTTCTGTGTCAGCATAATTCTATGTTGATTTCTGAGGAGCGACTCCTAGTTTGTGTATCTCTGAACTGAAAGCAGAATGAGGCCATTGTACACAATGTTAATGCATTGTCCCTCAGAAATGAGTCCTTCCCAAAATCACATTTCTTAGCAGGCACGGTGCACACTGTAGGGCATCTGAGGCACTGCCTCTTCTGGCCCCCAGAACGTCGTCCACCCGCCCCACCCACCCCCGATCACCCAGCATGGCAGAATAAAAATTACCAGTCCTGGTCCATTTATTTACCTTGTTGTTAAGCAGGCTAAGCACCGCGCCGCTTGTGCTGCAGCTCCTCAGTTTTGTTTTATGTTGGGTCCGGTGGGAGTTGGGTGGGGGCAGGGCTGAGCCTCAACTTGTTGGTGGGGGGGAGGGACGGAGGAGGAGCCCCGATAAGGGAGCAGCCAGGAGAGGAAGGCTTAAGGCTCAAAATTGTGCTGATTGCAGAATGGGCATTTTGCTTAACAGTCCGTACTGCAGGTTCCTGAATGGCGAATTCACTTTTTTTGCCACAGGGAGCAGTGTTAATGGAGCCCTATGGGCTGCCATTTTAAATGGTGCCTGGGCTGCTGAGCCAAACGCCCAGGCACCTGGACGCAGGTGTAGCAGCAAGAGTTGGGAGCTGCGTGTGCACAACATGAGACTGTGTGGTGGCGGTCTTTTGTGGAAGTGGCACCATTTTGTGTTGGCTGGCTGGCAGAGACACTGTTTTCTTCTGTGCTGCCTGCCTGCAAGAGCTGAGTGCTGAGACCTTCACCCTGGCCAGGTCCCTTGTGTGGCCAGCCAGGGGTGGTGAGAGACCTGAGGAGTGAAAAAGATCAAAACAACACCACGATTCCTTTCTAATGGTAAGTGAGTCTGGGGAATGGGGGGGCTGTGGGGGCAGGACTGGGAGAGAGACTGGGGAA
>QEPC01000754.1:986156-1016916 GCA_003113815.1 Sphenodon punctatus
CTGTGGGGGGAGGACTGGGAGAGACACTGGGGAAGGGGGGACTGGGGGGAGAACTGGGAGAGACATGGGGGAATGGGGGGCTGTGGGGGGAGGACTGGGAGAGACTGGGGAATGGGGGGAGGACTGGGAGACACTGGGGAATGGGGGGAGGGGGTGGACTGGGAAACAGTGGGGAATGGGGCTGGGGGGTAAGGGGGGAATGGGACTGGCTGTGAGACACTGGGGAAAATGGGGCTGCAACAGAGCTGTGAACCATGTTTTGGGGGACAAGTGGAAATCCTCGCTGCTGCTTTTATGGTGTGTTAAAGACTCTACATAGACGGACCTTTATCTCCTGCAGACCAGCCTCTCAGCGCACCCCCTCCAGAAGGGGAATGGACCAGTTAGGTTGGTCCACCCTCGGAGGCTGATGGAACCGCAGCAGTTCCAGGAGGCCCTGAGGGAGTTAACCCTGGATGGTCACTCTGTCGATGTGCTGGTACAGCATTGGAACACCTTGCTGGGGGAGGCCATCAACAGGGTGGCTCCGAGATGTTGCCTGCCTCCGTCTTGTCACCACAGGGCCCCTTGGTTTACCGCGGGGCTGCAGTGTATGAAGCAGGTAGGGAGGAGACTAAAGCAACGCTGGCGTCAAACTCGCTCTGAATCTGACCGATTTCTCCATAGGACCCATTTGCGGTCATATGTTGAGGCTGTGAGGACAGCAAAGAAGGAATGCTTTGCTGCCCTCATAGCATCTGCAAAGTCGCGTCCAGCAGAGCTGTTCTGGGTGGTGCGGGGGCTGGTCAGTCCGGCCTCCCTCCGCCTGGACGGGGACTTGTTCCAGGCTCGCTGTGAGGAGTTTTCCACCTACTTTGCAGACAAGATCGCTCAGATCCAGAGTAATTTCGGACACCGGGTTGGATGCAGTAGGTGAGGAACGTGAGGTTATGGAGGCACCGTCTGGTCGATCTTTCTGGGATGAGTTTCAGGAAGTGATGCTGGCCGATGCAGTGGATGTCTTGGGGTCTGTTCGAGCCACAAGTTGTGAAGTAGATCCGTGCCCATCCTGGTTGGTGAAAGCCTCCAGGGAGATATTGGGGTCGGTTCTGGCGAGGGTGGTTAACGCATCCCTTCGGCAGGGGAGACTGTCGCCCAGCCTCAAGGAGGCTGTGGTGCGCCCCCTGCTGAAGAAGCTTTCGCTGGATGTGGACGCGCTTGCCATCTACCATCCTGTCTCTAATCTTCCCTTTTTAGGGAGGGTTATTGAACAGGCAGTGGCTCTGCAGCTCCAGGCGCATCTGGACCATATCGGTTTCCTTGACCCCTTTCAGTCTGGGTTTCGCCCCAGCTATGGTACTGAGATGGCAATAGTGGCTTTGGTGGACGATCTCCGCCGGGAGATGGATGCAAGATGTTCTACATTCTTGATCCTGTTAGATCTCTTGGCCGCTTTTGATACCGTGGACCATGGGCTGCTGCTGAGACAGCTGCGAGACCTGGGGGGTCTGGACAGGACTGTCCTTGGGTGGTTCCGCTCATTCCTCTCGGGGAGAAGCCAGTGGGTGGTGCTGGGGGCTGAAACATCGAGCTCCCGGATTTTGATCTGTGGTGTTACGCAGGATTCGATCCTGTCTCCACTTTTGTTTAATGTGTATATGCAGCCCCTGGGGGAGATCGTGAGAGGGTTCAGGGTGCGATGTCACCAATATGCTGATGATACTCAGCTGCACCTCTCGTTTTCGACTGACCCAGGCCCTGCTGTCTCGTTGCTTTCGTTGGTGGTGAGGGGTGTATAGTAAATGTTGAGGGGGATTACTTTTAAAATTATTTTTACTTGATTATGTTTTTATGAGTTTTATCATTGTTTTATTTGTTGTGAGCTGCCCCGGGATGCCGTAGGCATGAGGGGGCGGCCAATAAATGTAAATAAATAAATAAATAAATAATATTGTTGCCTTGGGATGGTTTGCTTTGCTTGCTCTGTGTTTGCATGATGCATTGTTGCTTTCCTTTTCCCCTCCCAAGCATGAGTAGAGAGGCCATTTTGTAAATTTGTGGTTCTACTGGTTGTGGNGGACTGGGAGAGACTGGGGAATGGGGGGAGGACTGGGAGACACTGGGGAATGGGGGGAGGGGGTGGACTGGGAAACAGTGGGGAATGGGGCTGGGGGGTAAGGGGGGAATGGGACTGGCTGTGAGACACTGGGGAAAATGGGGCTGCAACAGAGCTGTGAACCATGTTTTGGGGGACAAGTGGAAATCCTCGCTGCTGCTTTTATGGTGTGTTAAAGACTCTACATAGACGGACCTTTATCTCCTGCAGACCAGCCTCTCAGCGCACCCCCTCCAGAAGGGGAATGGACCAGTTAGGTTGGTCCACCCTCGGAGGCTGATGGAACCGCAGCAGTTCCAGGAGGCCCTGAGGGAGTTAACCCTGGATGGTCACTCTGTCGATGTGCTGGTACAGCATTGGAACACCTTGCTGGGGGAGGCCATCAACAGGGTGGCTCCGAGATGTTGCCTGCCTCCGTCTTGTCACCACAGGGCCCCTTGGTTTACCGCGGGGCTGCAGTGTATGAAGCAGGTAGGGAGGAGACTAAAGCAACGCTGGCGTCAAACTCGCTCTGAATCTGACCGATTTCTCCATAGGACCCATTTGCGGTCATATGTTGAGGCTGTGAGGACAGCAAAGAAGGAATGCTTTGCTGCCCTCATAGCATCTGCAAAGTCGCGTCCAGCAGAGCTGTTCTGGGTGGTGCGGGGGCTGGTCAGTCCGGCCTCCCTCCGCCTGGACGGGGACTTGTTCCAGGCTCGCTGTGAGGAGTTTTCCACCTACTTTGCAGACAAGATCGCTCAGATCCAGAGTAATTTCGGACACCGGGTTGGATGCAGTAGGTGAGGAACGTGAGGTTATGGAGGCACCGTCTGGTCGATCTTTCTGGGATGAGTTTCAGGAAGTGATGCTGGCCGATGCAGTGGATGTCTTGGGGTCTGTTCGAGCCACAAGTTGTGAAGTAGATCCGTGCCCATCCTGGTTGGTGAAAGCCTCCAGGGAGATATTGGGGTCGGTTCTGGCGAGGGTGGTTAACGCATCCCTTCGGCAGGGGAGACTGTCGCCCAGCCTCAAGGAGGCTGTGGTGCGCCCCCTGCTGAAGAAGCTTTCGCTGGATGTGGACGCGCTTGCCATCTACCATCCTGTCTCTAATCTTCCCTTTTTAGGGAGGGTTATTGAACAGGCAGTGGCTCTGCAGCTCCAGGCGCATCTGGACCATATCGGTTTCCTTGACCCCTTTCAGTCTGGGTTTCGCCCCAGCTATGGTACTGAGATGGCAATAGTGGCTTTGGTGGACGATCTCCGCCGGGAGATGGATGCAAGATGTTCTACATTCTTGATCCTGTTAGATCTCTTGGCCGCTTTTGATACCGTGGACCATGGGCTGCTGCTGAGACAGCTGCGAGACCTGGGGGGTCTGGACAGGACTGTCCTTGGGTGGTTCCGCTCATTCCTCTCGGGGAGAAGCCAGTGGGTGGTGCTGGGGGCTGAAACATCGAGCTCCCGGATTTTGATCTGTGGTGTTACGCAGGATTCGATCCTGTCTCCACTTTTGTTTAATGTGTATATGCAGCCCCTGGGGGAGATCGTGAGAGGGTTCAGGGTGCGATGTCACCAATATGCTGATGATACTCAGCTGCACCTCTCGTTTTCGACTGACCCAGGCCCTGCTGTCTCGTTGCTTTCGTTGGTGGTGAGGGGTGTATAGTAAATGTTGAGGGGGATTACTTTTAAAATTATTTTTACTTGATTATGTTTTTATGAGTTTTATCATTGTTTTATTTGTTGTGAGCTGCCCCGGGATGCCGTAGGCATGAGGGGGCGGCCAATAAATGTAAATAAATAAATAAATAAATAATATTGTTGCCTTGGGATGGTTTGCTTTGCTTGCTCTGTGTTTGCATGATGCATTGTTGCTTTCCTTTTCCCCTCCCAAGCATGAGTAGAGAGGCCATTTTGTAAATTTGTGGTTCTACTGGTTGTGGCTACTCTTGTTTAAAACAGTCCCTTCAATGTTTCACTGCTGCTCCCTGCTGGAAAGTAGTTTCTGGCCTCTCTGCTTGTGACTGTGCTTTTGAGCATCTTGCTTGGGGTTTTGTTGAGAAACAGAAATGCATTGTTTAAATTTTTTGTTTATCCAGCCCTGGGCCCAGCAGGGGTGCAAACGATACCCCCTGACCTCATCTTGCTGCATGTCTAGGCTGCTGTTTTGATGGGACTAGTTTGGTGGCAACACAGGCCTGCAACTGGCCAAATTTTTTAAAAAGGCCTGTTTCTTTGGACAGGTATTTGGCTGTCGGGGATATGGTGTAGCTACTAGGGATGCTGGTCTGGATGGGACTGGTTTGCTTTCAATTCAGGCCCGCAATAGGCCAAACTTTTTTAAAAGGCCTGTTTGTTTGGACAGGCATTTGACTGCCAGGGATACAGTGCAGGTACTCTGTACAGTGTAGGTACTCTGTATATAGTGTAGGAGAAAGTTGAGAACAGAGGAAAAAGTAGGTAGGAACATGGCAGAAGAGAAGGCTGCAGACAACACGGAGACCCCTTTCCCCTGTCCCCTGGTGAACTCATCTCTTCACCTTCCCCTTTTCATGCACCAAAACCCAACCCTTTCCCTCCTACTTCTCCTCTCTCCTGTTCTTCTCTTCCCTTTCATTCTCTTCTGATTTGGCTTGTCGCAGGACAGGGAGCTAACTCAGTCTTCCCAGTTCTCCAAGCCAGAAGGAAGGCTTGTCCCAAAGCCTACACCTTCAGAAGACTACACTACAGGTGGCCAAGGAGGGCATGAAAATCGAGGATTCAAGGGTTCAGGATAAAGGTAGGCAATGGAAACGTGATCTATTTTTTTTAACCTGCTATGGTTAATTTGGACCTGGTGGGAAAGAGAGAGTGGACGGGACCCCAGTAAGAGGGCACTCTATGCCCCAGTGGCAGTGCTTCACGCAGCAGCAAGGAGTTCCCAGCATTAAGTAATGTAATGGTCATCCAATGTTAACCCTGGGAACTAGGGATGGGAATTCCGGATCTACCGGTATCCGATAATGCCGGTATCGGGCGTACCGGCATTATCGGATTCGGCCCGGTAATCCGGCCCCCGGTACCGGATTTCAGTGTGCCGGTTTTTTTGCATTGCAGCCATTTAAAAATGGCTGCAATGTAAAAAAACTTAAAGCCCCAGCCAAACTGTTTAAAACAAAAAAAACCTCCCCGAGTCCAGGCTGCGCGGGTGGAAGGGGGGACACCCCCCACCCACCCTGCCCAGCCTGGCTTTTTGTTGTAAAAAAGATAGAACAGCAACAGAGTGAGACCCCGAGGCGAGCCCCCCCCCCAGCACCAGCGGCCGCGGCGTCCCCGCAGCCGCAGGTAAGTATGACCCGATCCCTGGGGGGGGTGGGGGTGTTTAACACCCCCACCCCCCCCAGGGATCACCCCTACAGCGCGCTTGCCGCTTACCTTGGGGAGCTCCGGCGGCGGCGGGCGGCCCGGCGGCTTCAGCGCCGGCTGTGGCTGCCGGCTTCAGGACGTTCTAGGCCTTCCGGTGAAACCCGGAAGTGCACCGGAAGGCCTACAGCGTCCTGACGCCGGCAGCCACAGCCGGCGCTGAAGCCGCCGGGCCGCCCGCCGCCGCCGGAGCTCCCCAAGGTAAGCGGCAAGCGCGCTGTAGGGGTGATCCCTGGGGGGGGTGGGGGTGTTAAACACCCCCACCCCCCCCAGGGATCGGGTCATACTTACCTGCGGCTGCGGGGACGCCGCGGCCGCTGGTGCTGGGGGGGGGGCTCGCCTCGGGGTCTCACTCTGTTGCTGTTCTATATCTTTTACAACAAAAAGCCAGGCTGGGCAGGGTGGGTGGGGGGTGTCCCCCCTTCCACCCGCGCAGCCTGGGAGGGGGAGGGAATTAATTTTAATTTATTGCATTGGTTTCAATGGGGACACAGCGCCCCATTGGAACCAATGCAATAAATCCGGTACCGGTACACCGGATCTAATCCGGGAATCCGGTTTTTGTGAAACCGGTAACCGGTAAAATCCGGTGTACCGGTAATGGGACCGGGCCCGTCCCTACTGGGAACTCCCTGCTTCTGGGTTAAGCCACGCTACTGGCCTAACCGTTGCCCCGGCTCTGCCACTCGGCCCGCCAGCAGCTGTGCCACCATAATGAGGATGTAGTAAAACCATAATGAGGATGTAGTAGCTGTTGTTAAAAGGTTGGCTGTTCATGGAAGCTTAATGATTGCAGGTAGTCTCTTCTCATAATGTAAGATTTAGTCAGTTTGTTTAACGAATGCTACAATAGGCTCTCTCTTCGCCCGCCACTACATTACAAGTAGTGACTGTGACACAGTCACTACCTATTCAGTCATGAGGAACCCTCACATGAGTATGCAGTCAGGATAACAATAAGAGAACTAGGAGTATAAATCTAGGCTCTATCCTCAGTCTATTCCCCAATACTGTGTCCAGGTTTTAATGGCCTCTGCCTGCAATGAGGCTTTATCGCTGAAATATTCTCTTCTTTGCATCATACTTTGAATTTAGGAGAGAGAGCAATTAAGCAATAATCACAGAGCATATGCACTTGTGAGCTCCAGTGGAATTACACATGTGAGGAAAAAAATCCCAATCTAGGCCAGAACATTAACATTCTGTTTGCCTTTTTGACCGCAGCCGCACACTGAGCAGAGGCTTTCAATGATTCCAAGTTCCTTTTTCTGAGCAATAACACCTAATTTGGAACCCAGCACTGTATAGCTGTACAACCAATATAATTCTGGATAAATCTTGAACATTCTTCTCCAAAATCTCATCCTAGGCTTTGTCCACAGAAAATAGAAAACCTCCGGGTGACAGACACTCTGGTTTAATAAGGCAGCTCTGATTGCTAAAAGAATAACCCTATAAAAGGGGGTTGGGGGGTGGGACAACAACAAGTCTTTCCGACACATTGAAAACTGATTCTGTGAAATGGTCAGGCCTGCTGCCATGGACAGTCTGTTACAAGCACTTTATGGGGCAGAAATATGGAGTACTTCATTAAAATCGCAAGTTGATTTAGCCCCCGAGTGATTTTTTAAAAATGGCTTTTCTGTTTTCCTAACTCACTTCCAGGTGCCTTTCTTAGAGCAGAACGTGGCATGATATAATTACAAAAAGAAACACTGTGGATCTGATTGAAATTTTGGAAGCTCTTGCACTTTCAGGTGGAGGATCCCCTCCTTAGCTTTTTCTAGATGAGAAACGGGGCATGTTTGATTCTAAACCTTTTCTTTGGTTTGTTCAAATGAAGGAGGACATCCTGACTTTTAGGCTTTAATGAAGACTCTCTGAAACTTGTATCGCTCCCTCAATTTAAGCAGAAGGTAAAACAGAATCATTCCGTGCAGGAAGACATGGCAGTAGTTAGTGGCTCAAAGCTTTCGTCCTGGTTAGCATCTTTTAAACAAACTTTGAATATGGACCCTACCCTAATTCTCTCTCGCCTCAACTTAGAATAGCTTTTGCCTGGTTATGCTTTGCCCTGATGCACACTAAGGGTCTTATGGGCAGATATTACAGTATTCTGCACAACCAGCGCTTATACTCATGTCAGGAGGGTGGGTTTGAGAATCTTCCCCCATTACCTTTTTGATAGTCCATTCTATAAGAAGATTTGAAGAAAATGGCTTTCCCCCTCTGTGCAAACTAGCTACCAACCTACCAGTCTGGCATTCAGATGTCAAGATGTCCCAGAAAAAATAGAGAAAATATGAACTGACTTTGTAGAGTTAGTGGATAACAATGGGGCTGATCCTAAGTCGTGCACGTGGCACACACAATATGTGCACAGCCCACATGCAGCCCACGCACATTTCATGTACACCCCCATTATGGGGAATATACCATGTATGTAAACTGCATGCAAATTGTGTATGCTCATGTACGCACACACTGTGATTTAAGATAGGTCTGAGGGCACTTTTAAATGAGCAGCGCAAAAGCCGTCTCACTACCTTGAGAGACGGCAGCTCGCTGATGCGGATGTGAGGGGGAAGGATTGCAGGGCTGGTTTGATGCGGGAAAGACATGGCTGCAAACCGAGTGAAGGATTTAAACAAACCGGAAGGACGCTGCTGCAAACCGCGTGAAGGATTTAGACGGGAACAAAGTAAGGTGACTGATTAAAGGATCAGCTGCCTTTTTTGTCTCGTCTAAAAAGGCCCTGAGCGTCTGTAGCATTCCCTTCCTCTTCTTAGGGCGCTTTTAGACGATCCCGCTGACAAGCGGGATCGTTAAGTGCCAGCATATCCCCCCCGCCTTTCTCTCTACGCCGGGTCTGATGCTCAGAAGAGCATCAGACCCGGCGTAGAGACTCAGTGCGCATGCGCACTCGGCAAAATATCCGGGAAGTGTGCCGTGAAGCCGGCACAGCGGCGATCCGCGTCGGAGGGGGCAGGATCGCCTGCCCAGTCTGACGCCGGCTTAAATGTAAGTTTGTAATTTAAACGAGCGCAAAGAAACGCAGCTGATCAAAGGATCAGCCGCGTTTCTTGTCTCGTTTAAAAGCGCCCTTAGTCTCCTCTGTTGCAGCCTTTCTGTTAGGTTATATATTTTTCTACTTATTCCTGACTTTGTTCTTTTCTTGTTCTCTTTCCTCCCTTTTCCCTCCTCCTGATTCTCTTTTCCTTTCCCTATTGTTAAATCCCCCCCCCCGCCACCTTTTTTTCCATTTCCCTTTTCTTTTCCCAAGAGATTACTGTTGTTTCCAGCTTAGTATTCACTGGTTTGTGAGCTTTTACAAGCATTGCTTTTCTTGCTGAATGTGGAGAGAGTACACTAAAAGTAACAGCTTTTGTTTTAGAATACCTGTTCTTTGTAACCATGTGTTGTATAGTAACTCTGTATCGCAGCTATTCACCTTACGTTGTTCCTCTTTTGATTTGTTGATTGTGTTGTTGTTTTATAAAGAGAGAAATCTTTTTCAATAAAATATAAATTAAAGAGAAAATATTCCCCCTCTGTCTCTTGAGAACTACTGCTGTTGAAGATTTGTCTCTCTCTAGCCCCTGACTTACGTGGAGCAGAGCTGATGGTGGATCATCCTAATCAGAGCTTCTGAGCAGTGTGATGCTCACCTAACTAGTTCGATGGGAAGAGTCTCTAGCCTGGATCTCGGCTTTCCTATTGACACTCCCACCCTTTGCTGTTGAGTTACATCAGTTCCACAGTGTCCAGGAGACTCTGAAGTGGAAGAAGTAAATATGAAAGCAGTATTGTTACTTCGCACCATTAAGGTACAGATGAAGAAATCCTGAAGTCATCCATGTATCCAGTCCTTTCAACCTTTTAGTTTTCCCAGTTCTTCTTCGAGTGGCTCCTCCCATTCTCACAAATGAGTTTGCGCTTGAGTGCCCTTCTCTTACCGGCATATACCAAGCTCATATTTAAAATTTCAGTGACGTTCATGCACCCCCACACTATATAAGGTACCTTCCTGCCTAAACTCAACAGTTCCTTCCAACCACTTTCGCGGCTTATTGACATATACTTATATACTTAGCTCACGACTCATTCATTTTAATGGCTAATAAACACAGTTTTTTAAAGCACTGTTTTTCTTGCAGGAGGATGATGACACAAAGGGCTGAAGGCGATAGAAGGTAAACAAAAGCTGAAAAGTAGTCCCCACATCCCCTACGGTCCCAAGCCTAGGAGCTGAGGAGACCATCTCTTTCTGACCTATCTACTCAGGAATCCAACACCCAGGGTCCTTCCACTTTTCGTGGATCCTGAGCACCATCGCCTAAAAAGGCAAAGACTTCATGAAGGGGTTGAGCCTGCCAACTTGGCAGCCCGCTCTTTTTCCCCACAGTCCTCGGAGAAGGAGGGTCTTTTTGAAATGGGCGGGTTTTCACACACACCCCTCCCCTGTATCTCTTATCTCAGCCTAGTGCTTATCCACTATACAATGCTGAGGAAGACTCTGACCCGCAATTTACTGGCTCCCCTTATCAGCCTCCGAAACTCCAGTGGCTGACAGCCCCATCTACAGAACGTTTTGATACTAAGATAAGATTGCCTGAGCAGAGATCAAAGGATTCTGCTTTCCCTTGACGTCGACAGGGAGGCTAAAAAGCCTGCACATCCTTCAGCATCCAGAGAGGGCGCTTCGACGTCGATTCCACAATCTACGACGTCGAAGGGGACAGCTTCGATGTCGACAAGGCACTCTACGATGTCGGGAGGCAAAAAAGACTGCATGTCCTTCAGCATCCAGAGAGGGCGCTTCGATGTCGTTTCCACTATCTACGACGTCAAGGGAGACAGCTTCGACGTGAACAAGGCACTCTACGACGTCGACAGAGCAACCTTCAGCATTTTGGCTCAAGGGAAAGGAAAAATTCCTCAAAAAAGCGAGAAAAGCTGCTTCACGAGCAGCACAAAAGAGGAAATTTAAGAAGCAGCTTTTATAATCTCCTGTCAAGGTGGACTCTCTGCTGCTGGGGCCACCTATACCCCTCCACATTCCAGCTGATTCCCACTGGGTCAAGGGCTGCCGGCTGCGACATTGACCACTGTCGGTGCTGAGAAGCCCTCAACGTCGAAGTGGTGCAGCTCCGATGTGGAGTCTGATGTCACAGCAGCAGCAGCTCCTTCTGATTAGAAGCTCCCTGCTCCTCAGCACTGACAGCAGGAAGGGAGGAAGCCAACTGTGCCTTCTCATGTGAAGCACAGGCAGCAAGCCAGTAGCCAGACACAGACAGGTTAATATAAAACTGCCAGTCTAAACAGCTCCCTCTGTTTTTACACCATCCTCACTGGTGACAGCGATGCCAGCTGTGCCTCTGGGTAACACAGGCAACAATAAGACCCTTGGACAGGGGTCAATAAGAAGGAAAATTAAATAAAAATAATTAAAATAAATTATACACTCCTCAGTGGTGACAGGGATGTTTACTCTCTTTCCTGTTACACCCTCCTCAGTAGTGACAGGGATGTCAGCTGTGCCTCTGGACAGCACAGGCAACATTATGACCCTTAGATGGGTTAATAATAAAGCTGCCAACTAAGCGGCTCCCATCCTCTGTGTACTTTACACGCTCCTCATTGGGAGATGACAGAGATGCCAGCTGTGCCTCTGGGCAGCACAGGCAACGTAAGAACCCCCAGACAGAGGTCAATAATAAAGAAAAGGAAATAAAAATAAATGAAATCTAACTTAGCTGAAATTCAGCTCCTTGTGTTGGTTCCAGCTGTTCCAGGGATATAATTGCTGAGTCTCTTCTATCATTAATTTTCCATCCAGTATATGCTACTGATGAACTACTAGCAATGGTCTGAATTCCCCTTGCATCACCTACATTAGTTAACGGAGGCAAAGAAACTATGCATCAAGTTCCTTTTATCTATTCCCCATAGCCTTCCAATATCAGGGGAAGTCAAGACCCCAGTACCACCTTTCAAGCCAAGGTCACACGCCAGGCAGCCTTTCCCCCCACACACAGGGCGGCGCTGACAACTATTGATGCTCCCAGCACAGTTGTGTCCATCTGTCCAAGGAAACTTTTCTTTTCAGTTTGTGTTATTTAATTCCCTCCCCTGTTGGGAGGAGATTACATCAGATGCCTGGGTCTTACGTATTATTAATGTGGGATTCAAAGTTGAGTTCTCTTCCCTCCCACCTCCAGTTAGACCTTTATAGTCTGTAACATTCTCTCTGCAGCATTCTGTTGCGTGGAATAAATAAATTGTTGAGATGTATCATAGAGGTGTTATAGAATTGGTACCCTGCACAGAATTACACTCCGGTCTTTACTCCAACTGCGTTGTAGTCGATAAGAAAGGAGGAGGTCATAGACCCATTTTAAATTTGCGTTTCCTTAACTCGTATGTTACCAGTTTAAAATGCTCACACTTGAGAATCTAAAGATCCATCTAAAGCTGGGTCAGTGGTACACTGTGATTGACTTAAAAGATGCTTATTTTCACATTAGACTCCATGCCTCCTCGAGGCAATTCTTTCGTTTCACCCACGACTCCAGACATTTTCAATTTTGTTCCCTACCATCTGTTTTTTCCTCGGCCCCTAGGGTTTTTACAAATGTTATGACCCCTGTCATAGCGTAACTTCACAGACAGGGCATTGCTATTTTCCCACACCTACATGATTGGCTTTCGGTGACTGCTACACCAGACTCCTTGAATGCCAAGCTGCGTTTCACTTTGGATCTGTGTGAAAGATTAGGGCTAGCTATAAACTTGCAAAAGTCCCTCCTCTATCCTACTCAGTATTGACTAGATAGGGACTATAGTTGACTCTACCAAAGCAAAGGTGTTTGCCCCAAAGGGTAGATTTTTTGATATTTCCAACTTGGTAAGGACAGTAGCTATCCATAGACTTCAACGGATTAAGACAGTTCAGAGACTTCTAGGTCTCATGACATCCACGATGGCCACCACAACTTTTGCCAGATTGTTTATGAGGCCTCTTCAGCTACGGTTTAAAAAAATTATTTAATCCTCTGGTGGACCTTCCCACGAGGAGGCTTAGGATTACAAGGGAGATTCTAAGCTGTCTGCGTATATGGTGTAGAAGGGAATTTGTGTTGGCAGGGATGTCATTTATACAGTCTAACCCCATTCCTTTTTTGACAACGGATGCGTCAATGACAGGATGGGGGGGTGGGGGTTTACCTGCACGACCTCTCCATTACAGGGAGATAGAACAAATTACAACGTCCATGCCATATCAACATTTTAGAGGCCATAACTATTCTAAAATCTCTAAAGGCATTTCAATAGGTGTTACAGGGCAGGGTCGTCAAAATAGCCTGCCACAATATCACAGCAGTCTGGTATATAAACAAACAGGGAGGAACAAAGTCGAAAGAACTTTGTCAAGTAGCCCAGTCCATCTGGCATTTTGCCCTCAAGCACGAAATGACACTCCAGGTGATTCACATGGCCAGATTGCAAAACTCGAGGGCAGATATTCTCAGCCACCTTCAGGAGGAACATCACGAGTGGGAATTATCCCCCTCTGTATACCACACTCCAATATCACTCTGGGAGATACCCACGGTAGATCTGTTTGCCATGGGACACAGCACCAAATGAAAATGTTTCTGTACAAGGGCAGCCCATTACCCATAGTATCTCAGGAACGCCTTTTCTGTAAACTGGAACACGCAATTGGGGTATGCCTTCCCCCAATTCCCCTTATGTCCAGGATTTTAGAGAAAATCCACAGGGAAGGGGCCAACTTGATCCTGATCTCCCCAGGTTGGCCGCGCCAGATTTGGTCCCACAGTCTCCGAAATCTGGCCCTAGTATCCGCCCTGATGCACATCCCCAACCTATTGTCATTACAGGGTGGCATTCTCCATCCAGAGATAAAGCGTCTGAACTTATATGCATGGAGAATCCACTCCTCTCCACTTCTGAACCTATGCCACGCAAACTAAATCTGGTGCTTCAAAGTGATCTGAAGCTATCGACGGGAAAAAAAAATTCGTACAATTCTAAGTGGAAAAGGTTCTCTTTTTGGTTAAACCAAAAATCCATATCAGTTGACCAACTGACAGTCCCTTTAATTTTGCACTATTTGTTGGAATTAGCCGAGACAGGACTGGCGCATTCTTCCACAAAAGTACACCTCTTGGCCATAGCTAGACATGTGACCCTACCTAGCTGCCAACCTCTCTTTGGCCACCCCCTAGTGAAAAAATTCCTTAAGGGGCTTTTTATCTGCTTTCCTCCTCATACACACCCGGTCTCACAGTGGGACCTCAACCTCATGCTCAATCAGCTTACAAACCACTCTTTTGAACCAGCGGAACAATGTGATTTGTTCCACTGGACCTTGAAGACAACTTTTCTGGTTACCATTACATCCCTTAGGTGGATGAGTGAACTCGCTGCTATTTTCATCAAGGGGCCTTACCTGTTAGTCTTCCCAGACAGGATAGAGATCTCTCTCCATCCTTCCTTTATCTCCAAAAAGGTGTCTCCATTTCATTTAGCCCAGAAAATTGTTCTACCAGTTTCCTCCCTCCACCACATGACTCTGACATGTCGGCTCGATGTCGTACTTTAGATGTCAAGAGGGCAGTACTTCTTTATTTAGAGAAGACCCAGCATTTTGTGGGCAATCTGATCGATTTGTTCCTCTCACCTTCCCTTCCCAGGTTAGGACATAAGGTTTCCTCCTAAACTATTTCCAAATGGCTGGTCCATATGATTTCCTTGGCATATCAGCAGGCAGGTCTTCCTCCTCCACCATATTTGAAGGCTCATTCCCTTAGAGGTCTCAGTGTCTCAACAGCAGCATTCTGTGGCATATCACCTCAGAAAATTTGCAGGGCTGCAACCTGGAGTTCCCTGCATACATTTTAAAAACATTATGCTCTTCATCTTTCCACTGAGCCAGACACTGCTCTGGGAGTAGTGTCTATACTGAATTCTGTTTTTAAAACCTACAGACAGGTTGGAATTTTGTTCCTAATCACTTAGGGTCGGAAGGAACTGTTGGGTTTAGACAGGAAGGTACCTTATATACGGGGTGTGTGTGTGAACGTCACTGAAATTTTAAATATGAGCTTGGTATATGCCGGTAAGAGAAGGGCACGCAAACGCAAACCCATTTATGAGAATGTTCGGAGCCATCTCTAAGAACCTTGTTCACAAGGTAGCAACCTTCTGATCTGCAGTGTCCTGTAAGGGGGGTGGTCTGCCAGAGGGAATTCTGTTTTGGTTCTTTTTCATTCCGTTTTAGGGAATGTACGGATTTAAATAGATTCGTATTATGGATCCGTATTTAAATAAATTAAAAACTTGAAAATAATTCTAATTAAAAAAAAAAACCTGTGCAGGGAGCATGTCACTTCCGGCAGCGCGAGGAGCATGGAAACACTCCCTGTGCGGCTTTTCTCTCAACGCGGGACTCAGGAGGCGCTTTTCAGCACCTTGTATAAAAGCGGCCTGAATCTCGGAGAAAAAGGAAATAGACTTTTATAGCGGCTTCTGTCTTGAAAATAAATCCCATATTCTGTGTTCCTATTGAAATTATCAAGGGCATTAGGTAGCGGTGGGACTCCAGCCAAAATATTGGCATCTGTTTCTTTTGGTTTCAGCTCCTCTGTGTCTCGCATCTCCTATCTGTTTCAGATCTATCGGTGTTGGTTCTTTTTCCCGTTGACGTCAATGGGAAATTTGCCCATTGACTTCAATGGAAAAGAGAACCCTCCAAGACACAGGAGACCCACTGAAAAAACCCTGGGCATTCCCCTCGCCCCATTCTTGGTCTTGGAGGGTGGGAGTGGGAATCCATTACCCCGGGGCCCCTGAACTTTACTTAATGTTGTTGCCAGTCCGGTCCGGAGGGTGGGCGGCGGGGGCCACGGCCACCAGCTGGGCCGCTGGTTCTGCTACCGGTGGCCAAGCTTCCTCCGCTGGTGTCGGGAGCCGGCTGTGCTTCCGGGCCACTGAGCCTTCTCCACTGCAGGGCGGTGACTGACTGCAAAACCAACTCCTGCTCGAAGAGCTTCCAAGGAAGCTGCACAGCAAAACCAACTCCAGCAGAAGAGACCCAGCCACTGGCAGCGGAGCCAGCTCCTCTGCCGGGCAGCCAGGCCTTCTCTTCCTTCTTCTTACAGGTCCAGAGCTTGAAGAAAACGCCACCAGATTGCAGGCGGGCCTTCTCGACCACTCTGCAATGGAGAAGGCCTGGCGGCCCAGCAGCAGAGCCAGTTCTCGACACCAGTCAGCAGCAGAGGAGGCCAGGCCGCCAGTAGCGGAGCAGGTGGCCCAGTTGGCGGTCGTGATAAACACCCCCCAGGCCATACCAGCAACAGTAACTAAAGTACAGGGGCCCCAAGGGTTGGGGGGTGGGTAAAGCCGGGCCTCGACAGGTGGGAGTGTTAGGGGTAATGGACCCCCACCCCTACTCTTTGAAGTCAGGAGTGGAGTGGGGGTGGAGGTTTCCGTCTCTTCCCATCGAAGTCAATGGGAACAGAAGATCTGAGAACTGGAAACTGAGACCGGCCCAATTCTCGGATCTCTCGGTTTTAACCGAAAGAGACACTTTCGACCTCTTTCTATTAAAACTGAAATAGAAAATCCCATCCCTAGTATTAGGTACTCAAATTCTAGCCAAGTTTCCTGTTCACTTTATTAAAGTTGCTTTGCGTATGCTGGCCACCTCTCCTTTGCAGTTCTGTGTGTCTATCTGTCTAATGTTCTTGTGTGGGTTTCAGTGTTCCCCTGGCATGTGTAAGATTGAGGAGGCTGAACACAGAGCTGGTAGACTTAAATTGCAGGCATGAAAAATGGGGACAATAGTACACCCAGTAATTGGAGAATCTGATACCACCAACACACTCATGAAGTGCAGACTCAAAGCTAGAGGAGTTAAATTTGACATTCTGACAGCAGCAGAACTCAAAATCCAATGCAGTGGCCCTGACAAAATAATCCCATAAATCAGAGCCAAGACAGACCTATAATTGTTCTCTTTGGTACAATGCAGCTAGACTGTGCTGCATATCAGTAAATCACAGTTGGAGGGAAGGGTCAGTCCATAATTAGCCTATCCTATTGTCTTAGAGGTACTGGGTGCTGAGATTAAAGAACCTTATCATTTTTAATATATATATTAATACTTTTTTTCCAATATATCTGTAGACAGTCAGAGTGACTTTAGGGTTGAGGAAGATCTCCAAATCCTCTGTAGTCAGAACTTTCATGGCCATGAATAGCAGGCCAAAAAGATAGGTCAGAGTGGGGAACCTTTTCCCTCCCATGGGCCACTTTGAAAAGTAGTACAAGCTCCAAGGGCCACGTAGAGTTGGGTCTGGGGGTGTTTAAGGGGTGTGCTAAGAAGAGGAGGGTCCAGATCATGCATCTGCCCCCTGGATCTGTCCCTTCTTCTTGTGTGCATGCCCTTTCCTCTCTTCCCCGGAGCTCAGTCTTTCAGTGCTTGAGGGTAGGAACTGGATGCAGAACCCGATGTAGGAAAGCTACAAATGAAAACTAGCTACCTCTGATATAGATCCAGAGAAACACACACACAACTGAGAGGAGAGGGAAAATCTGTGAGTAAAGGTTTGAAAAATACTTGAATAAGAATAATAAAAAGTGTAGCCTGTGATAAAAAGGACTTTAAAAATATCATATTTAATAGCGGTGTGCATGTCGTTTTTGTTATTACAATAACGATAATGAAAATTGTCATTTTCGTTATCGTGATTGCAATAACGAAAACAACAAATAATAACAACAAAAATAGAAACAAAAACGACATTTTGTTTTTGAAATAAAGAACACACTGAAAAACGTATTTCCAGCTATAACTTCTTTGTTTCTTATTCAATTCTGATGAAACTTGTGGAGATTGTACCCCCAACAGAGAGCACTATTAGATAAATGGTTTAGATAAACCAGTTTAGATAAACGATTAGATAAACAGAACCGATTTTAGAAGCAATTGAATGTTGTGATTTTTAAAAAAGCTCCATACACATTCATGGCTACAAAGTCTTTATCTTCCATCCAATTTGCATGAAACCTGTGATTATTATGTCACTCCATAAAGTTAATACTCCTGCCGATTTTCAGAACGATTGGATAAAGAGTCCTGATCGTATAAGACATTAACTTGAAAATACATTTCCAGCTGTAACATTGTTATATTCCATCCTCTTTACAGGACATGTGGCAGGAATGTATCACATACCTTCCTTGTCATCTCTGCCAAACCAAAGGACAATTTGATAAAGGGACCCAATTTTATAAGCAATTGAAGTGGTCCCCTTGAAGACCATTATTCAGATAAATAGCAGCACATGCAGTGCCAGTCAGACGGACGCACCTGGCATGGCAGAGGGAGGGAGGCTGTAGGAGGGAGGATGTGGAGCAACCCAAAAGACTGACAGACACGTTTACTGGCCAATTACTGCATGCTTCCAGGTTTACAAGACCAATCGGTAGTGACTTTGAGGCAGGCATAGGGGCGGCCCTCAGGCGGGCATAGAAGGGACATAACTGGGACTTTGGGGATAGTATTCCAGCAATCAGGAGACATAGTTTACACATCCAGGCTGGCCAATTATCATCACAATCACATCCTGAAGCACTGTGACAGAGGACATAAGAGAATCTCTATTGGCGCTTTCCTAAACAGATGCTTCTGACTTCCCAGTAACAAGTGGGCGAGAGACGTTCGGGTGGTCACAGCACAGAATGAGGATATTTGGTTGACATTTCTGCTGGCCAATTGGCATCACAAACCGATCTTATACCACAGTGATATGTAAGAGAATCCCTGGCATAGGCTCATTCTCTGCATATGCTGTACAGGCATATACATTTGGGACTCTTTATCACATCTTTCTGATATTTGGCAGAGATGATCATGAAGGTGTGATATACAGTCCTGCCAAATTTCATGTACACTGGTGGTTGGACTACAAAGATGCTACAGTCAGACGTACATTTATAAGTTAATTGCTTATACCACCAGGATATCCAATCCTTCTGAAAGTTGGCAGTGATAGTAAATATGTGAAGGGGTGTAAATGCCAAGTTTCATCTACATTAAATATGAGGCAAAGATGTTACAGCTAAGAATGTAAATGAAGATGTTTGGAAAATAATATAATTCAACTGCTTATAAAATTGGATTTCTTTATCCAGCCTTTTTGGAATTTGGTACACCTAATGCCTTCCATTGGATGTACAATCCCTCCAGGTTCCATCCAAATATAATGAAAAACAAAAATGTTACAGCCAAAAATGTGTTTTCCATTGAAACCAATGGAAAACTAAAACGAAAGCAAAAATGAGAACAAAAATTTGTTATTTTTGAAAATAAAAATGACAGATTTAAATAACAAAAACAAAAAAAGAGATGGACCCTTGGTGCACACCTCTAATATTTAACCAAAGCTGTGCTTTAATCCACACAGGCTTTGGTTCTGAAAGGCTATGACGATTGCAAAGTGCATGATTTTACGAAGGTGGAAAAGTGAGATTATGTCCAGAATAGAACAAGCTGGGGGAAAAAATGGCTTGTTTGTCTAGAAAAAAGAGTCTTGCCTATGGAGTCAGAGGTTCTGAGTTCAAACAAATCCCTATTGGTGCTGCTGTCAAGCAGGAGGTAAGGGACTACCTTTAGAAAAAAAAATCTTGCTGGCTGTCGGAGGTTCAAATTAAATTGTAATGTCCAAAAAACCCCAGTCTTTTCTGTCAGTGTAGAACGTTGATTTGTTGGTGGCTGTCGAACGAGGACAGCCAGGTGTTCGGTGCCCAGACAGCTAGCACAGAAAGTCGCGGGGCCCCTACTTGAGGACCAGATGCCTGCCCTGAAAGGCATAGGGCTTGTTCATTTAGAGGTATGATTCTCATCTGTGGCCAGAGGGTGTGGGTTCAAATCCTCATCAGTGTTGTTGTCAGCTGGGAAGAAAAAGGGTTGTGTGATGGGGCTGTAGAGAACAACATTTGTAAAATGCATATAATATCCATGTTCCTGTTAAGAGTTCAATGTACTGTAATTGTGTTTGCATGTCAGATACAAATCAATGTGTAATTCAGAAATAAATACAGCTGTGATGAACAATTGAGCCTCGGGCCCCATAGATAAGAGTCCTATCTCTAAACCAAGAAGCCCAGCTGCCTGAGGTGGCAACATTTTCTTGCTGGCTGTCAGAGGTTCAAATTAAATTGTGATGTCCAAAAATCCCAGTCTTTTCCGTCAGTGTAGAACATCTGTTTGTTGGTAGCTGTTAGTGGGACCTAGCACACAAAGACCCCCTGCATTCTCCCTACTTACATTAGGACGAAAGGCCCAATCTGGAAACAAGTGTGGCTTGTTGGTCTAGATGAAAGATTCTTGCTTATGGAGCCAGAGGTCATGGGTTCAAATTAAATTGTGATATCCCAAAACCCCAGTCTTTTCCGTTGGTGTAGAACATCGATTTGTTGGTGGCTGTTGGTGTGGCCTAGCTCTCAAGTGTCTCATACTTGAGGACGAAAGACCTAATCTTGAAACAAGTGGGGCATGTTGGTCTAGAGGAAAGATTGTTGCCTATGGAGCCAGAGATCCTGAGTTGTTGGTGACTGTTAAATGAGGACGTGGGTTCAAATCCTCATTGGTGGTGTTGTCTGGTGTGAAGAAACAAGGTTGTCTGATGGGGCTTTAGAGAACAACATTTGTAGAATGTATATAATATCCACGTTTCTGGTATGATTTCAGTAGGTGTTTGGACATATCATAACTGGCAGCCAGAGAAAGAGTAGCTTACCACCATAGAGAACAGACCAATTAATTTTTAGGCAATTTGGAACCCATTTTTTTAACACATTTTGATAAATATATAGGCATAATCTCTGAAATTTTCTGGAAAATCTCAAACCTCTATTCTGTCTTGCCACAGTTCCTCATGGCCCTTCCCCTCCCCTTATCCTAATTTCTTCCTTCTTCACTACTGCTTATAGTTTCTCTCTCTCTGTGCATATATGTGTTTTCTAGAGAGACAGTATAGGTGCTGTGTTGGTTCCAAATGTACAAGATGGAGACAAAGTAGTTTAGATTATATCTTTTATTGGACCAACTTCTGTTGGAGAGAATTCAAAAGATTACACACTCTGAGCAACAGAATTTGATCCAATAAAAGATATAATCTGAACTACTTTCTCTCCATATGTGTTCTGTCATTTTATTACTCAAACCCCTATTTTGATATGTTTGGTTAATTCAGGAATGTTGTGGATTTTTATAACTTCAACAGAATTATGTAATTTACAGATATATTTGTAATCCCATAGAGTGTATGATATGCATCATGGGCATGTGGAAACTAAGTGTTTGGGTTTTTTTGTAATGTATTTTTTTTGGGGGGGGGGTGTTTGATAATATTCTAGTAGTTGTTTTTTGTTTTTTTTTAAAGTCAGTAAAAATGAATCAAAACTATAGTGTTTATTGGAGAAAGCAGCGATTCTCCATTAGTGAGTCAAATAAGGTGATGGTCTGGCTGGCAGAAGTTTCCACCTCCTTAGGTGGTAGATATCATCCCTCCCAAAGTTAGAAGGTTCAGAGAGCTGAGTCTACAGTTTCCACCTCTCAAGTACTGGTTGCCTCAATTTCACTGTAACCTTATCTCATCTAGACTCCCTACCCTCACCCTGTTGAGCCTCATATCATGTTTGCAGAAGCAAAATGACAGAAACTGATAGCTAGTCCTCAAAAAGCTTTGAGTAATTACTTGGAAGGACCATTGAATTAGACCTTTTAGGCATAAGCGACTCATGGGGGGGTGGGGGCGGAAACAGTCGCGGCATATCCCCTCACCCCAATTTTTGGAATCCCTATAGAATCTGCTGCTGAGTCCCACGCTGGTGTAGCTATCAGGGAGTGGGGAAGCTTGGTTGTGCCTTTGGCCCACAGCCAGCCCAGGAGTTGTTGGGGTTGGGGACTTGGGCGCATGGCAGGTGCATTTGGCTTAGGCACACTCAGTGGGATTCTGAGTGCAGCAAACTTCAGACCCTGCTGCTGGCTTTCTCAAATGCCCCTCCCCCAGTCCACACGCATGCGAGAGGCCAACTAGAGAGGGATGTCCTGCTGCATTGCCTTGGGTCTCGGAGTTACGCTTCTGGGTCTGCGCCTTGCTGCTTCCTTCTCCTTGGGCCAGGACAGAGAGAGACTGTCCTGCATCCGAGCTGGAGAGGAAGTGGGCTCCAAGTCCAAGTGCTGCCAGCCACCAGTGACAAGGTAGGTGTGCACACACTGACTGGCCAGGGGAACCTTAGTGCTCATCCCCGACCTCTTCATACCAGTGTGGAACCCAACCGTCTGCCATTTGGGAAGAGGAGTCTGGAGCCAGGGTACTTAATGGGGGTTGGGGATTGAGGGCTCTGTCTCTGGCTGCTTCCTCAACACCCAGCAGCTTCAGGTCCCTCTCCCCATAGACACCCCCCCCACTGACCCCCATACCCCAACACCAGTCCCTCCCCCTACCGAGCCCACCCCACGGACCCGGCCACCCCACTGAACCCCATCCCACAACACCGGTACAAACTAGATCCAGGGATCAGATCCAGGAACTGGAAACAGGCCACATAAAAGCTTGTTGTAGGTCAAATTAGGCCGACGGGCCTGTGGTTCCCCACCAGCCCACCCCGTGTTAAGACCAACTTCCTCCTTGTTTCAACTTTGCTGTCCCCCTCCCCCTTTCTTGAATGACACAATTTTTTGACTGTCCCACATCTGTATATAAAAATGAATTTTATATTGATGTAATATACTGTGCACAATTTGAAATGTTTAAACAATGCTTTTCTTGTTAGCAGTTACGTCAACTGTCATACCCTAAGTACAGCCCAGAAGTGTGCTGTGCCGAGGTAGCATCAAATGTGTATAACTCAAATAAACAAACAAATAGAATAATACAAAATGGCAGAGTTAGGGTGATGTGTGAGTTCTAGGTCATGGTTGCTCATATAGATCTTGATTGTAGAATTACAGTAGGGTCCTGCGGTGATGTTGTGAAAACGGGCTGAAGCACAAACTTCTCTTGCTAAAGCTCTTTGTCTGCTAATTGCTTTGTCTGGCTGGTTTTAAACAGGATGCACCCACCTGCCCCCATCCACTCGAGCGACTGTCTGAAGGCAGGGTAGGTGGGGGCACATTACCATGACCCACGCACCGCCCACTCATGCCCCGTACGGAGCATTAGGAAAAAATATGGGATGCTCCTAGCGGGGGCAGGAGTGGCCGGTGCATGGGTAGGGGTGCACACCCACCCTGGCCGGTGTAAATTCACCCCACCCCACCCCCCACTCACCGGAGTTGCACGTGGCTCACACAGACCCGATCCCCAGCCATGCCTGTTTTCAAACGGCATCTGTTTTGGTGTTTTCGAGATAATTTTGGCGGTTTAGGTTTTAAAAGATGGTCTGATTGGTTTTTAAGGATGGTTGTTTTAAGGATGGTTTTTAAAAACAATGGGTTTTTTTCATGGTTTTTAAGGATGGTTACTTTGAAGATGGTTTTTAAAGATGTCCAAAAGAGTAAGTAGGGTTTTTGTGTTTGTTTTGGCAGGAACATTTGGTAGAAAAGGATATAATTACTTGGCATCATGCCAAAATGTTCTGCTAGTGGAGCAACAGAAAGGAAAAGGCTTCAGGGCCACCATTGGGGGTGGGGGTGGGATAATTGTGGGCTTAGCCCAGGCCCTCCCCTGCCTTCCTGCAGTCCCCACTTCTGTGCCCCTCCCTCCCCCCCCATCAACAGTTACCAGTCGCCCATGTTTTTAGATGCTGTCCTGTTTATCACCTTTGAAGAAAAGCCCAAGGGAAACGCAGTCTCAGTAAAGGTTCTCCACATGGCTGAAACTCTTCATTTAAGCCTGCTAATACATTCTAATACATTTAATATTCCTAAAAATAAAGGTTTGAAAAAAGTGATAGAAATTGGGAGCTTCTGGGAAATCTTCCTTTCATTAAAACTATCTGTTCATATTCTGCTTTGGCAGTGGTACAAGTAGGTGAAACTCCAATAGTTCTGCAGAGTTACATCAGCATTTAATTTTGCCATTTCTCCTTTATTATCACATTCTTACTTTTGTGTGGCTAAATTGACTACAATATGGGTTGCCGGCGCACCCACTCCCTCCCCCCGAAAGCAAGACAGGACACGATTTTGATTTATATGGCCGCACCCTTTATTATCCAATTACAACAGTCAAATTAGGTGAGGGGGTGACATCGCCTATTGCGATACAGGTCGAGTATCAATCATAACCCATAACTTCAACAGAGGGGGTTGCGAAATGCCTTCGCCAGCCTCCTCAACAGTAAACGTCTCCCTTTCGTCCAGCGCCAGGGGCGCGGCCAAAAGGGACATTGTCCATCCGGACCTGAGTAAGAATTGAGGTGTCTGACAGTGGGAGGCCTTACAATGCCCTGCCACTCTTGCTGACACCCCTTTTCCAGGGAAACCAACACCCCGTGTGCCATACCCTGCCCCACGGTACACGTGGCTTCCCCATCCCTTAAGGAGATGACTCCTATCTTACCTTAACCTACTTTAAACGATACTGGACCCCCGCCACCATGGGACCGCTGATACTTCCAACAGGTCCAAGGCCCCCACACCTAACCTAAAAACCGTTCCAAATTAGCCCTGAGAGCCCCAAGATAAACTGCATTCCCAGCCGGAGACAGATGTACACCATCAGCTCTAAAATAACCCACTTCCTTGTACGTAATTTGATCATGACTAATCGCCTCCAAGCCAATTGTACCTAACCATTTCCTAATTTCCCTATTAATCGTCTTCCTAGTCTTATCTATTTTTTTAGTTAAGTCCCCCTCCCCCCAGTGTAACCTAGTCACTAACTCGGTCCAAATTAACCTAACTCCTCTAAATTGTCGTTGAATTTCCCACAAATCATTCTTTATAAACCTGATCAATTGTACCCCTTTGAGTCCTGGCAGGTCGTTCTCGCCGAGGTGAATGACTAAAATCTCTGGTGTGTACCCTCTACTTAAGTCCCTCAGCATAGGAAGCAGCTGGCGCCACCTCATGCCGCTCCTTCTGTGCCAATTTACAATTGCCCTTCCAGATAAACCCATCTGGGATCCCATTGCGGACTCCCATGCTGCCTTTGCCGCCCAGCGAACTAGGCTGTGCCCACATATCCAGATCCTTGCCCTCCTGGATACGGTTAGATCTGTCAAAGGAAGGAGATGGGATGGTTAGTCGGAGCATATGCGATCCAATCAACGCACATAAGCGCGGTATGCCGCTGATCGCCACCGGTCAATTGCCTGAATCTCAGAACCCGCCATCCCCATTTGTGCTGCAAAGGTGGCTGCGCCGATGCAAAATGAATGGGAACCATAGTCCCCAGGTGGAAGGCCCAACTTCGCCAGTGCTGCACGAAGCACCGACATAAATTGATATCTAGTGACCGGTTCCCCATTAAGGTGGCAAAACAGGGGGTCCTTGACTAAAGGACGCATGGCCATATACGTTTGTAGGGCCACAACCGGGCACAGTCCTACATCTCCCGAACGAGCCAGTCTAGCCATCCTACCCCTTTCCTGCTGATCCGTTTTAGATAACCTCAATCGTATTCTCACCTCCTGGGTATCCCACTGTACATCCTCATACCCCTAATGCCCTACCTGATCTATCCCTGGCTGACTCGGCGACCATCTCGCTCACTCGGAAGGCACCAAAAAATGCCACTTTAAACAGTGCGGCAAACAAGGATTCTTCAAATTTGTCAAAACACACAAACTGCAACATATTTACAATTTGGACCAGTAAAGGGGGGGGGCAATGGGGAGCCTAGTATATTGCAGCGTTGGGGGTTCTCTTGCCCAAGATTCAATCAACCTGCGTATCAGAAAACCGCCACCCGGGGACGGGTGACCAGCCAACTGGCTCATAAATCCCAAGGCTGCGATCCTTCCAGAAATGGTGCTGGCCACCAGGCTGTCATTTCTTAATGCCATGGCGTACTGTAGAACCTCCGTCTCAGGGATCGGGAAGCCCATGGCCCACCCCCGTTGCCCCCGGTAAGCCTGGAAAGCCTGAAAGGCTGCATGGTATGCCACTCTGGTATGACCCGCCAAGGAACCCTGAACCAAGGAACTTAACTCTAGGATCCAAGGTTCCACAGCTCGGCCGGCATGGGTTCTGGGTTGATGTTGGCCCGTGGTGCAAGTGCGCGAAATTGCCCCATCTGGAAATGGGAGAGAGCATCCGCAATCTCGTTCTCGAGTCCAGGAACGTGTCTCACGTGGAACAGAATATTATGTTCCAAGCATAGCAGCACCAAGCACCGCACCAAAACCATGACCCTCTGGGAGCGGGACGTCAATGAATTGATTATATGAACTACCGCCTGATTATCACACCAAAAAAGAACTGTCCTGTTGGCCAATTTACCATGCCACAATTTGACAGCTATCACAATGGGGAACAGCTCCAGGAATGTAAGATCTCTTATGATGCCAGCGCTGACCCACTCTGGTGGCCAAGGGGCTGCACACCACTGCTGCTGAAAATACACCCCAAATCCATGTGCCCCGGAAGCATCTGAATGGACCTGAAACTCTGCATTCAACTGAACCTGTCCCCTCCAAACCGAAACCCCGTTAAAACGGTCTAAAAATGATAGCCAGGTCCGCAAATCCTCCTTCATCTCCCTGGACACCCTGATGTGATAATGAGGCGACAAGTCCCCTGCTAACCTCCCATACAAACGTGACAAAAATGCCCTACCAGGTGCAACTACCCTGCACGCAAAATTCAGGCTCCCAATGAGCGACTGGAGCTGCCGAACAGTCACCTTGATGGCTGATACACATTCAGTGATCTTCTTTCTCAACCCAAGCACCTTATCCATGGGCAATCGGGAAACCCCAAGGGTAGAATCCAACTCAATACCTAAGTAAGTAAGAACTGTTGCGGGGCCCTCTGTCTTCTCAGTGGCTAATGGGATACCCAAATTTCCAGTTACTCGCACAAACAAGTCTACCAAATCCTGACATTCGGGCGTATGAGGGTGCCCGACGAAGAGGAAGTCATCGAGGTATTTGGTAATATCTCCCCCGCTTGCCTCATGCCGTACAATCCATGCCACAAGGGAGCTGAAGCGCTCGAAAGCCGAGCACGAGATCGAGCACCCCATGGGCATGGCCTTGTCGTAGTAGTATTGCCCTTGGAAATGAAAGCCGAGTAAATGATAACTGTCCGGGTGAACTGGCAAGAGGCGGAACGCTGATTTAACATCGCACTTCGCCATCATCGCCCCGGTGCCATACTGCCTGACCAACTCAACCGCTGCGTCAAATGACGCGTAATGCACCGTTGTCAGGTCTTTGGGTATCCCATCATTCACCGAGCGGCCACAAGGATACAAAAGGTGGTGGATCAGGCGAAACTGCCCCGGGGCTTTCTTTGGAACGACCCCCAGCGGAGAGCAAACCATTCCCTCAAGCGGAGGTACATCAAAGGGGCCTGCCACTCTCCCCTCCACCACCTCCTTTCGTATCTTTTCCACCACCACGTCCTCCATGCCTACTACGGATTTTAAATTGGGAGGTACTCTACCCACTGGGACCTCCCCAACTGGTATCCGAAAACCCTCTTTAAACCCACGCACCACATAGCCCACCTCTTCCTGGTCAGGGTGCGAATGCAAGGCCGTCGCCAGCCTATCTACTCTCACCGGTGTTGCCAGATTTCCCTGCCCCACTTCCCGCTGAGCTCCCCTGGGCCCCTTTGGGGGCACTCCCTGCTCCGGATTTCCCCTTTGCCCATGGCTTGGGCCGGGGGCAGGACGACGCCGGGTGAAACCCTCCGCAAGAGGGGCAGGTGTGCCGAAACCTGCACGAGGGACGGGTACACACACCGGACCGGGAAAATTCCCAACACTGTCCCACGCTTCCCGAAGTTGCCTGTCTGCCCCCTGCCCTGCCAGGGTCGTTCACCGGGGCAACACTCCCTTTAGCTAAAAGGTGGCCACTATCTGTCTTAGGGGCCCCTTTTGAATCACTCATGCACGTCAACCATAGGTCTTGTGCATGGATGTCCCACCGGAGCCCTGGCTTAAATGAAGCCCGGTGTCTAAAGGCCTCATCATACCGGAGCCATGCCCCGGGCGGCCCCGTTTCATACGCACGCCGTATGATCTCGGCATATTTGAGGAGAACTGCCCCTTTCTCTGGAAACATTTCCAGCTGCACCCCATGATATATGGCATATGCAGCTGTCCAATTTGCCCAGTTCCTGTCAGCCTTCGGGCGTTTGTATTTCTCCTTCTCCTTCTTTTCATCTTCCTCTCCCGGATCCACTATCGGATCACTGAAGAGAAGGGCAAAAATATCCACATATTCTCCCCTCCAGATTTTTTCCCTCGTAGCGGGTAATAAATGCTCCCCGATGGGGTCCGACAAATCTACAAAACTCCCCCCCGTAGGGGCGGGCTGGCGAGGCATCGCCGGGTCCAAACCTGGCAGAGCACATCCCATGGGGCTCACCTGCCCCGGAACCAGCCACCCCGCGGGAACATTACTCGCCTGCACCCCGGTTCCTTGCCCCCCTGACTGCGAAACAGGCCCCCAAGCCATAAATGGCCATCCATAATTGCCCTGCAGCCCTGGTACCTGCCCACCCGTCTGGGTCACACCGACTGTGCCCTGCTCAGGCTGGTACCCTTGCCCGCCGATGTCCAGGGAGGAGGGAAACTGCCTTTGGTGCTCTGGGAGGACCCCCTGCTGCCCGTTACCAATCACGCCCGTCCCCCCACCCTGCTGGTTGGCCACCAGGGTGGCAGGTCCTTGCACTACAGGACCCCAGACCTGCAAGGCCTGTTGATCCCGAAATCGCCCAGCCATGGGGGAGGGCCCACCAAGGCCCCAGGCCCCTTGCCCCGCTCCCTGTGCGAGTGTACTCCGAGGGGCTGGGGCTGTAACCTGAACCCAGCCCCCATTCCACCATAAATACTGGGGATGTTTTCTCCCAGGAGTGAGCCTGCTTGCCCCCATGCTCTGGGCACCCAGCCACCCATCCCCTGCCATCGTGGGTCCGCTTGCACCCACCACTCCCTGACCCCCCGTTGGGGAAGGAAAACTATTCTGGACCCCGGGTCCCCCAATCGCCCCCGCCTGCGTACCTTGCACCGGCAAGCTCTGTGGTTGCGGCCCTTGGCTGGCCCGGTTCCTCTCCGCCAGAGCACGCTCCAGGACCTCTATCCTCGCCAGGAGTTGTGAATCTTCACTACCTCCACGTGCGCCTCCCTGGGATCCACAATCGCCCTGAAAAAGGGGTGGTTGTCCCCCCTGATAAATCAATTCCGCTCCTTCTCTGTTCCCTTGGGTGACATCCTCACCCTCTTCCTCCACCTGTTCCCCCCGCGATTCCCTCCGAGGGGCCCTAGGCACCCTAGCCCCAGGGAGCTGCCTTGGCATTTCATGGTCCTCAAAACGGGCAGGGGGGCATGCCTGCCGTCCACTCCTCCGCGGACCTCCCTCGTGCGGGGAGGAAGGGGTATTCCCCCCCATAATACTGCCCAGACACCCCCTGCCCCCCTGATGCCAAGACCCTATTCAAGGCCTCAACAACAGGTGCTGGGACCCCAGCCCTTGATGGCCCCAGCCTGCTCTCCAGGTTCAACTGTGGGATCTGATCCGCACTAGGCCCCACACCCATCGGGGGGGACTCCGAGTCCTCCCCAATAGGGCTGCCTCACAAGCTGCCAGGCGCTCCCACGCTGAACCCTTCGCCCTGGATGGCTCCTGTACCGGCTGTGGGGTGGGGGGAGGGTTCACCCCCTCCTGTCCCTTGGGACCCCCCTTTTTGGGCTGTCCCTTTTTAGAGGCTTTGGCCCCCTGATTTTTCTTCTCTTTTGCCCCTTTTGGGGCAACCTTACTCTTCTGGGCTTTTTGGGCCCGGGCCTCGGGCCCACCCCATGGGCCACGTTTCCGCCCCCTTCCCATCCTTTTCCCTACAGCCTCTATGGGCTGTCTACTCCCTGATCTGGGCTCCTCTGCCTCCAAAAATTCTTGCTTGCAACCAGCAGGATGCTTCACGAGGCTCCCTCGAGCTCTGGATGCAAGCGGCCTGCTTCTTCTTTCCCCGCTTGTCCTGGACTGAGCAGGGAAAGCCTCTGGGGCTGCTGATTGCTCCCACGTGATCCAGGGAGCCAATCAGCAACCTAGCCCCTTCCCGCCTGCAGCAAGGGTTGCTGTGGCAACCCCAGCTGCAATCCTTCCCCCCCAGCTTGTCATGGAGGGGAGAAGAGGGGGCGCGGCAACCCACCCCACCCCCCGCATTTGCGGCAGAGGGAATTCTCAGAGGAGTTCAGCACCTAATTCCTAGGCTCTTCATAAAAGCTGCATTATATGTTTACATGCATTTTCTGATTCTGCAAATTAGGTTTGCATTTGTATGTCTTCATAGTACCTAAAAGATTTCTACTACTCATTTCTTCTTATACTGCATATACTTCCCTTGTTCTTTTCATACTATGGAATATTCCACCAGGTTCCTTCTAAGAAAGAGGTTACCATGGGAATGGATGGCAAAAGAACAGTTACTGTGCCTTTCGTTCAGATTAAGACATTTGAAAGTTGTGTTGTAGAGGGTCATTTATGGGAGTTAGTTTGCTTCCATCTGTGTATAAAAAAAGGCCCTTTGATTTCAAGTAACAAATTATTTTAATAGTGACTCTCATACAAAATAAAATCATTTAAATAACAGTAATAGACTCGGGGATTTAAATAAGAGTAAGGCTGTGATGCTAAGTATCAGCAGGATAATTTACAATCAAGGCAGAAACCTGTTGAATAGGCAATCACAATGGGATGCATTAAGGAAACAATCAGATTGGTGCCTTGTTTTCCCTGGGTTTTGCAAATTTACAATACGTTTCATAATTATGCTTTATTTTCACTGATTCTATTAGTTTCTTTCTTTGTTTAATTTGAACAATTTTCTTTTGTTTTATTTGTAAAGGTTTTACTAAAGAAAGTCACTGCAGCACTAGTATATAGGGGTGGGACCCCGGGCCCAATACCGGCTACCGGATTTACCGGTTACCGGTTTCCCGAAAACCGGATTCCCGGTTTAAATCCGGTATACCGGTACCGGATTTATTGCATTGGTTTCAATGGGGCGCTGTGTCCCCATTGAAACCAATGAAATAAATTAAAATAAATTCCCTCCCCCTCCCAGGCTGC
>QEPC01000754.1:1024681-1039951 GCA_003113815.1 Sphenodon punctatus
GGGGGGGGCCTCGCCTCGCCTCGGGGGTCGCTTACTCTTTTGTTAAACAAAAAGCCAGGCTGGGCAGGGTGGGTGGGGGGTGTCCCCCCTTCCACCTGCGCAGCCTGGACTCGGGGAGGGGTTTTTTTTGTAAAACTTTTTGGCTGGGGCTTTAAATTTTTTTTACATTGCAGCCATTTTTAAATGGCTGCAATGTAAAAAAAACCGGTACCCAGAAATCCGGTACCGGGTCCGGATTACCGGGCCGAATCCGATAATGCCGGTACGCCCGATACTGGCATTATCGGATACCGGATTCTACCGGTTTCCCACCCCTACTAGTATAGCACAACTGAAATATCATCCCCCTCTGCTCTAATACCAACACATAACAGCATTAGTATGCTCTAGTCACTCTACAGCATAGTACTGTGTTACTTAAACCCTTCTCTTTATTTGGTTTCAAACAGGAAAAAAGACGCATATCTGAAAGTCCAGACACTCTGAGAAAACAATGATATAATGATCCATAAGGGAAATAGGAGCAATAGCCAAATTCACAGCACATGAAAACCAACCCATCTATAAAAGGATACACACATTTGACTTTAGTGATTCCCACCAGTGCCTTCTAATAAAAGACTATCTAATCTAATCTAACTTTCTACCTATCCGTCTATCTATCTGTCAACCTGCAATCACGTGTCATCTGAACTACTTTGTCTTCATCTCTTACATTTGGGATCAGCACAGCAGCCACGCTCTCTGGGTGTTTTCAGATGTTACAGGTCCCATCATGAATTGTTCTGGGCCATGGTTGGAGCCGTCACTTTTGCCGGGAGTTGGCCCAGCTGCTGGACAAGTGTTATGGTGACTGGGCTATGGAGCGGGCAGGGGATGCACAGAAGTACGTTCGCATGGCCCTGCTCCTGCACAACGCGGAGTGGCCCCCCAGCCAGTGACAGCCACCATGGCACCCAGCCCCCACCGCCACTCCAGACCACAGGCTTTTAGAGGTAAAAGCTCGCTTTACTCCGGGTCCAGCAGCTGGATCCCCACCTAGATGGAGGCTAGCCTGGGCTGTGACTGGGATTTCCCCAAGTCACAGCCTGGGCTGGTCCGCACCATGATTGGGAGCCAGACCAGACAAACATTTGGCAGCTGCATTTCAACATAACGGCAGCACCCAGTTTAACCCTCGTTCAAGCGGGTTAAACCATGCCACTGTCACATCTGAAAAACACCCTCTAGACTTTTATTGGAAGGCAGGCACTGGTGAAATCATGAAAGGCAATGTATATAATAATCCATAAGGGAAACAGGAGCAATAGCCCATCTATAAAAGGATACACACATTTGACTTTAGTGATTCCCACCAGTGCCTTCTAATAAAAGACTATCTAATCTAATCTAACTTTCTACATATCTATCCGTCTATCTATCTTTCAATCCGCAATCACGTGTCATCTGAACTACTTTGTCTTCATCTCTTACATTTGGGATCAGCACAGCAGCCACGCTCTCTGGGTGTAAAAGGATGTGTATCCTTTTACATGGCCGAGAAAGAGCCCATATACATCTATATGAAAGCAAGCACTTGTCATCTGAACTACTTTGTCTCCATCTCTTACATTTGGGACCAGCAAGTGGTCAGGTAGCGGCTCCAAACTCCAAAGAAGCTCAGAAGAAGAAAGACAGTACCCATATTCTCAACCTTCTTTAGACTGACATGCCTACAAACCATACTGGGATCTGTGGGGGTTTTGGTACTTCCCGTATGCCAGAAGCAGGGACAAGCCACAATATTCACTGGTATTGCACTACCAGCTAGACTGTCACTACTACCAACTCAGCACTGAAGAGACTTGGAGCACATCCTGGAGGAGAGCTGGATGCACATATGTACATGTTGGAAGAGCTGTTCGACAATTATTATTTACTTAATCCTCCTCAGCCCAACTCCAAGACTAGTGTCGCTGCTTTATAGATTTCTCATTGTGGGACTTCACAGGCTGTACAAAGAAGAAGGAAAAATTACCTACCTGTAGTTGTAACTACTTTTATTTATTTATTTTTATTTATTTAAAACTTATATCCCGCCCCTCCTGCCCAAAGGCAGCTCGGGGCGGCGAACAACACCCTCCCTCCCAAACCCTACCCACCCACCCACCCAAAAAAGCCTGACGGAACAGCCAGGTCTTACACAAACGTCGAAATGACAGGAGGGTGGGGGTGTCTTCCATCTAACCCCACAACCCACCCACCTTTCTCTCCTTCAGAATCTTAGACAGCAAGATAGGAGGCTGGAACAAAATGAAGTAGGAAGCGTGGGCTTCTCTCATATATAGACACATCTAGTGCATGCACAGTGGCACCAGCTCATTGTTGTTTACATATTGACTATTTGGAGTGGATATATTGTCTGTTGACTGAGTGCAGCAGGGGAAAAAATGCAGCAGCGTGAAAACTTCAAAAATACTTCATTTTCACGTGACCTTATATTGTCTTACGCTTTCTTGTGACAGTCCCTTTGAATTTTGTCCCTTTCCCTGTGAGATTTGATGCTTTAGAAAGATGAAGTTTGAATGTTTAAATTGGTGGCTTGGGTCTCAATAATAATAATAATAATAATAATAATAATAATAATTAATAATAATACATTTATTAGCGGCTCCAGCTTTCTCTATGACCATCATTTACAAAACCAAATTTACAAGACTCACATAAAAGAAAAACAGTCTAAACAATAAAATATTGATAACAGTTAATCAAACTTACCATACGGTACATCAAACCAGTTTTACCTTCCAATAATATAATTCATATCTAATCATCTAATATCTTATAAAGTTATAAATTTACTAAATTGTGACCAAGCGTGGTGATGCGAGAGTTGTATGAATTGTTTCAAATGCCTTAGGTAATAATATACAAATAGCATATCAAGCAACTATTACTAATACCAAGACAGGAATTCGAACTTAGGTTGTATTTAGTATGACATTATTAGCCCTAAGCTTTGATTTAATTTCCATCCTTCTTTTCAATTCTAACCAGAGGAACGTTGCTATTGCAATCATATCCTCTGTACCTGACAAGGTAAGCAAATATTTACAGCAGTTGTGTGAAGCAAAATCCACACCTTCTTTTAACAGTGGGGATATCCAGGTGAATCGCAAGGTGTGATAATAGGGGCATCTCAGAAGAAGGTGCTCAGCTGTTTCAATCTCACCAGACTGCAAGTACAACGTCGGAGGTCGTAATCGAGACGAGCATAATGGCCCTCGACGACCGCAGTCTGGATAAGATGAAATCGCAAAAGCGTATAGAATCTACGCAAGTTTATGTTTGTAATCCTATCCAACTATGGCTCAAAAGATATGGAAGTTTTAAGTTGAGCCAACCAAGGTGCCACTCTCCATTGGGAAATCACAGCCAGATCTTCCTGTTTCCCTATCTCTCCTATTCTAGCTATAAATTCACTTTTTAATAGCTGCTAAGGGCCTTCCCACAAAATATTCAAAGGAGAACCCCATTTGGCTCAAGAGAAAGGCAAGGTAATGCAGCTAAGGGTATACTCTTAAACCTGAGTGGGTTACTTCTTCCTTTAAACACAAAATGGGGAAAGCAGTTTCCCGTTGAGCCAAGAGTCTCAACCAAAATCTAACAAAGGATATCTTGGAAGAAATTTCAGTAGACACCAAACCAGTCTCTGCTCTGAGAATTGCACCAGGCACATTTTGTCCGACTCTTAAAAGATCCTACAAGAAAAGTTTTTGGACTCTCTCAAGGGAAATTATATTGGGAAAGGGTATAATCTCCAGCCCAAAAATTGCCAACGCAAGGACCTCGGCAAGGAATGTTTGAAGAAATACTGAGGAAGGTACTCCTCTAGAGATTTTCGCGGCTCTAGTGATACTGCATACAGAATTTAAGGCCTTGGCTGCTCTGTTCTGAATACGATGTACCCCTATTAAGGCCATGTACCCCTATTTGTAAAAGTTACTCCAAGATAGGAAAAGGATTTTACTACCGAAAAACATTTGTCCTTAAATTTCCATTTGGTGGGGGCAAATTGTCATCCTATAGTCATAATCTTTTATTTTTGGGCGTTAATTTCTAGTCCATTGGCCTCGCAATAAGATCTCAATTTTATAATTAGCCGTCTAATCATTTGTGTACTGTAGTACACAGAGAGGGTAATTCCCAATCTTAGGGGCATGGGTGTTTTCGGCCTTAAGATGATTAACAAGGTCCGATAAGTACAGACTAAATAATATAGGAGCTAGGACACAGCGCTGTCTTACACCTTTGCCAATATTGATTAGGTCACTCAGTCGGCTCTTACCTCCAAGTTTAACTACTGCTTCATTGTTTAGATGGAACTGAGTAAGTAGGGCCAATACTTTCTCATTCAGACCCAATAGTTTCAGTTTTTACCAGAGATTCACACGAGGAACCGAATCAAAGGCGTTTGATAAGTCTATAAAAGTCAAAAATATCTTCTCTCGTCTGATTTTATAATATTTAAATATGACATGTGTTAGGATAGAACAGCAGTCCATAATTGATCTCCTGGTTCTAAAACCAAACTGTTCCTCAGGGATAATAGCCTGCTCCTCTGCCCACTTCTCAAAGTATTGCTGAAAGAATTTAGCATATAATTTACCTATCACAGATAACAGACTTATTGGTCTGTAGCAAGACGGGTCCTTTCGATTACCTTTTTAAAAAATTGGTACAATCCAACTTTGACGCCACATCTGCGGGATCTTACCTTCCTTGCTAATGTTTGAAAATAAACTAGACAAGATTGAAGCCCACCATCCGGGGCTGCCTGAAGGACTTCTGCTGTTATGTAGTCTGGTCCTGGGGCCTTGTTTGGTTTCAAGGCCCTAATATATTCCTCAATCCTTTCACTAGGGAAATCAAATGGTAGGTTTACAGATAGCATCTGGCTAAAGTCTTGTGACTCTGTGCTCTCATTCTCTAACCGTAGTTCGGCATATAAACTTCCAAAAAAGGCTTCCCAGACATTATTAGGGATATCGGATCTAACGGCGCTTGGCTGAGGTTTTAGAAGAACATTCAAAGTGGACCAAAACCGCCTCGTATTCCCTGTATGTAAATTTATTACCACCTCTGCCCATTTTTTCTGGTAGTACATAGTTCTCTTCATCCACAGCAAGTGAGTATAATAACTCCTTATTTGCAGGAACTGATCCCACAAATCTTTAGAGGGTACCTTCAACTAATTCTTTGTACACAAACTTAACCGGGTCTTTATAGACTTACATTCCTGGTCATACCAGGGGGGCCCCTGCTTTGGTCCCTGTTTTGGCCTTCCTGTTAGTGCTATTTTAAATTGGTCCAAAACCCTAGTGAAGCTATCAAGTAATTCATCCACATTTTCTGTACTTAGAATCGTATAACTCAAAGCCTGAAGTTTCTCTGAATGACAAAGATCCTGGACTCTACATAGAAGTGCTACTGAAGAAAGTTCTTTAAGTGGGGCCTGGTTGACTGCCCTCAGTGGATTATGCTCCTCAATCTGAACTTTAAGCAGTACATGATCACTCTCAGCTCTGTAACTCAAGGAAAATTTGCTAAACTTATCGTGGGAATTCCTTTCAACAAAAGTATAATCTACGTTGCTTCTTCCCTGAGGGCCCAAAAAGGTAAAGTCTCCTTCTGGCCCGTTAGGAGAATCCTCGTGAAGAGCAATCAAATTGAATTTGCATATTAAATCTGTCAAAAGGCGGACAGAATGATTGGTCACCGTTTCTGTTACAGTATCAACAAGAACCCCTGGAGACTCTACATGCGCGAGGAGTGAACAAGCCGTGTCTCCTCAAAGCTTCCAAAACGCCTTCTACCCCTCCCCCCTCCTACAAGACCGGTAAGAGCGTGAATTGCCAAATAAAACAGAGATGAGCAAGCAGGGGAGCCCCCCAGGCGCAAAACAAGCCGAGAAGGGGACCCTGCGCAGTTTTTGCAGAGCCAAAACAACCGTGGATCTTGAAAGCCAGGGGCAAACCGAGGCGACAAAAATGGTGGCCACGGGAGAACAACGGGCCCTAGATGAACCCTCGTGTGAGAGGGAAGGGGAGCTCCAACCCGTGGTGAGCTTAATACAGGACCTTAAAGCTGAGATCAAACTTGATTACAGAAAGCCAGCCTGTACAGGGACAAATTATTCAATAAAATTAGCAAGGTGCAGCAGGTCTCTGAAGAGACAAATGTTAAACTGGAAAACATTAACAAAAACATACAGACCCTTGAGGAGAGAGTTTCAAGGATAGAAGATCAATCCACGTTGCAGGATCAGGGCCTAGATCACACCCAGAAATTAGTAAAACAGATGCAAGACAAAGTTGAGGATTTGGAGAATAGGACAAGGAGAGCAAACCTCAGAATAGTTGGGGTACCAGAGGGCTGGGAGACTGATGGAGTGGAGAAAATGGTGGAACAAATATTAGCAGAGTGCTTCCCAGGAGAAATAAAAGCACCACTCCCAGAGATTGAAAGAGCACCTCGAGCTCTGAGAGCCAGACCTAAAGTCAGTGAACCACCTCGAACCATAATTGTTAAATTCCTCAGATACAAGGATAAAGAGCAAATACTAAGGATTGCTAGAGGACATCAGCAGTTGAAGTTCAGGGACACAACTATACAGGTTTTCCCTGACTATGCCTATGAGACTTCACAAAAACAGAAAAGCTGGGCCAAAAACTATCCTAAGCTTCTACAACTTGGCCTGAAACCCCAAGTGCGATTCCCAGCAAGAATGACAATCTTGATCGATAATAAAAGAAAATTCTTTGACGAGTCAAGAGAGCTGGAGGAATTCATACAACACCGTATAGAAGGGGTGCAGCAAGAAATGATGAAAATCCAAGACACTATTGAACCCATGGGGAACATTGTTTAGATGGTCTAAATATGAAGGTACTGGGTCTGGAACTTTGGGGATTGCAGAGGAGGGAAGGGTGGCTATAATACTAAGAACTAAACTAACTGCAGGGGGAGGGGTGGAGAATTATACATAAGTTACGCAAGGGAGGGAGCGAAGGGAGAAGACGGTAGGCTACATTTGAAAAAAAGCTCTCATGAGAAGGCTTCTGAGCAATTCAATTCTAATATCTACTCAGCACTCTATGTGCGCAGGCATAGAGAGGAGAAGATCAGGGCAAGAGGAGATCAAGGGAGTTGGGGGTAAAGAGGGAACCACGAGGGGGGACAGGAATTTTTTAAGGAGGCCAGAAATCATTTACATGAGCGTATAGTCAAGAGACCAAAGTCAGTAAGCCAGATACAATGGAGTTAGCACTCAAAATGATTACCCTGAACGTGAGGGGTTTGAACCATCCTGTTAAGAGGGAAAGAGTTAAGAACTTGCTAAAGGAACAGAACATTGATATTTACTTCCTCCAGGAAACTCATCTCATTGAAAAAAACCTGTACAGGTTTGTAACCCCAAAAACAGGATTAGTAGTCACAGCCTGTGCCCCTGCAAAAAAAGCAGGAGTAATTATAGGATTTAGGGAGGGGTTGGAACCAAAAATTAATAAAATAGTAAGGGATGGACAAGGAAGGTTCTTATTGATAAATGTTGAAATACAGGGGGAAAACCTTGCTCTGGCCAGCATATACACGCCTAACGACAACACTAATCAATTTATGTAAGAAACACTGAAAAAAATAGAGAGACAGATGGTAGGTACACAAATAATTCAAGGGGACTTCAATACATATTTTACTGAACATGACACGTCTAAAGGCACCAGAATCGCTAACTGGCAAATAAAGATTGCAGAGGAATTGGAAAGGATGGGCTTGATAGATGGTTGGAGATCTTTAAATCACAAGGTAAGAGAATATTCCTTTTTCTCAGCACTGCATGGCTCCTTTTCCCGCATTGATCACTGCTGGGTGAAAAAAACAGAACTGCAGGCTCTGAAACTGTGTAAAATTCTCCCAGTAGTTCTGTCAGACCATTATGCGGTGATTTCAAGGTGGGAATGGGGTCCAAAGCGGGAAAGTTTGCCCAGTAATTGGAGGCTGGATACAGCCTTGCTTGCAAACACGTTAGCGTCCACACAAATACAGGAGGCAATCAAAGTCTATTTTGAATTAAATGAAGGATCAGTCACCTTGGAGTACACTCTATGGGAGGCTGCAAAAGTGGTCATCAGGGGGGAAGTCATATCCATAAAAGCTAACATAAACAAACAAAGGAAACAACGAGTGAGGGAACTATACCAAGAACTATTAAAACTAGAAAAAAGGGCACAGACACACCAATCTCTTAAGCTTCGGGGAAAGATAATACAGGTTAGGGGTGAAATAGACACAATAGAGCAACAACAAACCATTCAACACTTAAAGCATCCAAAATGTGTTTATTTTGACCATGGAAACAAGGCTGGTAAAGCACTGGCTAGGCTGGTGCAACGTAGGAAAAATAAGAGTTCCATAACGAAAATTAGGATGCGATCGGGATCACTGAGCTCCGATCCACAACAAATTCAGGAAACTTTTGTGAAGTTTTATGAACACCTTTATCAGACACAGGAGCCTGACCCTAAAAAGATAAGAGTTTTTGTCTAAGGTTACAATACCACAGTTTAATGAAACGCAAGTATGTTACTTAAATAGCCCCATTACAGAAGATGAGATTAAGAATACTATAAAAGGGCTCGCTAAGGGCAAGACCCTGGGACCGAATGGATTCCCAGCAGAATTTTATCAGAAATACAGGGACTTGTTAGCCCCACACCTAACTAAAATATATAACTTGATAACAAGGGAAGAACTGTTGCCTGGGTCCTTCTATGAAGCCCAGGTGGTCCTGATTCCCAAACCTAATGAAGACCCCCACCAAGTGCAAAAGCTATTGCCCCATCTCACTTTTAAACCTGGATTCTAAAATACACACAAAGACACTGGCGAACAGGTTAGCAGCCATAATCCCCACAGTAATTCATAAGGACCAGGTGGGATTTATTCCGAACAGACTGGGGACTGATAACTTCAGGAGAACGGTAAACATCATGTACAGCTTAAGCAAAACCAAACAACCGGCAATCCTGATTTCCACCGACGCGGAGAAAGCGTTTGATCGCTTGGAAATGAGATGTCTGTACCAGACACTCAATAAAATGGGAATTAAAGGGAATTTTGTTCAATGACTGAGGGCTATTTACCTATGCCCGCAAGCCAAACTGCTGATAAATGGAAATAACACAAGAACGTTTACCTTAACGAGGGGAACCAGACAGGGGTGCCCACTTTCTCCTCTGCTTTTTGATTTGGCCCTGGAGCCATTAGATTGTGCAATTCGGCAACATCCACAGATCAAGGGAGTAAAGACAAGGGATCAAGAGCACAAGCTTTCACTGTTCGCAGATTATATGTTGTTATACATAATGGAGCCACTTCAGTCATTATCCCCTTTAATTACGCTAATTGAAGAATTTAGTCAGTTCTCGGGCTACAAAGTTAACATCCCAAAATCCATAGCCATGATCTTTGCATTGGATGAAAGAACATACACTCAAATTCAAGAGGCCCAACCGTTTTCAGAGGCTAAAGATAAGCTAAAATATTTGGGCATACAACTAACCAGGGACCATAGGAAGTTGTATAGAGAAAATTATCTTGAAGCCTTAAACCAAATCAAAAAGAATATTCTAAACGGGGCCAATCTCACTAGCTCATGGATGGGCAGACTTAATTTATATAAAATGAAGCTCCTTCCTAAAATCTTGTATAAAATAATAGCATTACCTGTTAGGATTCCCAAAACCTTTTGTCAGCAACATGATAAAATAATGCTTGATTTTATATGGAACAATAAAAAAACACGAGTCAAAAAGCAGACACTCCAAAGGCCCAAAGAAAAAGGGGGGGATGAATATGCCAAACATAGATCTCTACCACAAATCTGCAGCCCTTAAGGCTATTAAGGAATGGTGTACACCCCAAAGCGGCGCCCTATGGGTGGACTTAGAAAAAGAATTACTAACGGTCAAACATTTTGAACATCATATTCACGGAGGGGTAAAACATGACAGGAGAGCATGGGACTCGCACCCTTTTGCAGGTACCGCGTTGAATGCATGGAAGAGGGTGTGGAGGAAAGTGGGTATACATACTCTAGCATCGCCATTAACCCCAATAGAAAGTGAAAAAATGAAGAGGGAAGGCATTGCTACACAAATTTGTAAACAATTAAAAGACAAAGGGATAACTAGAATAAGTCAGTTATGTAGAGGTAACCAATTCATGATGCAGGAAGATATAGGGGAGCTCATACAGCAGTCAATAAGCACATTTCAATACTACCAACTACCAACTGAGCTCAATCAGGAAACCTTGATAGCACAGGTGAGCAGACCGAAAAAAGAAATAGAAGGTGCACTATTTAGTTGCAAAGGGAATGGTACAATGACACCCCTCCCCCTCATACTTACAGAAATGGGAAGGGGTCTTAGGAATTAAATGGGAAGACACACAAAGGGATAAAGTACTGAAACACATCAATGAATGTTCATGGTCACTTGAGGTGAGGGAACCTATTCTTAAGATAATTATGTTTTATTACATGGATCCCAACAAATGGAGTAGAATTAGAGGCGAGGGGTCAAATTTCTGTCTAAGAGGGTGTGGGGAGCAGGCAATGTACTTGCATGTCTGGTGGGACTGTCCTAAGATAAAAGCCCTGATCTGGAACAGGTTGCAAAAGACTATTAATGCAACAATACCTTACTGCCCGGAAACAGCCCTCTTGGGGGTATACCCACAAACAGATATAATAAAACAAAAGATACCCATCTGTACAACATATATGGCAGCAGCGTTAAAGTCCAATTTACAATTTTGGATTAAAGAAGAAACGCCAACGATCAGTACGTGCATGAACAACCTATGGTATCTTTTCTCCATGGAAAAGGCCTCCGCCACAATCAGAGACAAACCCAAAGACTTTAATGCTAAATGCTTCCAGTCCATGGAGTTTATGCAACCATCAGAGATTGAGGATGATCAACGTTCATACCTCTTTGACTTTATGCTATAGACAAGCAACACGAGACCGCTGAGGATTTAGGAGCTTAGTGTGGAATGGATCTGGTACTGAATTTGAAGGATTAAGGAGTGAGCTGCAGGGGGGGAGGGCTAGGGGGGGAATCTACTGACAAAATGTATGTACAAGTGACAGTTTATCGTAAGGGCTGTAATTTGGAATTATACTAATAAAAGCTTATCAAAAACAAAAACACCCAACAAGAGCCCCTGACATACATCCCAAATCGGATTCACCCTCCCCCAAGTCCAATCCAAAGTGTACATTCCAATCCCTGGACAGGTATGACTGTAGCCTTGGGGAATTGGTCTTCGATGGATAGAATTTCCTTTTCTAATTCCATCCAAATATCCTCACGATAATATCTTGAGGAAGAGGGTGGGATATATACATTGAACTGAGCAAAAAGATTGTATTTGTCCAGTGTAAGAAGTCCTACTTGGAATTCTGGCCTAGAGGAGGCCAAGGGGCAAAAATAATGGCTCCATACATTAGAGACAAAAAAGGCCAGTCCTCCAGAGACACGACCCTTGTCTCCCATTTTCTGCCCTTCCTGAGATTCTATTAAAAAATTATCCAGAACAATCACCTCATCTTTTTTCAGCCACGTTTCTTGAAAGCAAATAATATCATAGTTGGAGATATACTCCACCCATTCCCTGTCCTGCATCTTTGTTCTTATGCCCGCTATATTCCATGCGGCTTGTAGGAAGGGTCTTACGGTCGCCCCTTGGTATAAGTTTGATTTAGGTTCTTGTCTTATTTCACTAGAGCACAGGGAAGTTGTTCCTCATTGAAGAGGGCAGAATCCGATTCCTGCTCTATGTCAGCAGCCATCTGGGTCTGGTACTATTTGTGATAGACATGAGTCAAAAACGTTACTCCTTAACTTAAGCTTCTGGGATTGACCCATTTCCAGGGGCCCCTGCAAATCTTGGGGGTAAGTGTCCGGCTGAACTACAGTAGCTGTGGTAACCTTCTCATGTGTTGGGCTCCCTTGTTCTGCTGCAGTCAAACAGCGAGCTGCAGTAAAGGACACCAAGTCATTTACCAGCACATAGGGTACTGTTGCATGTGCAATATGATCAGCCATATAGTCCAGCTCTATTGCCTGAGCGTCATCTCTAAGTTGGGCTAGCCTCCGCAGAAAATTATCCTGATCTATAACAGGAAGATTCTTAAACATGTCTTGCATCAGGAGAATGTTCTCTGGGGTAGGATCTGCTATTAGAAGACCCCCCAACTTACTAGCAAGAGTCTGATTTCCAGGCAAATGGATTAAAACTCTATTTGCTCCAGCACTAGCCTGCTCTACACCAGCTGGCTGGGCTTTATCTACAATGCCCAAAAGATGAGGGGTACATTTGCTATTACAGCTAATGGCACTATTTTCAGGCTGAGTATGATATATTTTGGCGGGAAGTTGCGATCTTGCTGTAAAGTCCATTAGGTCAGATGGATCTATCTCCTCAGCTTGGACATGATCCCCACCATAGATGGGGTCCAAATGTTCCAAGCCTATTTTAGGCTCTAAGGACTTATCCTTAAGGACTTCCATAGCCGGCCCAACTCACAATCCCTTGGTCCTCCTTGTTCCTTCTCCTCCCATTGTCCAGTGACCTCTCTCCCTGCATCTGGGCTACCCTTTTAGTTTGCTGACCCAAGGGGTGAAAGTTAAAGTTCCGTGATCTTAAAAGCTCAGAATTAGGGGAGGAAACTGAACATTTTTGATTCAAAGCCTTCTTCCTTCCATTCTGTATCTCCCAAGCTTTTTTCAAAACTCTGTCTATTGATATACTCCTAACTTTTAGGGATTTCCTGGCTTTGAAAATATCCCTTACCCATGATATTGATGTAAAATGCACACGTATTTGATACTGCCAATGTCTAGGAGCCAAAAATTCCACTTTCCCAATGTGGTTCATACTTCGATTCTTATTCAGCAGCCAAGACAAATTATTGGCAATATCTGCCACACAATCCCAAGAATGGGAGACTCCATTATAATCCGGCCCTATAAAAAGGTAAACAGCTGCTTCCTCGACCTCAGATGACCGCCTAAGGTCGGTAGCGCCATTTATATAAGAAACCTTCTCGGAGCTGAAACTATTTAGATAGGTTACATACCGAGGCGTCAGAGAATCTTCTTTAAAGATAGCACCAAGACTATCTAATTTATTTAGAATTACTCGTAGTTGTTGCTTAACCTTATCTATAGAGTTACCTAACTCCAAGATGCTGGCAAACAGGACCTCCACTGTTTTTGCTATCAGTCCAGTCTGCTGACAAAGGACTTCATTATGGTTAAGTTCCTGTTTCTCAGCATTTCCTTTACATATCCTTCAAGGAGACCAATCAATTGCCTGGGATTCTAGCCTAGGGGGGGTCTTCCATTTTGGACAGACAGGCAAAACAATTATGTAGAGGGAGGTTACATTCTGACTCCACTAATATCTTGTCCCTTTTTATATTTTTATGGGGTAAACCATCTAAGGGGGAAAGAGACAAGGACTGCCGTCCTCTTTTCTGATCCATTACCAGATGGGAAATCTTCACCAATATATAACCGACCCCAAATAACTTAGCACAGATTCCAATTACGCCCCTGATCACATTAATCACCCCAACTTAGCCAAATCCAATACACGAAAACAAAGACACCTGCACTCGCCCTGGCCAGTGCCTAAGGCTGCGCGCCCTCGGCGCTGCCGCAGACGCAAGGATCCCTTTTGTAGATCAGGCAGCGGGGTGGGTAATCCCAACCTCCGGCGTCCAGCTCAGGTGAAATCAGTTCAAGTAAGCCCAGGAGAGAGATGCTCACAGACAGCAGTCCCGCAGTGCTTAGCATGGGGGACAAACAAAAATAACCCCCTAAGCTTCACATGGCAGCGGCCTCAGCACAGGCCCAGCCGCCCCAAGGCCGTTTCCCCCAGTTCCAACAACAGAACAGCTCGCCCCACTTATTGCACACCACGCTGCCGCAGTCGCAAGGGTCCCTTTTGTACATCAGGCAGCAGGACAGGTAAGCCCAGCCTCCAGATCAGGTGTAATCAGTTTAGGTAAGCCCAGGAGAGAGATGCTCACAGGCAGCAGTCCCGCAGCACGGGGTTCCACAATCCAGGCGGCCACAAGTCAGGCAACGCTTGCCAGGGGTACAGCCGCCAGTCAGTGCTCTCCTGGTTCTCTCTGCTTCAGTCCCACCTGGGGTCAATATCTGATGTGCCAGGGCTGATCCCGGTGTCCCACCCGATCTACCCGATCAGAGACAGGGCTCCCTCTGCTCCACCGTGCGATCTCTCCGCTGGCAATAGTATCTTGGAAAGGACAGGGGATGGGGCACTGCCACTGCGGGCCCTACAGACGGGCCCAGCCAATGGGCGACACCCTTTGGATGTCGCCCTTTGGCTGGCGCCCAAGCGGGCCCCAGCCCCTGAATAGAGAGGGGGACAGCCAATGAGCTCTAGGTACTCCTGGGCAGCTTTCCCTTCCCCCAGCACCACTCAGCTGCAGCCACTCCACACCCAAGGGGGCCCCAACCCCTGAATAAGTACCTGAATAGAGAGGCGGACAGCCAGTGAGCTCTAGGATATTTTGGTGGGCTCATAATGTAAAAAAATCACGGACAAAATTTAGAACCTTTTCCAAAGGATTTATTTGGTGAGAAAGTTGCTTATTATTAATTTTTTATTATTATTATTATTATTATTTTATTTTTATTTATTATTTATTTATTATTATAATCATTTATATAGTGCCAGTCGTGTGACCTGGTGCTGTACAGAACATAGAAATAGACGCGGTCCCTGCCTGTGGCTTACAATCTAAAAGACAAGGAGGGGGAGACAGGGAGAGGGGACACTGGGAGAGACAGGGGAGAAGACAGACAAACATTCAAGCAGGCGCGAAGACTCAGGTGCGTTTGCTTGGCTTGTTTACAGTCAGGTTGCAGCAGTCTGCAGAGGCGGGTAGACAGTAGGTATATGGGAACGTCTAGCAGGGATTGGGAAAGGCAGCGAGGAACAGGTGGGTCTTGAGGAGGGATTTGAAGGAACGGAGGGAGGGGGAAAGGCGGATGTGGGCGGGGAGGGCATTCCAGGTATGGGGGGCGGCAAGGGAGAAGGATCGAAGGCAATTAGATGAGCAGGAGAAATGAGGGAGAGTGAGGGAGGGGACAGAGGAAGAGCGGAGAGCATGTGCAGGAGTGC
>QEPC01000754.1:1046196-1085184 GCA_003113815.1 Sphenodon punctatus
CCCCCTTCGCCCTCCCCACCACCATCACCTCCGTCTTATCTGGGTTGAGCTTCAGTCTGCTCAGCCGCATCCAATCCGCCACGGCCTCCAAACATTGGGATAGCACCGAGATAGCAGGGTCTGGGTCAGTAGAAAAAGAGAGGTAATTTGCATAACATGTGCATAAGAAAATGTTGAATCAAAAAGTTTTCCTGTGCAAAATTTCCTATAGCCCTGGAAAATGTTCTGCAGAAAAATTTGGTAGTGGAAAATTTTCTGCAGAAAATTTTCCACCCCACATCACTGTCCACCACCCCACCAGTCACCATTGCAAAGGAAAGACTTGCTCTTTAATTTCACTGTGTTTGAGAAGATGTTGAGGTCTGCTGTATTTGCAGTAGCCAGCAGCTTGCTGCATGAGCAATCCCAGATGTAGGACTATGGCAGAGCCCTTTCTTAAACTACAGGTAAATAACATGGGGAGTTGTAAATGACATAGGCGTGGGGAGATTTGATTTGCAAAAATGTAACTAGTTCTCTTTTGCTCCAGATGAGTTTTTGCAATGTACTTTGAATTTTTAAAGAGATTCTCCAAGCCATGTGTCTGTCCTATATCAGTGTGAAGTATTTTCCACCCAACGACTGTTGTCAGGGAAAAAGAAGGAAATGAATTCCCAATTCACCACCCATGGATGAATGTTTGCTCCTGCTACACGCATCATTTATTTTCATTTTGCAAGATCATGATGACATGCTTTCCCGAGTACATGCTGTTCTAACAGGCTGCATTCTTTCAGCCTCTGGATGTTTCAGAAGTGACAGTGCTACTATACAAGAAAGATCTTGTGTTAAAGAGGAGAATAACTTACAAAATACCACCCACATTTGAAGGACCAACGTTAAAGACAAAAATAATAATGCTTTTGTTAGAATTTCTGAAAATATCCATGTATGCATTTGGCACTGTCAAGGAGGTCTGTTGGAGAAGTACTAGCTGGCTGCTGGATAACTATATGATGTTAGGAATTTATTTTCCTCTTTTTGACAGCATGGGGTACATTTTTAGGAGGCTTTTAAAGGACAGAATGAAAGCCATTATCTCAGCTACAGAGAAGCATGGTGTTGAGCATTTGTAATGTGTTCTAGCAAAGCATTTCCCCCCACTGTTACTCCGTATACAGAGTGTGTCTTTATTTGTGTCCGTGAATGCAGTTGGTTTGAGGTGCTGTGCTCATCTCATTTGGAGTCTGCATGGGATAAATCTGCTCTGAATCACTGCAGGGGGTCCTGGGAGTCTGTCTTCCATGATGGATAAACCATTTCCAGAAATATCTGTTCTACATTTACTGGTCCCTGCCTTACTATAAATTTAAAAACTCACAACAATGGATTGTTACAGAGATTAATATTGAAAAACCACTGATTTTTTTTTCTATTTTAGTCTCTTTTTTCACATTGCAATTTATCAATACCCCCTCCATTGTAAGAAAGCTTTATAGGAATTTTATAATGTAACAGGGTAGGGCCTTGTGGGTGTAAGTATTTGCCGGCTCCAGCCACAAAGGCTCAGGCCCACAAGTGAATTAGCTTCACTGTCTCTTTTATTTACAGTATAGTCTATCTATCTATCTATCTATCTATCTATCTATCTATCTATCTATCTATCTATCTATCTATCTATCTAGATAGATAGATAGATAGATAGATAGATAGATAGATAGATAGATAGATAGATAGATAGATAGATAGATAGATAGATAGATAGATAGGATATACTGTAAATAAAAGAGACAGTGAAGCTAATTCACTTGTGGGCCTGAGCCTTTGTGGCTGGAGCCGGCAAATACTTACACCCACAAGGCCCTACCCTGTTACATTATAAAATTCCTATAAAGCTTTCTTACAATGGAGGGGGTATTGATAAATTGCAATGTGAAAAAAGAGACTAAAATAGAAAAAAAAATCAGTGGTTTTTCAATATTAATCTCTGTAACAATCCATTGTTGTGAGTTTTTAAATAGATAGATAGATAGATAGATCAGATATTTATTTTGTACATTTTTAACCTGTCTTTCTCGAGAGACTCAGGGCAGCTTACATCAAAAATATAAAATACAAAAAATACATTAAAATCCCTTAAAACCCCAACATCATCCCGCCCACCAACCCCATCCTTTGTCCACACCTGGCACCCACCAGTTCCCCTCCCCAAACTCCTCTACCCAATCCCACCCAACCCTATCCCTGCCTGCCAAACGCCTGGCCAAACAAAAAGGCCTTACATCTCCTCTGAAAGATGAACAGGCTCAGGCTTAGGCAGACCTCCAAGGGGAGGGAACTCCATCATTTTCAGGCAGCAGCCGAGAACGCCACCCTGTGCACTCTCATTGTAGTAGCTTCATAGGCAGTTGGCACTCGCAAGAGGGCACCTTCGGCCAACCTCAGAGGTCACGCCGGAACACAGGGGAAGAGGCGGTCTTTCAGATACCTGAGGCACAAGCCATTTAGGGTTTTATAGGAACAACAAGCTATTGCCCATCACCACCCTCTGGGTTGTCCCAGACAGGAATGAGCAATACCACTCAAGAGCTGTCCCACGCACCCCTGCCAGATCCCGCAGTTGTGTCAACAACACCCCATGGTCAACAGTATCAAGGCCACTGAAAGATCTAACAAAATCAGCAGGGTGCAACTGCCCCTGTCGATTTCCAAGCGGAGATTGTCAAGCAAGGCTACAAGTGCAGTCTCCGTGCTATGCCCAGGACGAAAATCTGACTGACATGGATCCAGGAAACCAACAGTATCGAGATGTACCCAGAGCTGCAAGGCAACCACCTGTTCAATAACCTTCCCTAAAAAGGGGAAGTTAGAGACAGGGTGACAGCTGGCCGAGGAGTCAACATCAAGAGATGCTTTCTTCTTCTATAGATAGATAGATAGATCTTGCATACAGTCCATAGCCAGGCAACAACCTCTCTGGCTTCCTCACTCAATTTCCGTACCCCCAGGCCCTTCGCTCCTGTAGCCAGTTCTCACCCAGATCCAGCCCTCTCCTCTGGGCTGCTTTCTCTCTCTGCTGCAGCACTGCCACTCAGCTCCTACTTCCCTAAGGTCTCCCTCCCAGACTGAGCCTAAGTCAGGCTTTTAAAGCTTTGGTTGACCTGGTCCCGCCCCAAGCCCAGCTGGCCCCACTCAGCTATTCTGGGACCAACGCCTGCTTTCTTTTTAGTGCCTGCTTAGCTGCCGACACGAACCGTTCTTAAAGGGCCAGGAGCCCAAACAGCCTGTTCCCTACTACGTTAGAGAGCCCGCAAGAGTGGGCTGTTTTAGTTAAGACAAGACAGAGTTTCCGTCATTTGGCACCTATCTTTTACATTGGAATTTTAGTCCACTTCTGCTGGGGAGGCAACATTTCTTTGACGATATCTTTTTTCTCTTAGTAGTTTGTGAAATTCACTGCAGTAGAAAAGTTAAGGCGAGAGCCTTATTGTTTTTTCATTTACTGAAAGAGCTTTAATGTTTTTTCATTGTGTTGTCAGTAGGACAGAGTCCATAAGGTAAGATCTTTGTTCCACTCAAGCCAATGGAAGGTTTGTCACTGACTCAGACGAGACTAAGATTCTGCCCATAATTTTTTATTACTCATATGTTAAGGGTTTCAAGACAAACTAGACATTGCCTTAGGCACCAATGCAGGCCCTGCAATGTATATTTTTCATAAGTGTCCTGGAAAAAATTGCATATTTGGCAACCCTACCTATACCATCACAGACAGATGCTTGTCCAGAGAGTTTTTGAATACATCCTTGAAAGGAAATTCCACAGTCTCCCTTGGCATACCTTACCTTAACCATTCCTTACAGTTGTGAAGATTTTCTTAATATTTAACCAAAATCTGTCTTTCAGAAACTTAAACCTCATTGCACTGGAGAATAAATGTTCTCTGACTTCTTTGTGGCACACTTTTAGATATTTGAAAACTGCCTTCCTATCCCTTAGTCTTCTTCTCTCTAGGCTAAACATATCAATTTTCTTCTGCCTTTACTAATATGGCTTGAAATCTAGCCCCTTTATCATCTTTGGCCCTTTTTAAACAGGCCGCAGCTGGGGGGGGGGCAGTCTGTGGGTGCACCGCCACTGGGGGGGTGCACACAGGTGCAGACCAATCCCCCCACAACCTCATGTATGGAGAAACTGGTGTTGTCAGCGGTTGCTCCATGTGGTGGCAGGGTGGGTGGGGATGTGTGGGTTGCAGGAGGGCACGCCCCCTCCCACACATGTACACAAGTTGGTCCCTCACGAGGATGATGTGGGGAAACGTCTTGTGTAAAAAGGGCCTTTGTTGCACTTCTCTGAGCCCTGCCCAGTTTGTTGGCTACCTTCGTGAAGTGAATTGCCCTTCACACAATATTTCACATAGGTTTCACAACTACTGAGTAAAGTGACACCGTTGCTTTCCGTGTCTTACACCATTTTTAGATGAGGCGCTGGGAAGCGCCTCTCGAGCCGCGCGTTGAGAGAGAAGGCGTGCCGCGCTGCCTTGAGAAGTGACGTTCTCCCCGTTGCTGACAACGGCCCTCCGGCCGCCACCGTTGCTGGCAATGGGGAGAACGTCACTTCCAGCAGCGCGGCGCAGCTTCTCTCTTAATGCGCAGCTCGGGAGGCGCTTCCCAGAGCCTTGTCTAAAAACGGTGTAAGACATGATGATTCTGCTAATGCAGCCCAACGTGACACTTTCTAAAAAGGCAAATGTCACATTGTTGACTCATATTCAACTTATGATTCACTGTAATTCCCAGATCATTTTTTTTAATGCTACTACTTAGCCAACTATTTCATCATTTATACTTGTGCATCTGTTGTTTTTTTGTTTGCTTGGTGTTTTTTTTTTGTTCCTATGTGTAATACTTTGCATTTGCCTTCATTAAGTCTTACTTTGCCTCTTTAAGCCCAGATCTCTAGTTTATCAAGATCATTTTGTATTCTAATCCTGTCCTCCAAAGTGTTTACAACCCTTCCCAGTTTTGTGTACTCTGCAAATCTGATGAGTGTACTTGCCACTCTTCCAAATCTTTAATGAAAATGGTGAAGAGGACTGAACCCAGGATAGATTTTAGAAACTCACTTTGGGATCATTCACACTACAATCCTAAAACAATTTAGTGTGTCCACAATCTGCTCCAAGGGGTCATGTCATGAAACTGCACGCAATGACACCTAGCCTTTCATGCGTTGCATACAAAGCATTATGGGATGGACTCCAGAATTCTCACAAGGAGACTAGGGTTGCCATACCTCCCCTTTAAAAGAGGATGCTTATGCAAAATACATGTCGTTACACTGGAACCAATGCAGCCCTGCACCATGTGTTTTCCATAAGTATCCTCTTTTAAAAGGGAGGTATGGTAATCCTAAAGGGGAGACACTTTGCGCTGCAGCTTGGAAATGATTTGTGTACCATGTTCACCAACCAAACACGTTACAAAGTACTTCAGTTTACAAAGTGAAGGGAATTATCTGCTCATGATTATTCTGTAGTACAAACTTGGATTCCTACTCCTGAATACATTGCTTGACGTGAGAACAATAACAAGGCACAAGCATGTTAACGACTTGCTAAACTTATTTAGCTGTGTAAATGTAGCCTTCATAAAGCAAGCATTGGTTCCCCCTTCCTTTTGTTAATCTGAGGCTTGAAATTAACACAACCATTTTTTTTATGCCTTGACTTTGAATCAGAGAGAGTGTAGCATTCCTGATGTTTTCACTAGGTTACTGTTGTTACAAAGACAGCCAAAGCCTCACACTGAAGCATACTTGTTTCTGTGGCTTATGCATAGAGTCAAGTATTTACATTTATATCTAGGTTCAGAAAAACTTTCGTTTAAGAGAGAAGTTAGGGCAGTTACAAATTCACTCATGCGCCAAAAAGCATGGAAATTGTAAGTTAAGGCTCTCGCCTTAATTTGTGCACCATGTAAAGCAGTAAAGATGTTGTACGGTCTCACATATTGTATTTGCTTACAATTTAGGCTCCATGCACCCACACATTGTCATGGTCTTTTAGCCCTGATCTTCTTCCCCTGCATGTTGGGGCAACACTGAAGCTGGGATCAGCAAGCTCCTCCCCACCCCAATATTATAGACTTGATCCCTGTCTCCATTGTAGCCACAATTTCTCCTTCATTTATAGCTCCCCTCTCAGGCACCAGCTCCAGTGCATCTGCTTACTTCCCAGGTGATTAAAGGGAGGCAAATATTTGTCTTAGTATATCATGCATTGGAGTATTAGACCGTATTGGAAAGGGATTTGGCTCTCTGTAGACCGTGGCTCCTGATTGAGGATTCGTCTATGATTTGCTTCTCCCCAAGGTACAGCCCTCATAAGGGGATCAAGCTATGAATCCCATACCCATCAACCTTGTTCACCCCATTAACACACCCCAGTACTTGGCTACCCCATTGTCCCCATCCTAACTGAAAGCAAATAAGAAAAACATACATACATAGCCCCACCCCTGGCTGCCCCCCCAAGCCTTGTCCCTGAATACACATCATCCATCTTGTTACGATCAGAATATAGGGCCAAGTAAGCACAGTTGGATGCTGGGAGTCTGGACAAGGCAGCATCGCAGGCATGCTGGGAATTTGGATACGTCAGCCTATGTCCATAGTTGGCCCCTGGATTTACAACAACGTCTTGCATCTCAAAGAAAGGAGTCTCTGTAACAGGACAGCCAAGTTCTGATTGTGATACAATTCAAGGTCCATCAAGACATCAACTACCCTGACGTAAAGCAGGAACCAAATGGTCCAAGAGATAAGAATGCAGATGGCGCTGACCTCTTATGGCATGATCACAAGCATCATAAACAAATAAGCCCAAACAAAGGGATGTTTTGGAAAACAACATACCTCAGCACACTGACAGAATGGGTCCTAAAAAGTATAAAAGAGGCTCCCTTCCAACAGAATGTCGGTACAAGGCTTGAAGTCACTAGCTTTGCAGTGAACTCCATGGCTTGTGCCCCTTCCTGATCTTACACACACGGACCCACATCCTCACTCTCTAGCAGCTCCTCAGGGCCACCCCGCTGGGCCCCCTCCCCATCTTTTTCAGAACCAGACCTCGTATCTTACTGTGGCCACCGGACACGTAAGAACAAACATAGATTAGGTCACTGGGGTTCTTAACTGGTAATATTGCCAAGAGCAACTATTAATGTGGTATCCTATAAAATAGAGTTGTACCTATACAATTGTTGTGGTTCTTGGGCGATCAGCGATCCTAATAAAACCTAACAATCTCTCAGCTTTCTCCCTCCATATATGCCACCCCTCAGCACTTGGGTACTTCCTCCCCATACAAACACTGCTCCCCACCCCCGGCTGCCCCCCAGATTTGTGCAAGGATACACATCACCCCTCTCTCACGCTTGTCCCCCATATACACCCCTGCCAGCACTTGTCTACCCGTGACCAATATATACACTTCCACTCACTAGAAATATAAAATTTGGCACAGTAAAATAGAACTAGATACGTGTCGTGATTGGGAAACCGAGGCATCCCTTTCTCTCTGCGCCATCCAAAAAAACCAAACAAAACCAACAACCCAATAGTAAAATATAATCACTACTACTGTGCAGGAGAAGGAAATACTATATATTTGCATTTTATAAGAGTTCGCTACTAGATCCTTCTAGGAAACTGCAAAAAACGTGTCTGCATTTCTGACAAGCAAAGATTGTCAAGATAACTTTCCACCATTGAATGAAATGGATATTTTGCCATTGACTTAAGAACATAAGTGCCATACTAGGTCAGACCAGTGGTCCGTCTAGTCCAGCATCTTCGACAGTGGCCAGTTCCGGTACCTGCCTGCAGTACATGTACAGGTCATGGAGATATGATTCATCACCTGCTAACCATTCTCAGCTACCGGTAGCCTGGGGTTTAAGCCCCACATAGTAGACATTTATGGCTCTGTCCTCTAGGAATTTATCCAATTTCCATTTGAAGCTAGTTATGCTGCTGGCTTCAGTGGGTGAGGATTGCATTCTTAACTTTGGTTCTTATCAGGCAGTAGAATGTAGCTGTAAATACAAAAGAGGCAGCACCCTGGTGAGATTCCCCAGAACGGGGAGAGTCTCCAAAGCCCTGGGGAGCTTGGAGAGGGGAGCGAGGACCCCACCAGCAGAATCAAGCACCTCTGGCTGGCTGACTGTGGGTCTGGGCAAGGAGGAGTCAGTGCAGGCATTAATGCTGGAGTAGTCACCACACCAAAAGCCCAAGTAACTGCCTGCTCATAGCCCCACTTGACTGCACCGGCTCCCCTAACAACAACATCTTCCGACACACCTCAGATCATTCCCCCTACTGCTGCCTCGTCCATCCCCACTAGATCAACCCACAGCAGCTGACTGGGGTTGTGCTGTGGCCTGTTTATGGCTCCAGCTACTCAGCCCACATCCCCTCCCTGCAGACAGCAGCGAGACGCAGCAGCGAGACACACCAGAGGAAGAAATTGCAAATGGCATCCAGCATCACCCCATCGCTACTGTTGGAACATCTTCCTCCAAAGCAGCGGCAAGAACACGCTAAGCTGAGTTGTCACCTTCCCCTTGGCCAAGCCCACACAGGAACCTCTTGCATGTTGCCTTTTGGACTGTGGTTTCTGGCTGCATTCCCATCTGTGGCAGTAGAGGGAGCGGTGATGGAACACATGGCGTCAGGGAGGAGCCGACTGACAGGAAAAGAGCCGGTGCGAACGGGGATCTGCCACAGCTTCTCTCACGCATGTCAGGGCACAAACTCCTGCCCTGATATGCGCGAGAGAAGCCGTGGCAGATCCCCGTTTGNTTCCCCCTACTGCTGCCTCGTCCATCCCCACTAGATCAACCCACAGCAGCTGACTGGGGTTGTGCTGTGGCCTGTTTATGGCTCCAGCTACTCAGCGCGGAGGTGCCGGCGTCTGGGAAAAGAGCCGGTGCGAATGGGGATCTACCATGGCTTCTCTCACGCATGTCAGGGCACAAACTCCTGCCCTGATATGCGCGAGAGAAGCCGTGGCAGATCCCCGTTTGCACTGGCTCTTTTCCTGTTTGCCGGCTTCCTTCCCGCTGCCGCATCGTCCCTCACCGCTCCATCTGCCGCCGCCACCGCAGCAGATGGGAATGCAGTCTCTCTTGTTCGCATGAGACCTGTGCAATTCCTATGCAGATCTAAAACATTGTTTTCTCTCCATGTGTTCACATGGAAACTTCAAAACATCATAACTTTAAAACTACACAATGGATTTTAAAAATCCAAGCACAGGCATGGAATAGAATGCACACTTGATTTTTCAGAGACCTCTACACTTCCTTATAAATAACTTTAAACACACCTTTCTGCGTCAAGAGAACCAGTCATAAAAACCAGTGAAAACTGTTCTGCCTCCAATTTGCAAACTTGTATAACTCAGCCATTCTTCAACAAATTTGTCTGAAATTTGGACAGCTTCTACTCTTCACCCAAGTGACCCTCCCTGCAATATTCCCTAATATTCACAATGCTAGGATAAATTATCTTGAATTTATAACCAAGTAGAATTTTCATAATTTTAATAGAGTACAATTCGCCTTAACTATAGAGCCACTCCCACAACTCTTTAAATTGGTTTGTGCTTTAGTATTTGTGTTTGTTTGTATTTGCATATCTCCCAACAGTCCCTATTTGGGAAGGACAGTACCTCTTTGGGTGCTGAATTCCATTATCCCTCTTTCAGGGTCAAACTCCCCTTTTCAGGAAAGAGAGAGAGAGAGAGAGACTAAAAGACCAGTAGTCAAGCCTCTGGCACCTGTTTCTTGGTTGCCTCCCAGGGGAAAAAAGCACTGAAGCGGACAATGGAGAGATGCTTGAATGACAAGAAATTAAGTAGAATGATAAGCACGAGAGCTTCAGTCTCTCTTTATGCACAGCACTTGGAAGGTTGGGAGGTGTATGTGTGTGTGCAAGGGGATGGCGTTTATTTGTGTGGGGTGGAATCTGTTGGGTGAAGGGGTGGAGCTTGTCTCTCTTTGGTTGCAGCCTGCTGAAAATGTTGGGAGGTGTGTAATTGTGTCTTCATATTTCAGGGGGAAGTTTAGGAATGCAATGAGGCTTTGCTACTTTAACAGGCTTATAAGAAAAGGAAACACAACTGTTGCTAGGCTTTCCCATCTGGCCACTGTGGACTCAGCTCTTTGTATCAGCTCTTGCTGTCAGCTATCATCAGTAACTGACCTAAATTATGACATTTTCTATTGTGAATAGGTGATCAATTTGGCCCAGACTAAGGTTAGCAGATTTTAAGTTAAATAGAGCTTTATTACAGTTACTTTAGGGAAGTTGTTTAGACATGAATGAACCTCTGAAGGTAACTGATTCCAAGTATATTCCTTTCTTGCAGACAGTATCAGGAAAAAAAGGCTGATTATCAGTGCAGTATTTTCAAATTTCCCTGCAGAAGGACAGTTATAAAAACTCTTCAGGCTGAAGCCATATTGCGTTCTCTTAGCCATTTGATACCCCAATCAGCAAAGTGTGAGCCACTACAGATAGTCACACCAAGGATACAGCTTTGACAGTAGACCAAATAGCCATCTCCAAGAAATCATTTATAGGGCTGAAACGAGAGCTCACAAATAGCATTCTTGTCAAAATCCTGGTTCTCAGTTTGTCCTGGGATGAACCGATAAGTGGGATTGATTTGCTGAGTTCTCGATGAGGGAACAAAATCACTGAAGATGCGCAATGGCTGACAAACTGTTTTTTGCATGCATAAAATGGCCACCACCCTTAACCAAAATGGCAACAATAGCATTGCCACCATTTTGATTACGGGTGGTGGCCATTTTGCACATGTACAGTCTGCTGCCCTTAATCAAAATGGTGGTGATACTTGCTGCCATTTTGCAGATGCAGAAAACGGCCTGGTGGCCCTTTACACATGCACAGTGATTTGTTGTTTGTTTCTTTCTCACCAGGAATTCGTACCAGGACCAGTCCCAGTACTCGAGTTTGAGAGTTTAACTCGTGAAAAACAAATTGGGCTGCTCATTCAGCCCTAATCATTTCCATAAGAAGGGCTGTGCACTATGACTCCAAAATGTGGGACTAACATACTATACTTATGCATTTCCTTAAATCCTCTTCTGGATCAGGGTCAAAGGATCTATCCCATACAGAATTGTACATGCTTTTCTTTGCTATCATTGTTTCTGGCTTTGCTATTCAAGCACAGTGGTTTTTTTTTACATCAACCAGATGTTAGAAAAAACACAAAAACAAAGATTCTGATCATTGTACTATGTAAAAAGGGTGGCATAAATGTCTAATTCCGGAGAGATTCTGTGGGTCCAAGTCATTGGAAGTCAAAGACTGTTACTAAGCTTTGCCACTGCAAATAGTGACAATCACCCCACGCAGTTGAGAACAAGTACCCTTTCTCCCGCATAGTCATAATGACATAGTGGAATATAAAATATTACCTGAAGAAGGTAACCTTGAAGAACTTGATAATAGCTCTAAAATAGATTAATTTTCCTTAAAATACTACCAATATTTTTAGTATGCCACCGCCTAATCCCTTTCCTCTCTGCCTTTACAGTAGCCATGCTTTACTTCTGACAGGATTTTGTCACTGTAATTGGGTTTGTTTTCTTAGGTGGGTTTCCCGCCCAATTTTTAACTTTGGTGTTCATGGTGAAGTTTAGAAGGTTTTTGGTTTGAACAAAAGCAAAGAAGTAGATTTTACGTCCCTTTATGTTAGACACCATTGCACAATCACACTGCCACTTTTGGGGGGGAAACAATGGACTTTGTTGTATTAGAAGGAGCCAATGGAGAGATAAATCAGATGATAACCAATGGGGTTTATCTCTCTTTCAGAGACCGTTTTCAAACAGACCACTGGGGGGGGGAGGCGGTCTGTGTATGGTGGGTGGAGCACTGCTGTGGGGGCTGTGCGTGGGGGGAGGAAGCAGACAGGCGCACACCCATCTCCACCCACCTCCACACATGGAACAACCTGCCTTTTCGCTAGTTGTTCTGTGCGTAGGAGGTGGGTGGAGATGGGTGGAGGTGTGGGTTGCAGGAGCGCGCACACATACACCTCCACATTCAAACAGGACACTCCCATTCATGTCCACTGGGTCAACATGAGTGGGAGTGTCTTGTTTAAAAATGGCCAGGGTCAAACTCCCCTTTTCAGGAGTTTCATATTCATATATTTGGTGTTGACAACTGAGGCACTTATACTTGTACAGGGGCAATGCTGTTGAAACTAATGTGATATCATGATCCAAAACTTTCTTAAATTTTCTGCCGATGTTCTTATTCCAGTCAATACACAAGTGTTTCAAGCAGTTCTATTGCAGAAGGCTATTGTCTCTTACAAACTATTATCTTCTTTTTCCTTCCCTCTTTAACATTTTCAAATAATCCAGCTATGCTGTGTCCATTGGTTGGCTCAACAGAGCTGTAACACCTACTTAAGAGAGGAGAGACATCTGGTTTCTTTGCAACATAGAGCCCGCTGGCAAATAGTGGGCTGTACCAATTTAAAACATGATGAAGTGGGAAATAATGTACATTCTTGAAGAATCTGAAATAGGATCAGCTGTTATAGGCAAAAACTGGCAGGTGCATTGCACTGTGCTGGCTCCATTAATGGCCCCATATTGAAGAGTGCATCTGGTAAAATGGGCTGCTAATTGAATGGTGTCAGTGACTCCCAGCAGTTATTCCCAGAGCTGTAGTAGTGGTACATCATTCATTGGAACTTATTGGCTGGATGGAGGAGGCTTCTCATTGTAGGTTGTCAGCGGATAAAGAATTTTGGTTGTTTTGATGTTGATTGTTTGGATATTTTGTATTTTTATTTTTACGAAGGAATTAGGTTTTGTACACTGGAGGCAAGTGTGTACAAATTTATGTGGACTGTGGGAAATGAAGATATTTATTCATTTCTATTTTAAAATTTCATCACAATGATTTGGCGCCATCAAGTTGTTCAGCATGAAAGCTGTATAATTGTCTGTTCTTGTTATCTTCTCTTGCTTTCTACTCCCCTTGTGTTGCCTCACTTGTGTTTTGTTTTGAAACTATATTTTTAGGTCATGGCAGAAACCATGGCTTCCTATATGTTGTGAAACCTACTGCAGCTTCTGGGTGCTCCCATAATTCATATAATAAAATCAGTAATATTTGGCCTTATTCGATGTAAGATCTAGTGTGCCCTGTTTATATGACGTGCTGCTACATGTGATAAAATGTAGGTGTTTACCTTAGTTCATATACAAGCACTATTGTGTAGAAGTCTAATTCAATCTATTGAATTATACTATTTTCTCTATAGTTGTTGGCCTTTGCTAGGGATGTGTTGGTACTGAGTGTATTGTAAAAAATGCTTTGAATATCTGAAGAACTGGCTAAAGACGGTTAAAGAGAGAGAGAGAGAGAGAGAAAGAGAGAGAGAAGGTTTCGTGAATATTGTCTCCAACTCTGTATAGAGAGTTTCCAACTTTGTGAGAAAGGTTCTCTCCTATGTGGATTTGGAGCAGCTGAGAAGTAAAGAACCTCAGTGCAAAGAAGTTTCACCTGGGGTGCTTTCAGATGTCATGAAAATGTGCTTTTAAATGGTAACCCCATTAAGCATTTCCACCAGGTGCTTTGTATTTTCTGAATTGATGTAATAAGTGGCAAGTTCTTGAATACCATGTGGTACAACAGTGTAGACCTCACAAACAACCCAGTGGAAACTATCCATGGGGTTACCACATGGTGCTGCATTTCTGTGGTTTCTGAAAGCATCTATTGTATGGTTTCTGCTTACTCTAGAACCAGGGTGACCTTTAACTATTTAGTTCACCATTGCCATTTGCTTTACAACTGTTATTGGTAGTGCCTTGTCTGTCCAACTTCTGCCTTTAAAAGGGTCTCTAGGAGCATATTTAATGTTTCATTAGGCTTTGATGCCACCTCATCGATAGACTTTTTGATCAGATATATGACTACTTACATGTATTGCTTACCTGAAACAACAAAATGGATAAGGTCATTGTTTTATATTTGTATAAAAATGTTTGTATACAAATATAGTTCTGTATTTATAATAAGAACAAAACAATTATATTTTGTTTAATTGCTTTTTTAAAAAATAATTTAAAAATTAGATTTTGGTAGACGTATTTCTGGCTTGAAACTCTGGTATACCTAGAACAAATAATCATAATGGCTCTTTGAAAAGTGGTGTGTTAGAGAGGAAACGGCAACAGACAATTGCCAAAATTATGGTAGTGAATTCTGTCATGACTGCTTTTACCAGATACAAATGCCTTATGATCAGAAGAGCATCACTATTGAATACCAACAAATGCATTAAAACACCAACCTTGCCCTTGAGCTGAGAGGCATTGTCTGTTAGACTAAAGTAGTAGCCTTATTAGCCTTAGTCATCTGAACCCAGAACTAAGGCAGAAACGCCTACATTCTAACCCTAACTCTGACACTGGTACCCTGTGTAATCTCAGGCAGGTGACTTAGGAATTTAAATTTGTCAACAGGCCGTGGCCTCTAATTTTAGTTGTCTCCACATTGGACTACTCAGTCTTAGACATGTTGCCTTGTATTCCTATTTTCTCTACGGTATGTTTACTCCATCCTGTCAGCGTAAAGGAGCAATAGCATCCATGTACACTTGCATCCACACTCCTGTAAATTGGGGGGGGGGGGGCTTTTTTCACATGGACAAATTCTTCCTTTTTTCCATGTTCTGGATTTCTCTGTTGCTCTTCAGCATAATCGCCGGTCCGGTCAAGGTTCTTCTTTGAGAAGCGCTGCAATTCTCACTTATGACATATTGTGTTGCCCCGCCATTAGCCGGAACACTCTCTAGTCAACAGTTGCTAGGTAGACTGTGAGAACGCTCTGGAAGAAGGTGAGGCTCCGCCTACTCATGTCCTCGTAGTACGCCTCTCTTGAGCGTGGGCTCTAGTTCTTGTGAGAGGGAGGAAAGATAAAAGGAGGCGGCAGAGCCTCCCATCCTTAGTTCCTTCCAACCACTCCGGCAAAGGCAAGAACGCTCACCTTGTTTCTAAGCTTCATTTATTTAGTTTTTTTCTTTTTTATAGTTAGAATATATTGTTAGAGCTCCAGACAGAGGAGGGACTTCCCTCCATCCAACTATGCTGAACAATGTAAAAAAACCTGGCTTCAAGCACTGCCGCCTCTCTCTCCATCTACCCTATCTATCACTGACCACAGTATGTGTATTGCCTGCCTCAGGAAGACTCAAAGCGTGAGTTCTTGCAAAGCCTGTGTGGCCCTCTCCACAAAAGGGATAGAATGCTCACGCTGAAGGAGATCCTAACTAAAAAGGCTCTACAAGCGGGAGAAGAGGGCCCGATCTGCCTCGATAGGCCCAGTGCCTTGTCAGGCTTTAGTGTGCACAATACAGCAGTCCTGGCCCTATCGGTGCAGTCAGTGCCCACCTGCTCCAGCACCTGCCTCTGCTCTGGTACCACCCACAGGCCCTTTGACACCTGCTGGCACCACCCAAAGTTCACTGCCTGCCACAGAGCAGAGAAAGCTGCTCATCTTACCAGAAGGTGACCAAGCGGAGCCTCCTGAACCTTCTCCCAACCTCAGGGACACCCCATATCATCCTAGGAAGAGAAAGAGAGTGAGGACCTTATCTGCCTCTGCGGAGTCCCAATCGCCATCCCCGATGCAGCCGGCACCACTTATTACAGTGGAGACAGTTTAGTCACCCTTCCAGCAATGAAGGAGCCAACCAGGATAGTCTAGGTGCTCAAGCACCCCACCTATCCCTACCCACCCATCTTGGTCACCCACACAGCACTGGAACCGGCACTATAGGGCACCCAGACCCCGCTCTAGCTCCTGTTTTTGATCCTATCAGAGGAGCTATTCATCACCCTGCAGCTGCTGTGTCTTCCCAAGGTAATCCAGAGGCCGCTATTATGAGGACAGGGATGATTATGATAGGGACTATCATTCTCCATCCCATTTCTCAAAACAGTACCGACAGCATCAACAAAGATCCAGGTCCTGCTCACCAAGAGCACACCATAGACCTACCAACCCAAACCATCCAACAGCCCAACAGGACCTATATTGCCACCACCTCATTTCCCCTTGCCACCACCGTTACCAACATACCAACAGGGAGAGGGGGGCAGGGCCAAGGACCTGGCCACAGGGACTCTAAAGCGGCGCAGCCCTTGGGTGTGGTCCTTAGGTGGGGCCTGGGAGGGCTGGAGTAGGGGTTTTGTTGTGTTGGATTTTAGTGTCTCCTATGTAACAGTGGGTGTTTTGGGGAGGTTTGTGGGGGGTTATTATGGTTGGGGGGAATGCAGGATATGGGAAGGGTTGGGGTGAGAGGTGGGAATGAGGGGGGTGGAATTCTCCTCCAGGCCGGGGCGGGGAAGCCAGAGGGGGTCCGGGGCCGGCTGAGTGTGTGTGTGTGACACAGCCATTGGGGTTGTGATGGGGCGTCGGAGGTATGGTCCCTACTGGGGGAATGTTCGAACTGTGAGGTGGGACAGATGTTTGTTGTCTGTCCCTCTCACTTCCCCCTTAGCAGTTGGGCAGGTGGTTCAGGAGCAGATGGTCCCCTGTCTCTTATACACATCTAGATGTGTATAAGAGACAGGGACAGATGTTTGTTGTCTGTCCCTCTCACTTCCCCCTTAGCAGTTGGGCAGGTGGTTCAGGATCAGAATTCCCCTGACCTTGTTTTGATGCTGGTAAATGCGAGGTCGGTAGTTAATAAAGCAACAACGGTCAAGGAATTGATCCTGGACCATGCTGCCGACCTCATATGTATCATGGAATCCTGGCTGGGCACTGAGTCAGGGCCTATTTTGGCTGACCTTGTTCCAGCCGGGTATTCCACGCTGCATCAGCCACAGACGGGGGTGGGGTGGGGTGGGGTGTTGTAGCCATGATCTTTAGGGAGTCTTGGATTGCTCTGAGGTATCCAGTGCAATCTGTATCGAGTATTGAGGGTCTCCACCTGGTGCTGGAATTGGCTGGGGATAGTTTGGGGGTGCTGCTTGTATACCGTGCACCTACCTGTATGGCACCCTCCCTGCATGCTCTAGTGAAGTTGGTGCCGGAGGTGGTGTTGCGGTCCCTGAAGACAGTAGTCCTGGGGGACCTCAACATCCACGCTGACGCTGACCTTAGAGGTGCGGAGCATGAGTTCATGGCCACCGTGGCAACCATGGGCCTATCCCAGATTGTTAGTGGCCTGACGCACCAGTGGGGACATACCTTGGACCTTATGTTTTGCTCTGGCCTTGAGGCGGGAGGTCCGTTGGTGGGAGATGTTTCTGTGGTTCCTTTGTCATGGACGGATCATTACCTTCTGAAGGCCTCTCTCTCAGTACACGTCTGCCCTCGGAAGGGCGTGGAGCCAGTTCAAATGGTTCGCCCCCGGAGATTGATGGAACCGGATCAGTTCCGGGACTCTCTGGGGGTAATACCCTCTGATTTTAACGGCCATTCCATCGATGACCTCGTTGAGTTGTGGAACACTGGGGCTGTTAGGGCTAGGGTTACCCATTGCGAATTAGAGCCATGCCCGTCCTAGCTGGTCAAGGCCTGTCGGGAGACTGTGGGCCTGTTGCTGGCTGGGGTGATCAGCACCTCCCTTCAGGAGGGCAGGGTTCCAGGCTGCCTCAAAGAGGTGGTGGTGCGGCTCCTGCTCAAGAAACCATTGCTTGATGTTGACTCCCTTGCCAACTATCAGCCAGTCTCTAACCTTCCCTTTTTAGGGAAGGTTATTGAATGGGTGATAGCTCAGCAGTTACAGGAGCATCTAGATCATGTTGGTTTTCTTGATCCCTTGCAGTCTGGATTTCGCCCGGGTTATGGCACCGAGACTGCGCTTGTGGCACTGGTCAATAACCTGCACCGGGAATTAGATCAGGGCCATTCGGCCCTGTTGATTCTATTAGATCTGTCAGCTGCTTTGATACCATTGACCATGAGACGTGCCTGCCGGGCCGGGGTGGGCGGCATGGTTCTTGACTGGTTCCGCTCCTTCCTAGCTGGAAGAACTCAGCGAGTGGTGCTCGGTGACTATTTTTCATCATACCGAGACCTCTTGTGTGGAGTTTCGCAGGGTTCTGTTCTGGCCCCTCTCCTGTTCAACATGTATATGCAGCCACTTGGCAAGGTGGTCAGGAAGTTTGGTGTGCGGTGTCATCAATATGCTGATGACACCCAACTTTACATCTCATTTTCATCAGACCCAGGCCCAGCAGTCTCAGTGCTTACCGGGTGTCTTGCGACTGTGGGGGACTGGATGAGGGCAAATTGACTGAAGCTGAATTCTGACAAGACAGAGGTGATGCTGGTGGGTAAGGCGGTGGGGGTGACAGCCCCATAATTGATGGGGTCTGCCCTCTGCTGCTTCCCCAGGTGCGGAGTCTGGGGGTGCTCCTTGATTCACAGCTCCGCTTGGATGTCCAGGTGGATGCTGTGGCGAGGAGTGCCTTTCGCCAGTTACATCTGGTGCGTTGACTTCAGATGTATGTTTCAGACTCTGACCTGGCCACTGTTATCCATGCTTTCATCACCTCTAGACTGGACTACTGTAATGCGCTCTACATGGGGCTACCCATGGTGACGGTTCGGAGACTGCAGCTGGTGCAGAATGTGGCGACCCATCTCCTGGTGGAATTGGGCCACTGGAAATCTATTAAACAGTTCTATATTAATTGCACTGGCTGCCTATAGTCTTCCGGGCCCGATTCAAGGTGTTGGTGCTTGCCTATAAAGCCCTAAATGGCCTTGCCCTGGCCTGTCTGTGGGATTGCCTCACCGGGGGGTGCTCTCCTCACGGTTTCTTAGGGGGCCAGGTTGGGGAGGGCCTTCTCGGTGGCTGCTCCTCAACTGTGGAACTCCCTGCCATTGGAGGCTTGTTTGGCCCCGGATCTCCCCTCCTTTCGATGTAGTTGTAAGACTTGGCTGTTCCACCTGACCTTTGGGGGAGAGGATGGGTAGGGTGGGTGGGGAGGGAGTGGGTTAGGGTGGGGACATTTTTATCCTCCTTTTTATGTATGGTTTTAAATGATGATGTTGTTTTATGTTTTTATTGTAAACCGCCCAGAGCTGCCTGTGGCAGGATGGGTGGAATATTAAGTTTTTAAAATAAATAAATAAATAAAAATAAAATAAATAAAAATAAATAAATAAATACCCAGGATCCATTTCCCCACCTTTTAATCCACTACCACTCCTCCCACTGAATCCGCCTGCACCATCTCAGCCAGCTGCCCCTCCACCACAGCCACCTGCCCCAGCACCGGTAGCACCTCCACAGCCACCTGCACTGGGTCCATCACAACCATCCCTTTCAACAGGGTTCTCTTTATTACAAACTTGCTGGGCCAAATCAAACCTCTTCCTTTGGCCCAACCCCAAACACCAGCTCCACCCTCGGATCATGACTGAACTCCTTATCTTCCCCCCTCATCCTTCCTCTCCTTCCTCACTGTCAATAACTATTGATGGAGTCACCATCCTGCCTGTCCCCCAAGCCCGTAGCCTAGGCTTCATCTTTGACTCAGCCCTTTCTTTTAAACCCTACATTGACTCTGTTGCAAAATCCTGTTGCTTCTCCCTCCATAACATTGCTAAGATTCGCCCTTTTCTCTCTGTCTCGTCTGCCAAAACTCTTGTTCATGCTCTGGTCATCTCTCGCCTCGATTACTGTAACCTCCTTCTCACTGGCCTTCCCCGGTCTCACCTTTCTCCCCTCATCTCTGTCCAAAACTCTGCTGCCAGGGTCATCTACCTCGCCAGTCGCTTCGACCATGTGCAGCCCCTCCTCTCTTCGCTTCACTGGCTTCCCCTTCCTGAACGAATCCTGCACAAGCTCCTAGTCTTCACCTATAAAGCTCTTCACAACCTTGCTCCCCCCAACCTCTCTGCACTTATCGCCCTCCATATTCCAGCCCGTGCACTTCGCTCCTCCTCTGTCCCTTCTCTCACCCTTCCACGCCTTCTCTGCTCCCCTAAGCGCCTTCGTCCCTTCTCACTTGCTGCCCCCCATGCCTGGAACTCCCTCCCTGTCCACATCCGCCTTGCCCACTCCCTTCATACCTTCAAATCTCTCCTTAAAACTCACCTCTTTCGCTCTGCTCTGTCTGACTCTTTATCCTGCTGAGCCACTATTCCTATACCTACAATCGGTTTACCCTTATCCTTGCAACATGGACCTGCCTGCTGTCATTCTCATCGTAACCAAGCCAAGTACGTGCACTTGAGACCTCGCATCTTCATGAATGTTAGACCCCTTGTCTCTCCCTCTGTTCCCCTTCCTAAGTCTCTCTGCCAGCTCCTGTCTCTCAGATTGTAAGCCCTAGGGGCAGGGATCGTGTCTATTTTATTACTTTGTAAAGTGCCAGGTACACTGCTGGCACTATATAAATGTTTGTTAATAATAAATAATAATAATGACGCAGACAAGGACAAATCTACCTCCTCCTTGCCCCTCCTGAACTCTGATGAAATGGTGGGACCACCCCCATCAGACTTTGTCTCCGACCCCTCAGCCCCCTTGGTTACTGAAGCCACAAAATCTTTTCAGGCCTTGCTCCGCAGGCTGACCATGGCATTATGCCAAATCCTTAAGAGATCAGTCAAGAACAACAACAGGCCTTATCTTCAGAATCCTTGGAGGAGGGGAGACAGGACACATCTCTTTTCCCATCTTCGATGAACTTATGCAATTGTCTGCCAAAATAACCTATCCTCCTCCAATCCAGCAAATAAAGTAGCGAGTAGCCTATGCACACTCATGCAGGATTGACCCCAGATGTTCTCAAAGCATCCAGCTCTGAACTAACTCATTGTAGTGCTGTCTCCCAACACTCTAGGTCTGGAGCAGTTCAGACTTCCTCGTCTGGCAGAGAGTGATAAAGACTGGATGTCTTTGGTAGAATGGCATTTGTCTTGGCCACCCTCACCCTCTGGGCTGCAAGCTATCTCTTGGCCCTCCGGGTACCAGCACTGACTTTGGCCACAGACCACAGCTAATCCTGACCATTTGCCCACCATCCAAAAGGAGGGAACCCACGTGGCAAAATTTCAGCTAATGGTCGTGATGTACATCACTGATTGTGCCATCAGAGGAGTGGCCTCTACTATTACTTTCCAGAGGCACACCTGGCTACAATCAACTGCCTTAACTCTGGAAAATAAAACAAGAATAGAGGACTTACCTTTTGATGGAGTGGGCCTCTTCACCACCTCCACAGATGGAACTGGAAAAAAATCAAAGAAACTTCTCAAACAGCCAGGTCTGCAACGGTCATTCAGTTCACACGGAGAAGGTACTCCATCACCCATACCGATCTCTCTTACTGCCCAAGGCCTACACCCCACCGGGGTTTCCTCGACAACCTGCTCAGCAGGCCCAGTCCTTTCTCCTTAACAGGAAATTCACAAAAACCAGACAGAGGAACATCTCTCAAACTTGGTCGTGGGTCTAACTCTAATAAAGTCAAGAGAGACACCTCTCCTCTATCTTACACCCAGTGCTTAAGCCAGCATTCAAAAGTGTGGTTCTCTCTCACCACTGACCGGTGAATCAGAGTAATTGTAACCCAAGTGTACTCCATCCAGTTTAATACCCTTCCCTCTCTCAAACCCTCATCCCTGTCTTCTTTTAGGGACCCCTCTCACAAGGCAAAACTACTGCAGGAAGTAGAATCCCTCCTCTCCAAAGGAGTGATAGAGGTCCCTCCTTCAATGGCTAAAACAGACTTCTACTCCAGATACTTCCTGGTGCCTAAACGAGACAGGAGTCTCCAACCTATCTTAGACCTTAGGTCCCTCAACAGATTTGTACAAAAACTGAAATTCAGGATGGTTTCCCTACCCTCCATTTTACCCATACTTACATGTCACTGTTAGCTCACCTCTCTTGACCTTAGACACATGTTTTCATATTTCTATCCACCCTGCTCACAGACGGGAGCCTGCTCACAGACGCTTCTTATGTTTTATTGTAGATGGTCAGCACTTTCAGTATGCCTCCCTACCCTTTGGCCTCACAACAGCCCCAAGGGTCTTCTCCAAATGTGTGGCTGTTGTAGCAGCACATCTCAGGAGAGCAGGGACCCACGTTTTCTCATACCTGGACAATTGGCTTCTCACTACGGACTCAGGACATCAGCTTATGCAAGACATAGAAACCACCACTACCCTCCTGCAATGATTGGGCCTATTATCAATTGGGAAACACCCAACCTCACTCCTACCAGAATCCTCCTCTTCATGAGAGTGATCCTCAACACATGCCAAGCAAAAGCCTTTCTGCCTACCAACAGATTCCTCATCATACAGAGGATTATCAGCACCTTCCTTGACAGCCCACCAAGTTGGTCTGATACTTCCTCCACCTACAAGGATTCCTGGTCACCATAACTGCCATTACCCCTTTTTCCAGACTGAAGATGTGACCACTCCAGCTCTGGCTCAGATCAGTCTATGTACCAGTCCTCCACACAATGTCAGTGACAGTTACATTTTTGCCGGAGATCCTCCATGCCCTCCAATGGTGGGCAAAGCCACAAACGTCCTGAAAAGGAATCCATTTCAAGCTCCCAAACCCCACAGCCACCCTGAGGTGGAAACCATCCTTCTCAATACAAGGAAGCCTTCCACTTGCTCTACTTATGCACCAAAGTGGGAAAGATTCCTCCATTGACTAACAGATTGTAATATCACACCACCCCCTCATTTACCTTGAGGTCAATTCTCAGTTACCTCCTACTCCAACAAAGGTCTGGCCTCTCCATTGCCTCCCTTAAGGTATACTTGGCAGCACTATGCACCCACATCTAACCAATTAATGACAAACAACTCTTCTTCCATCCTACAGTCCATGTTTTCTGTAGAGGCCTCCTAAATACATACTTCCAGTCACTATGCCTATGCCACAGTGGGACCTTAACCTCGTTCTTGTCACACTCATTAAACCTCCTTTTGAATCTTTGGAAACCTGCCCCCTTACCCATGTCTCCATAAAATTCATCCTCCTAGCGACCATAACATCATCCAGATGGGTGAGCAAGCTAGCAGCTGTAAGAGCCTCACAACCATACTTCTGTTTGTAGTCTCGCCATTTCTCCTAAATCAAACCATCTCCCTACCTGTTGTCTTTCCAAAGCCCGAATCTCCAGCAGAGGCAGCTCTCCACACCCTCGATGTATGGAGAGTTCTGTTCTTCTACATCAACCATATTAAGTCGTTCCATGTCTCGGGCTCTCTTTTCATGTTCTATGAGGGTGAAAGAATCAGAGTCTCCATCTCCTCACAAAGACTTTGTGAGTACATCCACAGCTATTACTCCCTCCTAAACTAGGAGCCACCACAGATCATCAGAGCACACTCCACAGGAGTGATGGTTGCACCCATAGCTAACTTTGGAAGTGTACCAACTGACCAGAACTGCAATGCAGCATCCTGGTCTTCTCTTCACACCTTCATGAAACATTACTGCCTCAATCTGGCTACACGGAACAACACTGCTTTCAGAAGAGCTGTCCTCTCATCCCTTTTTTAATCTTAATCACACCACCGCTTACCCACCTCCGGTAAGCCTTCTACTGCTTATTACTCACCCATAAGTGAGAATTGCAGAGCTCCTTGAAGTCAAAATATTGGTTACTTACCAGTAACTGTGTTCTTCGAGAGAGCTTCATGTATTCTCACTACCTGCCCATCTGACCCCTCTTATTCAGTCTTTTCTCCGTAGGGGTTGGTAGAAACTAAGGGCAGGAAATTCGACTTCCTCCTCCTATCTCTCCTCCCTCTTGTGAGACCTAGAGCCTGCGCTTGAGAGAGTCATACTAGGACGGCATGAGGAGGTGGAGCCTCACTTTCTTCCAGACTGTTCTCACAGTCTACCTAGTAACTACTGACTAGACAGAGCGTTCCAGCCAATTGCAGAGCAGTGCAATATCCCATAAATGAGAACACACAAAGCTCTCTCGAAGAACACAGTTACTGGTAAATAACCAATATTTTCCAAGTCATCTGCCCATTGATGGGGAGGACAGCCTCTAGACTTCTTACCAGTGGATTGTAATGCTTGGCAACCTCCTTGTTCAACATGGCCATAATACATAAGTGCATGACATCTGGTGATATTTGAGTTCTTTTGACACCATCTTGTATCAAATTGGTTAGTTCAGTGATCAGTACATCTAGTTCCCAGTTGTTTGAGGTAATATCTCAGTTCAAGTGCTTCTGTTTGATTCTCACCTGGGGCATGAATTTTCCATTGTTCACACTCCTATAATGCAACCAGCTATACTAGCATTCTCATTAATTGAGTTTTGAGGTCCTTATTTAATCTTCAAAGGTTCATTTCATTCAATGTGGCCCTGGCCATAGCAACCCTTAAAGCTAGTGTAAATTACATTCTCTGCCATAAATTTCAATTAGTTTTTGTGTCTTCCATAGCATTTTTATCCAGTTTAAGTGTAGCAGTTTTAAAGTCCTGTGGTAGCTGAAAGCTTGTAGCTGCTTTCAAGAGCCAGATGTTATGTTCCAAATTATGCTAACTTGACTGGCAGACCAGCACAAATCATAGAAAAATAGATGTATTGAAAATTCCCTGGATACAAGAATTTGCCTGAGTAGTAGATGTAGAGCTTCAACGGAGTCAGCCTGAAAGCCTACAGTGTATTTATAAATGTATTTAGTCCCAGATTAAGCAGCATCTTGCTTTGAGAGGTGTCCTTACATTGCAGGACTTCTCTCAGAGCCAGGTTCTATTCAGCCCAAGTGGCACAGTGATGTGATCTTGACCCTCTGTTGTTTATTTTAAAATTCTGAGAAGGATTTTGGTGCTTGGATTAGTGGAAAGCGTGATAGCTTTGGTGCAAATGCAGAATTTGAACTTGCAGTCTCCAGTTGTGAATGGCTAGATGTGACGGCTCTTTAATGTTCCTTCCCTTTCTTTTTATTTTGCACTTAGCTCAACGAATCAGCTAAACAGCTTATTGAGATGGACAAGACATGCTTAACTGCTGCATCTGGCTGCGATGTCCCTTTGCCAGCAGACATCACCATGGCCATAAATCTGGCCCAGTGCTCTACTTTAAACAGTACAGGAGCAGTCAGTGCCATTCAGCGACACATTGATGGCAAGAAGAATGCCAAGAAACGCCACTCCTTCACAGCTCTCAGTATGACACACAAATCCTCCCAGGCCATGAATAACAGGCATTCCATGGAAATTAGTGCTCCCGTTTTGATCAGCTCTAGTGATCCCCGAGCTGCCGCCAGAATCGGAGACTTGACTCATCTTTCATCCAGTGCTCCAGCCCAGGTAAAATATACATAAATGAACTGTAACTTTGAGCTGAGGAAGGACTAGGCTGAGATAAATTAGCTCCATTTATTGTACCTTTCATATCAGGGTCACTTAACCTTTAGCTAAGCTGTTGGTTTACATGGGTTATGCAGTTACGTATGGTAGGCAACATTTTACTGCTCTGTGACATTTCTTTTTCAATTACACCACTGCAAGTACCCTCAAAGTTAATGTCAGCATCTGGTGTGCGGTCACCATCGCACCAGCTAGACAGACATCTATGGGGCACTGGTATCCCATCACCAGTGGTATTTTAATTAATCAAAAGTATATCCCAGTGCCCCACAAACATAACCTGGGTTAGTCTGCGGTGCCAGCTACCCCCAAATCCTCTGTAGGATTCCTATTCATGTGGAGTTCTGCCTGCTTGAGTAGGAAGTTTCAAAGCCCTCCAGACTCCATCCCATTCCCATGTGCCCATAAGAGTCTAGACTTCATAGCTGTATGGCTCAGGGCTACACAGATAACACAAATTCCTGTCTGGGCGTGCTCCTTCCCAGGGAGTTCTGGACACCCTGGAAGAGTGAGCTTCCAGCACCAACCCTCTATAGCTCTTCCCTGGAGGGAAGGACTCTGTAATGTTGTTCAGTGCTTAATGCTCACTCTGCTTCTGCCTCAGCCTAAGCTCTTTCTGACTTAGCTTGCAATTGGTAATGGGTATCTTTAGACGCAATGGGAATTGGGTGCCTAAGATGTTTGCCACATGACTGCGTTGTGTCTAAGCACCGTCACTGTTCTTGGCCACTGGTCTGCCCCCCTCTCATTAACTCCTCGATGGTTGCATGGATGTCCCGGGTGCCACAGTTGAGTGTTTTCACTGTCCACGTGGCTAACGTTGTGTCTGAAGACATCGGGTGGTGTGTTCACAGCCATTTTCTGTCTGTCAGCCCCGATTCCTCCCTGTCTGCCCCGATTCCTCCACTCGGTGCCACTGCCAAACGGCTTGTTCCTTGCTGCACACTGACAGGTCATTCCTTGCACCACACTTTGTGCTTCCCCAAAGCACCCGGGATGGGGGGGAGAGGGCAGTGAGCAGTGAAGAATGAGCTGTTTAGCTGCAGCACAGAGCAGAGAATTTGGGGCAGAACTGACTGTTCTCCTATATGGACTACAACTCCCATAATTGCATAGGAGTGTTTCGGCAAGGAGAGCTTCCAGAGTGAGGGGCAGGCAGGACCCTGATTAGCCCCTGGACATGGAAAAGTAGCTGTTGCATCTAAGTGCTGCAACGTACATCACTGGCGCTATATAAATACTTATAATAATATTATTATTAATAATTAAACACGGGGAAACATACGTGGCTATACAATGGTGTCAATGCACATTCAGCCACCCCTTTCCATTGTGTCTAAAGGCGCACAATGCCCCCCTCACTACATTGGCCTGGGACTCTGTATAACTCAGCTTATACCCAGCAGTTCATAATTAACTATCCAATTAGGGAAAGCAAGTCTTTGGAGCTGGTGCATTTAGCTACTCTGACTTTTAGATGACCAGGACTGGCCTTATCACAGAGCAACCCAGAGCAACTGCTCTAGACCCCACTCTCTTTCTCTACTTCTGGGGAAAGTGGCCCCACTCCTTCCCACAGAGGCCCCCATTTTTACCAGGGCAGGATGTAGGGGCTCCACTCCTCCCAGTGGGGCCCCAGAGCAACCAACTCTAGGACCCCACAGAGGGTGTCCCAAAGGAGGCAGGGAAATGGGGAAGGGGGCCACCAGGAGCACCGCGTTTTATCTTCACCCTGGGTCCCACAGATTCTAAGGCCAGCTCTGTAAAAACCCACTTACCTCACTGCACCCTTCCACAGCCAGCATATCATTTTATTTCTGTTAAGTGATATCTTTAATTTAAAGGGCTGCCATAGCTTCTGTGATAAGTCCCTTTTCCCAGAGGTTTCACTGTAATGCAGTAATAGCAATATTACTAATAATAATTTCCAGGAGCCTCAGATACTGACTTATAGTGTGGGGCTCTAGGCATTAGAAGCCTGAGACCTGACTCCATTCCTCCCAGTGGGGCCCCAGACGCAACCAAATCTAGGGCCCGACAGAGGGTGTCCCCAAGGGGGCAGGGAGATGGGGAAGGGGCTCATTCAAGTCCAACGGGTCCTGTCAGGACCATATTGGGCACACACTCCACTCAAGTCCCTCAGGATGGGGTCAGGTTCCACAGTTGCAGGAGGCTGTGCTCCCTATGGACTGCCAGACGGGGTAGGTCGATGTTGGAAAGGCAAAGGGTGAATACCTTAGGTCTATCCCTTTTCTAATGTAGCCCTACCTCTTACAGTTATGAAGTGCCATGACATCACAGTGCTCATGGGGGCACTTATGCATATTGACCACAAACTCAGACGAGCCCAGGTACCTTGGGCTCGGGCCTCTTGAAGTCAGGCTTGGCCCCAAATGTGTGGCCTGAGCAGGGCTCTACCATATACATAACAAAACCACCATCCTTGCCTTAAAAACCGTACAATTCCATTCATTCTGTGTAAGTTAAAAGTTGTCAAGTGGAGACTCAGTCAAAGCTTACAGCTGACTTCCCCCACCCCTGCCAAATAAGCATTCAAAATTAATGCTTAGGCTGCAATCCACAATCCACTTACTCTGGAGCAGGAGTGGGCAAAGTTCCCAAGCCCAAGAGCTACATACCAACATTTTCATATCACTGCGAGCCACAATACAGTTTACGTTGGTTGTTGTTTTTCCCCAATCCCAGCGATAGAACAGCATGGCTTCCTCCTACCCACCACCCCACACTTGTGTCAAAGCTTCAACGCCCAGGTGGTCCAGTGGGTTTGGGCAGCAGCAGTGGCAACTCAAGAGCACACTTTCACTGCTCCCATGGCCCCCAGAAGACTTCAGCAGTAGCAGAGTGAAATGGTGGCTCATCTTCCCTTGTTCCTGAGGGAGATACATTAACACACACCCAGGCAGCCACTTCTGGCGAGAGCTGCAGAACAGGTGCCCAAGAGACACACGGGACTCCTGAGCCACCATTTTCCCACTGCTGCTCTGGAGTAACTGGGTTGTGGATCATGACCTTAGTCTATTTTGAGGTCACGCAAGTGTAAGCCTGCGGCAGGAAGGGTGGGGTAACAATTTTTCAAAATAAATAAATAAATAAATAACATTCTGTTTCTCAGTCCTGTGTGTGTGTAAAAGCAACTGACTTTTACAAGTCCGTTTTGAAGGAGGCTAGTTCAGAATTTAGCCGATCGCTTTTAGTGACTACTTTTCCTCGCTGAAAAGTGGTGGTTGTCAATGCATTTAATGCAGACAGAGGGTCAGGATAGTGTGTTGCCTTACTCTTTGTACATTTACACCTATAAGTCGCTACCGGTCTGATTTTCCTGGTGATTTGTATTCACTTTGCCTGGCAGAGATGGCTTGCAAAGTATAGAGAGCTGAAAAATAAGGTCTGGCATCTCTGTCTGTGCACAGGGGGCTGCATAGTGCAGTAACAAGCATCACCCCTTCACTTGCCCTCTCCAGAGTTATTTGGCTCCAAATTCTGCTGACTCTGTTCCCTGCTAGGCTGAAGAACAAAGGTGAAACAAAGCCCACAAAGCACAGAATCTGTGCCAAGATATATACTTACACCAAGATAAGCTGCGATAGCACCGTCCGTAAAACAACACTAACTACTAAACATGGGCCAGAGACCTTGATACATCAAACAAATCGCATACATTTAAGACCTTGGCTAATGGCACAGCTGAACTGTATAGTGACATTACCGCCTGTCATTTTTGTTACTAAATTAACCAAAGAAAGACTCACACCCCAACCCTCATTAAAATTACATAAAGGTCTGCCCTAAACTAGGAAGCCAGGAAATTAACATTTGAAGCAGAAGGTTCTACTTTGAACCTGTCCTACTTTTAATGGATGCTGGGTGTTACTAGATGTAACATTAAATCTGTGGAAATCCATTGCACTTTGAAATTGCGGATTGCCTCCAGGGTGAATGGCTGGTTTTACAGACGTTTATGCTGCTGCATGTTTTCGCAGCTACCCACTAGTCCCTTCCCACAAGCTGTTGACTGGAAGTTGTCCCTTGATGCAGGGGGTCCTTATGGTATCTTGGGGGGCAGATACCCACTTCTTGGGTAACCACATACCAGAAGTGGGGCAGCAGGCTTATATACATGAAATGGCAGCTATGTGCAAGTGACATCTACGTGCTGCCCGCAGCCGTGCTTCCTGGGATTACAGCCCGAATTAAGCACTTGACACAAAGCCCATTTGCACAAATAAACATAATTGGCGAATGTGTGTTTAATGCCCATGTGAGTGGCTAGCATCTTGTCTGATAACACTCATTGGGTGTAAAATTCCCCATTGTGTAAAGATCAGTGCAAGGCTTAGATACAAGGATGCCAGAGAAAGGAAGTTGCCTTATCCTTAGAGGTGACAGAAAACACTTTATAAAAACCACTCAAGTAGTTTACATTCCTGAATTGTTTAGGGCTCAAGCATGACAGCCTTACTCACAGTGAGGGCTCATTCTCATAGCATTCACCCTGAGGGAAGCAAACTATGGAGTGCATCCTGTCCCAGCTCCGCCATGGTGGGAGAAGTGTTGAACCGAGGGGATTCTCAAGGCATGGCAGCCCATGCTGTACAGCCCTGACAGTGGGGGTTTGCTCTTCACTGAGTGGGGGGTCAAACAACACTCCTTGCAGAAAGTAAGCCAGTACAGGCTGCTTTGCATGTTCTGTTGAAAGAGTTCTCCACCTAGCCTGTCGCTTTGACCACATGCAGCCTCTCCTCTCTCCACCGGCTCCCTCTTCCCTCCCTCACTCCCTCGGCCACCTTGCCCCCACCCTCTATGCCTTCAAGTCCCTCCTCAAAACCCACCTCTTTTGTTCCACCCTTCCGAGCTCCTGCTAAGGATCCCCACCCAGGATTATCCCCCACCTGTTATCTGCAAACTCCCAATTTACTGTAACCAAGCCAAGAACGTGTACCTGAGTTCTCTCATCCTCATGAATGTCACATCCGTTGTCTCTCCCTCTGTTGCCCCTTCCCTGTCTCCCCTCCCCCTGTCTTTAGACTGTAAGCTCTCGAGCAGGGACCATGTCTATCTTATTCTTTGTAAGCACCAGGTACATCGCTGGTGCTATATAAATGCGTATTATTATAATAATAATAATTAATAATATAATAAATAATTGCAGTGGTTTCAGTGAGATGAATGGCGAAATAAGACTGTATTCGGTCTGAGTGAGAGGTATTGTAGTCTAGTCATAGACGAGTTCATCTCCTCCGTATGGTGTAGCAGAATACAAGCCATGAGCACAGTGCATCCAATGTATGCATGTGGAGAGTCGGGTCATGCTGCAGATTCTGGGCTGAATCCTGACCCCACTGAAATCTATGGACATGTTCCTCAAAGCCATCCAGAGAGCACATGGCTGAGCCTACTGCCTCCCAGATCTGACTCTTGTACCCTATCCAGTGGACGTCAGCTCAGATAAGAAATAAAATGTCTGAAAATTTGATTCCTCCTCCTCAACCAACCTGCCAATATTTGACTCCAGAGTTCTGCGTTTGCTATGCACAGGGCTGCCCTTTTAAGCCATTAAACTCAATGGCTTAAGTTTAGGACTGCCTGTTTTAAGCCATTAAACTCAAATCTGACAAAGTGAAAAAATGGAATGCTGGACTGAAATCTGGACTTGAATAGAGAGGAGGAAACTGATTTTCAGACAGTGCTACTTTAAAAATTGTGTAGAGAAAGCAGGGTTTGCTTTGTTTGTCCCAAATATAAGCAATAGAGACAAAGGGTGCAATCCAAGAGGTGGCGTATGCCACCCGTCCATGCAATGCCCAGCCAGGCGGTGAGCGCACATTTGGCACAACAGCACATCCCTCCCGCTGCGCCCTGCCCCCCCCCAACCCCCCGAGCCCACACACACAGCGGCCTGGGAGATGGACCAGGCACAGCTCCTTCTCCATCCCCCGGGCTGTAGTGTGTGTGGGCTCGGGGGGGGGGTCGCATCGAGAGGGACGCACCATTGCGCCAAACAGCTTGCTGTGCACGCGCGGCACATACACAAATGTGCGCCTATATATGTTAACTGCACCTGGCTTAGGTGCAGTTTATCAGGGGGTGTTGGATTACACCCAAAGTAGTAAAGTGATAACTTTTATTGGACCAACTCCAGTTGGTGGAGGTATGCCAGCTTTCATTCAGACCTCACAGGGTCCTTCGTCAGGCAAGTTACAACCTGGGGTTACAAAACGAAGCAACGACGCAAAGCAGAGGTATATACAGTAGTGTGGAGTGTGCCCACCACCACTGTATATGCCACTGCTTTCCTTTGTTTCTTTGTTTTGTAACCCCAGGCTTGCCTGACGACGGACCCTGTGAGGTCTGAGAGTTTGTATACCTCCACCAACTTGAGTTGGTCCAAAAAAAGATAGCACTTTACTACTTTGTCTCTAATTCAAAATTATGTATCATTTTAAAACTAAATATATTGTATATCCTGTTATTGGCCAGCCATCTTAAATACTAATGGACAAATTCTGCTCACAGCTATAGCTCTGCAACCTCCATTGGCTACAATCCACAGACCACTTGCTTCATGGTGTCTGAAATCCTGTGGGCTTCAATGGGGCTACTCCAGTGGAAGTGATTTGTGAATTGTGACTATTGCCTGTGATGGTATGGCAATAATTCTAATTATACAATTCAGCATACAATTCTTCTATACAGTTCTATACAGTTTTAAAACAGTTTATTCTTAGTGGTCTCTGGGCCTAACATGCCAAATTCAGATGAAGGGATTATATTATATTATTAATTATTATTATTATTCCAATGGAAATAAATTCAGGTGTCTCTTATACAAACATTGTCTAATCAGACTTCATCCCTTGTGGAAATTGGCAGTCATTTTATCAATGTTCATCTTATATCTCCACTAAGAAAGAGAAATAGCAGTTTTTTGAGCAGTTTAATAAGTCTGGACTGTTCTGCTAGTCGGTTTGGTTGTGCAGAGGAGTGATCCATAACTGAGTTACCCAAGACAGCTGAGGAAGTCCCAGTTGGCTCACTAATCTTGCCTGGGCCTCAGATGGCTTGTCTTGCTTCCATTTTCCCCCTTATTAATTATTCTTCTATGCTATTTGTAGAGGTCATAGGTCGGACCTTCTCCAAATCCCCTGGTTTTTGACAGAAAATGCATCTCATGAATAATGAAGTATGGCTCTGTGCACACCCTCACATACTACCCTAGCAAGGAAAAGAGGCTGCAGGAGGACTTTATGTGTGTGCTGGACAATTCCTCACTTTGTCCAGGCTCCTACTCTTTCATTCTGCTGAATTTGGAACTACAGTAGCGTTATGCAGTGTCTGCGCTCCATCATGCATACACGGAACCCCACTGTGTGCATGTACCACCCTATGAGCTCATAGGGCTGCCTCAAAGGATGGGTCTAACAGTTCTCCCTGTACATCAGGCCCACATCACCCAAATGTCAGCTAAGGCCAGAGTATCCATCACACCTCAACATCTCTGGGCCCCATACCCTGTGTAGCCAGAGCACCCAAAGCTGAAGTTATTTGGCTTTCCTGGGCAAACATCCCACACCATAAGAACATAATAAGTGCCATACTCGGTCAGACCAATGGTCCATCTAGCCCAGTATCCTGTCTCTGACAGTGGCCAATCACGGTGGCTTGGGAGAAGCACCCAACAGGTCACAATGGGGGATCCATTCCCTGTTGTTTTCCCCCAGCTCCCGTCATGTTCCCTGATCCTGTCTGGCTAATAGCTGCTAATGGACCTATCTTCCAGAAACTTGTCCAAACCTCTTTTAAACTCAGCTATAGTACTGGCCCTTACCACAGCCTCTGGCAGTAGATTCCACAACCCAATTATACGCTGAGTGAAAAAATATTTTCTTTTATTTGTTTTAAACTTGCCACCCATGAGTTTCATGGAGTGTCCCCTAGTTCTAGTACTAGCTGAGAGGGTAAATAACTGCTCCTTGTTTATTAGTTCCACACCACTCATGATTTTATAGACCTCTATCATATCTCCTCTCAGTCATCTCTTCTCCAAACTGAAGAGCCCCAACCTACCAAGCCTCTCCTCATACGGGAGCCCTTCCATGCCCTTGATCATTTTTGTTGCCCTTCTCTGTACCTTTTCTAGTTCCGCTGTCTTTTTTGAGATGGGGCGACCAGAACTGCACACAGTCTTCGAGGTGCGGTCTCACCATTGATTTGTATAGAGGTATTATGACATCCTCAGTTTTGTTCTCTATCCCCTTCCGAATAATTCCAAATATTCTGTTTGCTTTCTTGACTGCTGCTGCGCACTGCGCTGTGGATTTCATTGTATTGTCCACAACCACTCCCAGATCCTTTTCCTGAGTGGTAACTCCTAGCTTAGTACCCAGCATTGTGTATGCATAGTTTGGAATGTTTTTCCCTACATGCATCACTTTGCACTTGTCCACATTAAATCTCATTTGCCATTTAGATGTCCAGGCACCCAGTGTCATAAGATCCTGTTGCAGTTCTTCACAGTCTGCTCGTGTTTTAACTACCTTGAATAACTTGGTGTCATCTGCAAATTTGATCACCTCACTCTTAACACCCTTTTCCAAATCATTAATGAATACATTAAACAGCACCAATTCCAATACAGATTCCTGAGGCACACTCTCTAGGCTGCCTCCCACAGTTCAGTGGCCCGGGGCAATCTCTGGCTGACAGCTGAGCTACAGCAGCTGTCTGCTGAGCAGACGGACTGCAGCCCCATCTCCTGCAGGTGCACCTGTGGACAAATGCAAAGTTATGCACGTAGGGAAAAATAATCCAAACTATGCGATTGCGTACACAATGCTGGGTACTAAGTTAGGAGTTACCACTCAGGAAAAGGATCTGGGGGTGGTTGTGGACAATACAATGAAATCCACAGCCAGTGCACAGCAGCAGTGAAAAAAGATGTTAGGAATTATTCAGAAGGGGATAGAGAATAAAACTGGGAATAGACATTTTTAGAAAGTAGGTCTATTAATGGCTATTAACCAAGTAGCTTACAGGATGAACTTCTTACTGTCGGGAGCTGGGAGTGAACAATGGGAAATGGATGCCCATTGTGACTGTTGGTCTTCTCCCATGTGATCGAGATTTGCCACTGTTGGAGGACAGGATGCTGGGCTTGATGGACTATTGGTCTGACTCAGTATGGCACTACTTATGTTCTTATGAACCCTCATTCTCACTGCAAGCAAAAACTGTTCTTTTCTAAGGGCGTGCAATTATTTTCGTTATTATGATATTGAAAACAACATTTTTTATTTTATTTTTCATTATTGTAATAACAAAAAAGAAAAATAATAACAACAACATTATTTGAAAAACAAATATTTGTTTTTGAAATAATGGGGAAACACTGGAAAATGTATTTCCGGCTATAACTTTTTTTTTCTTTTTGAATTCTGATGAAACCTGGGTAGATTGTACCCCCAATGGAGGGCACTATGTGTACCAAATTTTAAAATGATTGGATAAAGGAAACCGATTTTAGAACAATTAAATGTTGTGATTTTAAGAAAAGCTCCATACATGTTCCTGGATGCAACTTCTTTATCTTCTGTTCAATTTGTTCAATTTTCTGTTCAATTTGTGGAGAGAATATTATGTCCCTCCACAAGATTATTAATCTTGCCAAATTTCAAAAAGATTGGATAACGGATCCTGATATTATAAGCCATTAAGTTGAAAGTGCATGCCGGCTGTAACATTTTTATATTCTATCTTGTTTATAAGATGTTTGGCAGGAATGTATCCCACACTTTCCCGGTCATCTCTGTCAAACTGCAGGACAATTTGATTAAGGGCCCCAATTTTATAGGCAATTGAAGTTGTCCCCTTGAAGACCATTGTTCAGATAAATAGCAGCACATGCAGTGCCAGTCAGAGACAGGCAGGCACCTAGCATGGCAAGGGGTGGGATGCTGTAGGAGGGAGGATGGCGAGTAACCCAACAGACTGACAGACACATTCACTGGCCAATTACTGCATGTTTCCAGCTTTACAGGACCAATCGGTGGTGGCTTCGAGGCAGGCATAGGGGGTGGCCCTCAGGCGGGCATAGAAGGAACATAACTGGGACATTGGGGATAGCATCCCAGCAATCAGGAGACATAGTTTACACATCCAGACTGGCCAGTTATCATCACAATCACATTCTGCAGCACTGTGACAGATGACACAAGAAAATCTCTATTGGCTCTTTCCTAAACAGATGCTTCCCACTTTCCAGTAACAAGTGGGGGAGAGAAGTTGGGATGGTTACAGCACAAAATGAGGATATTTGGTTGATATTTCTGCTGGCCAATTGGTATCACAAACAGATCTTATACCACAGTGACACGTAAGAGAATCCCTGGCATAGGCTCCTCCTCTGCATATGCTGTGAAGGCTTATGAAATTGGGGCCCTTTATACATCTTTCTGATATTTCGCAGAGATGATCCTGAAGTTGTGAGGTACAGTCCTGTCAAATTTCATGCACACTGGTTGGACTACAAAGATGTTATAGTCAGACATATACATTTATAAGTTAATTGCTTATACTCCCAGGACCCTTTATCCAATACTTCTGAAAGTAGGCACAGATAGTAAACCGAGGGAGTGGTATAAACTTGCTGAGTTTCATCCACATTAGATGGGAAACAAAGAAGTTACAGCCACGAATGTATATGCAGATTTTTGCAAAATAACACAATTCAACTGCTTATGAAATCGGATTCCTTTATCCAATCTTTCTGAGATTTGGTACACATAATGCCTTCCGTTGGAGGTAATGCCTTCCAATCCTTCCAAGTTTCATCCAAATATAATGAAAAACAAAAAGGTTCCACCAAAAATGTGTTTTCCATTTAAACCAATGGAAATAGAAAACGAAAGCAAAAATGAAAACGAAATTTTAATATTTATGAAAGCAAAAATGAAATATTTAAATAATGAAAACAAAAATGAAAAGAAAAAACGACATGGGTCCCTGGTGCACACCTCTATTATTTTCAAAAGGTAAGAAAATATAGAAGTTATTTTTAACCAAGCACAGTGACCTTCACTGCCTTGCAGATACCCCCAGCTGCCCATTTCTTAACATTCAGTGGTTCCCCCACCACCACTCCAATTTAAAACATCCATGCTTCTGTGCTAACATATGTACGATTTTTAGATGAGTTGGCATGTGCATGGACAGGCTTGTGACAGAAATATCTATGCAGTTTAATAGCTACATGGATAGGCAGTGTCAGCGCAGCAATACACACACACCCAGCACAAGCTTTGCAGAAACGTTTTTCAACCAATCACCAACCTGCACCAATAGCACACTTGGCATTCACACATGACCAATAGTGGCCAATAGCTGCTCCCATGTGATGCACAGCCAAGCCTAGCTAGGCAGCTGCCCAGCTCTTTAAAACATTTGGTGCATGGCCTGCAGAGTTCATGGAGATACATGCCGAGAACTTCCTTGTACTTGTTATCATGCTCCAGGCCTTCCTTTCCACTGCTGAGCAGAACCCATGAGCAATCCAACAGATCCAAGCCTTCTGCTGTCCTTGGTGTGATATGATGTCAAGGCACAGAAAGACTCTCACTCAATCTCTGGGTAGGATAGTGGGCCATACCACACTGCAGAAGCAGCTCCTGGTTCGGTGCCATGCACTTGCCTACCTCCAGTGACAACTATCTGCACTGGGGAGAATCGAAATGGTGCAATGACAGCTGATGTGTGCAGAGAGGTACAGTCAGGAGATGCAGCTTCAATCACCAACACCATGCGCAGGGCTGTACCAACCAAGAGGCTGGCCTAGGTGAAGGAGAAAAAGCACTGACTGGTGGGAGAACATGCTGTCCTCGTGGGGAGATACTGAGTGGGTTTCAAACTTCAGGATGCCCTGTTGCCTTATCCTGCAGATAGCCAAGATCCTCAGGCCACAACTAGGAAACAGAGCATGGTGATGTGGTCTCCCATCCCCTATAGAAGCGTGTTGCCATAACCATCTGGAAGCTCGCCACTCCAGACTCCTGCCGCTCTGTCGCCCAGCAATTTGGCACTGGAACCTCCACAGGGGGCACCATACCAGTGGAGGTTCGTACAGCAATTGTGAAAGTGCTGCTGGACCAGGTGACCTAGTTGGCTGACCCCACAAGAGGTAATGGAGGGCTTTCAAAGGGAGGTGTTGCCAAGCTGTATAAGGATGATCAATAGGATCCATATTGCCATCATCTGTCCACCCGATAGCAAGGACGACTACCTGAACTGGAAGGTTTTTTTTTCCATGGTTCTCCAGGCCATAGTGGACCGCTGTGCATATTTTGTGGATGTGCTGGCTCAGTGATCCAGAAAGAACCGTGATGGTTGCATCTTCCACCAGTCCCCTTTCTTTTTCCGCATCTACACCGAAGACTGGCTCCTCCACTGAAACATGCATTGAGGGGGGTACTCATGAGGCCTGTTTTTCTCAGCGAGCTTTTGCCCCTGTTCCAGGTCCAGCTGTACTGTGCGGAGCAGCACATAAACTGGAGAGATCTGGGACTCCTTGTGTCGGCACATCAGTCACAATGCTAGCCCCAACACCCATCATCAATGTCAGTTTCATAAGACTCTATGAATTGTTCCGAAATTATCTCTTTGTGATTTCAGTAAAGCTTTTAAAAATATTTCCTGTGTGACTGTTTTCCAGTGGCGTAGCTACCGGGGGGTGGGGGGGAGGATTTGCACTCACCCGCAGCGGCGGTGGCAGCAGGCAGCGGCCGGGAAAAGAGCCCCGCAGATCTGCACCGGCTCTTTTTCCGGTCGCGGCTGCGTCTCCCTTGTCTCTCCTGTTGCCGCCACCGCCAGGTGAGAATGCAGCCCAAGTTCTTCTGCTGCCTCCCCTCCCTGGCTCCAGTCCCTATCCCTCACCTGCCTCTGCCTCCTAGTCAGGGGCGGATTGGCCATTGAACCCACCGGGATGATTCCCGCTGGGCTGGGCTGGGCTAGACTGGAGGTCCGGTCCTGCTGTCTTAAAAAAAAAAATTATTTTCTTTTTAAAAAACAATCGTTGGTCCCCACCTGTGTCGGGCCAGGTGGGGGGAGGTCTCACCTGCCTCTCCCTCCTGAAGAGCACAGCAGCAGCTGCAGCAGCAGCGGGGACACTGGATCGGGCTGGGAGATAAGGCTGTGTTTACAAACACAGCTCCTCCTCCCCTCCCCACGTGCCGATCAGAAGGCTGCTACTTTGTAGAGAAGGTTCTTCGAGATGGCTCCCAACATTCTCTCAATTCAACTGGGTTGTGCACGCTCACTATAGGCCAATAATAGATCACGTGATGTGGTCTCAAGCTCCTCAAGGCAGGGGAGGACGGAGCTTCAGCCCTGGGGCAGCAGGTAGGGCCTACTTTGGGGCGGGGGGTTGGTTGGTCTCTTTTAGGCTGGGGGCCTGGCCTGGGGGGCTTCTGGGGCTGTGGGCCTGGCCAGGGGGCCTGCTGGGGCTGGGGGCTGCTGGGGGCCTTCTGGGGCTGGGGGCT
>QEPC01000754.1:1089804-1131533 GCA_003113815.1 Sphenodon punctatus
GTAAAAAGGGCCACATTCTCACAACTGTCTTACTTATACTATCTTAGGTAGGAATTTAGGATGTAAAGCAATATCTATTCTATCTTGGAAAATAAATCTGCAAATATGGTTCTGAGATTATTATGGCTGCTATTTCACTAACTCTTCTTAATGAAGTTATTGCTACCAGGAATACTGTCTTTAAACCTGCACCCCATAACCAGTTCATTTGCGCCCCCCATATAATCAATTCACGCTGCCCCGGGGGCACAAATTAAATGGTTATGGGTGGGGGCAGCATGAGAGAGAGTCTCTTTATGGCATAATGCACTTAATAAGCTAGCTGCATTTTGGGTGTCTGGTGTGTGTGATAGCAGCACCTCTGGACTGGTCACACCGCATGCGTGCACAAGGCACAGGTGGCACCAGCAGCAAGAAGCAACAGGCCCTGGAGGCCAGACTGGCTAAACTCACTCCCCTCCTCCAGTAAGGCAGTGGACGTAGTCAGTCTCTCTGTGCCTGCCTCACTGCCCGCCCGGCTGCCCCTGCAGTGGAACCACTCCTGGGGAGTGGTGGTAGATGCTCAGCTGGGGAGGTGGGAAGCATTGAGAGGCCATGCTTGTCTATGGCCACAGTTATAACTCCTAGTTGCTGGATTTTGTATATTTAGAAGCTGTCAGCAGGCCCCGCCCTATCCCTTAAGACCTGCCCCTTAAGCTCCAACCACTTTGGGTTTTCAGAGCACGGAAGGGCCCATAACTGAGGCTTGAGCCCGGGCCCTTCTCAACCTTGCTACACCCCTGGTGTTTTCCTCTGGCCCATCCGGCTCTTCCCACAACACTGGGACAGCATAGCGCATACATTCCCTCTTTGGGCCATCCTCATACTATTTCCTGACAGACAGCCTTTCCCTATGCGTTCCCTATTGGCATTTATAGATTAGCCGTCTGCAGGCCTAAATCTCTGCATTTCCTGTTGGCATTCTTGGCTAGCCAGATCTGGAAATGGTAATAGGAGCCTCAGAGTCGCAGGCATGCAGCCAGCTACTCTGCAACTGGCCAGCATCTGACCTTTGCCTGTGGCTTTCCCACAGTAGTTCCCTTTCCACCCGGGCTTTTTCCTACTGAGCTAATATGGCCTCCTTCCCCCACCCTAAAGCACATGGCCAGTGGACTCCCCAAACACTGTTTTCGGTGCACCCCTCCTTCTCTTCCAAACCCCAGCCCCCAAAGCAACTTATTGCTATGCCTGGTAGAATGGTGTCACTTAGGTAGTGGGACTGACAGGAGGACGTTTTCCAAATCTTTTCCCCACAGATCTGGCTGTGGAAGAGTGTTTGTGGGAGGAGTGCGGGAATGACTGGCTGGGGGGCGGGGGGGGAGGGTGTGCCTGGCACCGGAACTGTTCCCTGGCATGAGCACAGCGCAGAGAGAGCTTGGGTGCTTTCCCTGGGGTTGGAGTGCAGGGGGAACCAGGACAGGCGGTCAGGTTTCAAGCAGGGGGACGTGAATGGCTGATGGGTGTTAGGAAATGGTGCCTGCCCCTGAGCAACAATGCTCACGGTCATCGCAGCAACATGCTCGGGCAGGCAGCTCAGGAGCTGAATGGTCTGGGATAGGCTGCTTTGTGTCTGTTTCCACATCTCACTCCTTGCTCAGTTTCTTGGCAGGAGTACAGCCAGAGGCAGGCCCAGTGACTGTACTCCAACTGGCAGTCCAAGCGGGCCTCAGCAGCAAAGACCTTGTATTCTTCCACACCAGCTGCCTATGCTCCCTGGTCATGCCATTAATGGTGTTGCAGAGCTAATCTGCCCACCGCATGGTCTCCCTAAGCATTTCCCTTGCCAAATCTTCCTGAACCACCAGGTGCAGATCTGCAGTTCCTGGTTCGCTGGTCACTTGTGGCAGGGGGTTCCATCCATACCCATTGCATCGGCAGTCCTGTAGCAAGGCAATAAGTAAAGCCATTAGTTCAGACTGCCCCACCCACCTTTCCACCTCAGTTTTTCAGGCCTTCACCCACCCAATTTTCAGCCCTCTGCTCGCCACATGGTTTATGCTGCTGCTGGGGTAGCTGCTGTGGTGGGATCCCAGCACCACATGGTTTTCCCACGATCACTGTAAAGAAGTGAAGAACATACAAAAATCAACCACCGTCATTCGCACTCCCTCCCTCCCCTCCAGCTGCCATTTTGGCTTCCATGTCACACACACACCCCCGCCAGCCTGCACCCTCCCACCAGCCCACTGTCCTGCCATGGTGCCTTCCTCCACCTACCGTTCCCATCCTGTGGAGCTGTTTCCCAGAGATTTCCCTGTTGCTCCTCCATGTTCTCCTGGCCACCTGTCAACACAGTAAACAATAAAAACATAATTAGATAACAATAAATGGGAACCGTTATCATACAGCCATGTAAATGCAAACACACACACATACACTTCATTTACTTACCATTCTCCACTGCTTCCTCTACAAAGGTGGCAAATGGATCCTCTGTCCCCTCAACCAGAACCTCGGGTGGCTCCTCGAACAACGGCTGGCTCTTGAGCTCAAGGGAATATACCATGAGAGTCGCAATTTCCGTGTCCACATTGACCTTTACCAGCTCCAGGGCAGGGATGGATATGGAGGGATCTCCGCCAGTGGTCACAGCTTCCATGGTGGAACCAGGAGTGGTTGCAGCAGGAGCAGGCAGTGAGGGAGCCATATCCACCCACTTTTGGCCCCTGGTGAAGACTCAGCCATGCAGGTGGGATACAACAATGGCTCCATCCACACAGAGGAACTGGTCAAGGAGCTCATGATAGGGCGATATATGCCTCCTGTTCCCAGAGATGACGTTGTTGTCCTGGATCTCTGTGTATCCACTCCTCAAGACCTTAGTCAGCTGCTGGCACTGGCTCATGTCCCATGTGTAGCCCTGCTATGCCATTTGGACCGAAATCTCTTGAAACACCGCCTCATTCCTGTAGTGCTTCACCAGGGCATATTGACCTTTTGCTCACCTCATAGAGCGATGAAGGCCTGGTCTCTTCCTCATCCAGGAAATGTAGCGTTGGCGGGAGGATCAGTAGACAAAGAATGACTGCGATTATGCGGTGGTGGTAGCAGTGCTGGTTGTTGCCTGACTGTCAGTTTGAGCCATGGCCTCAGCAATGGTAATCCTCTGCAAGTCATTATGTAGAATGCAACGGCTCAGAAAGAGCAAGTGCCGGGCATGTACTGCCAACTAGGAAGAGCTGGGAGAACTCATGTTTGAAAATTGTGCAGTGGACTTTCAAGGTGGACATTACATGTGCACCAGTGAGAGCGAGAGCCAGAGAGAGGATCTCTTCTTGGAGCGCTCTAGTGCCCGTGACTCTATGGTGCTGGTGGACTTGTAAGCGTGGAGGCTGCATGCAGCCTAATTGATGACACGTGGGTGCATATTAGCCCACATTCGCCCACATGGTGGACTCTGGATGTTTCAGGACCCCACCATGAGTGGGGGCTGCTTGTCTGGTGGGTGATGGTCAGTGGGGGCGGCCTAGTAAACACCTAATAAACGGGCAGGTGGACACTCACCTGGTGTGGGCTACTATTTCATTTTTTAACACCCTCTCTCTCTCTCTCACACACACACACACACACACACACACACCACACACACACACACAAATATGCACCCTCCCCCCCACTCACACTCTCCCTCCTTTCTCTCCTTCCACACATACCCCCTCCTCCACCCCAACCACACCCAAGCACCCTCACACACAAACCTGAGGGATGGGAGCCACTCTTGTGAGGACAAATATTTAGCAGCTTGATAGCAAGGTGGATACCACGTTAAGTATTCACGTAAATGTGGGGAGGCTCTTATCCTTTCAACCTCATTCTGCCGTTTTATATCCTTAAGTCTGGAGAGGACCTCCAATCTGATTATACAAGGGCCTTTCCCTATAAAGTAATTGGATGAAAACCCCAGGTTAGCTAAATAAGCTATAATGGCCGACTGCCATCTGCTTTGGTACATGTCTGCTAGAAGCGACTGAAAAAGTTTGTTCCCAGATGAATCAAGCAACTTGACCCAATATTTGAGAATACATGTCCATGCGAATAAAGACCAACTACACTGCCCTTCTTCCAACCTGAGAGCTGCTAAAGGCATACCTTTTGGGATCTTAAATAATTTCTGGAGAAAAAAAGATTGGATCCCATCAATGTTACTGCTCGACGGGAGCAAAGGCGCCCAGATTTCAGCCCTGAATAGCAACTGAGCCCTTACCTTACTGTCGTGTACTCCAATCACCTTTTCAGGGCTCAAGCTACCATTCTTTGCCAGGAACCTCAAGATTGCAATAGAGGTCCCTTTGGCGGCGGCTAGTGACCTCCGAAAATGCTCTGTCCAATTTCCTGATGAACTAAAGTAGAGACCGAGATATTTAAAAATTTTAACCTGCTGCAGGTGGTGGTCATTGATATCCCATACATAGGAAGTTCTTTTATTGGAAAAGACCATTATTTTAGATTTAGAATAATTGATAATTAATGTGTTCTGCTCACAATAACTGGAAAAGACCCTGAGTTGTTGCTTAAGGCCCACTCTTGTTTACGAGAGCAACGCCAAATCGTCCGCATATAGCAAGCATCCAACTAGGCGTAAAGCCAGCCTAGGGGAAAGGATTCACTACTGGACAAAAGAGGAATTAGATCATTAATAAAAAGATTAAATAACGAAGGAGCTAAGACACATCCTTGGCGAACTTCCAGAGTTGATTTAATATACCGTGAGATGTGCCCTGCACTGTCTATTTTAACTGCAAGTGATGATTGTGCATATAATCTTTGAATAAGAAATAACAGTCTTTTGTCCATCAAAGAGTTACATAATTTCTCCCACAATAGATCCCTATTAATCGTATCGAAGGCTGACTTAAGGTCTAAAAAGGCCACGAACATTTTCTTATTCAGTGCTCTATACTTTTCGATAAGGTAGTAAAGTATAAAGCTTTGATCTGTAGTGGCCCTACCCCATTGAAAGCCAGCCTGTTCAGGGTGAATGATTCTGCTCTGAACTAGCCAGGTTTCAAGTTTAGTGAGAAGCAACTTGGCATATATTTTACTTACAACATTTAGTAAGCTAATAGGTCTATAGTTCGATAGGTCCATATGGGATCCCTTCTTGTAAATAGGGATAACAATAGCCTTACCCCAACCTGAAGGTATAATCCCTGTAGTATTGATTGCATTAAACAAGGAAGTCAGCACTGGTATCCACCAATCTGTTTTTGCCTTAATAAACCCAATTTGTAGTAGGTCTGGGCCAGAGGCCTTGCCAGGCACAAAAGATTCCACCAGTACAATCACCTCCTTTGCTGTGACCAAAGGCCATTTGGGGAAATTTTCAAAATCATCAGATAGAAAAGAAGAGCCACATGAGCCTTGATAAAGATGGCTAATAGCTTTCCCAAGTGTTTGATGGGTTAGGGAAAGACCAGGAGCTCCTAGAGGTGCTAATTGAGCCATTAATTGGCTGCCAAAATCTACGGAGATTTCTTCCATCCGAGGCTTCTCTTAAATCCATCCATTTTTTCTCAATATATAAACGTTTTTTGTGTTTAATTAAATTTCAATAATCTTTTTAAAGAGAAAAATATAGGTTTGGTAAGACTAAAATGCTCCCTGCCCGGTAGGCATAATATATATCTACAAATTTCTTTCTAGCTTCCCTACATTCAGAATCAAACCAAACCTGGTTATGGTGATCTGTGTATTGTTTGTCGGAAATAGCAAAAATGGCAATCTGGGCCTGAAAGAACTGGGTAACACTATTAAAAGAATCTATCACCAAGTATTCATTATTAGATTCCACTATTAACTGCCTAGAGTAAACCACTGTCTCTTCCTTCAATGAACTTCCTAACAGCAAGTCCAAAGCAGAGGACCATTTAAACGAATTATGTCTATCCAAAGTATCAATATTACCCAAAGGCCTCCTTATATTAATAGGAGATAAATTGCCACAATCCACAGCCAGAAGAAGGGGTAAGTGATCATTTAAAAGACAAGAGCCCACTTTCAAGTTGGAAATCAAAGCGATAACATGAGGAGAAACTATTATGTAGTCAACCACGCTGGACCGTTGCGGGCCAACGAAAGTAAACTCTCCTTGAGTATCATTAAAGCCAGAGCCATTGAGTATAACTAATTTATATTATTATATTATTATCATTGATTATTTATATAGCGCCAGCTGATGTACCTGAGACTACAATCAATAGTTATAGACAGGTCCCTGCCCTTAGGGGGCTTACAATCTAAGGCTGTGGGGGTGAGGGGGGTGCGCGCTCCCACGCAACACCCATCGCACACCCATCTCCACCCATAGAGCCCTCCGGAAAACCGGAGGAGGCTCCTTGAGTGGAGGTGGGTGTGTCCGTGTAAAAGGACACACATGCACCTCAACCCACCGCGGGAAAACACCCATCCCCCCACCCACCTCCGTCCATGTAAAAAGGGCCATAGAGACAAGGGAGGGGGAGACAAGGGAGAGGTGAACATCGGGGGAGACAAGAATACATTCATGAGGTTGAAAAAATGCAGGTGCACGTGCTTTACTTAGTTACAGGGAACTAGAGTCTGAGACCACTTTCAGAGATTCCCTCACCTTCCCCCCGTGCGCGCATATTCTGGCTGTGTGGGGGAATGCGCAGCCAGGATATATGCAGGGATCGGTTGGTCTGAAAGCCCTGCCTCTGCGCAGCTTTGCCGCCGCCGGCAGACACGCGCAGAGATGCAGAGCTCGATTTCTTGCTCTGCATTCCTGCGTGTATCTGCTGGCAAAGCCGCACGGGGGGAGGGGGCTTTCAGACCAGCCGATCCCCGAGTATATCCTGGCTGTGCATTCTCCCCCCCCCCCCCGAATATGCGCGCGGGGGAGAGTGTGTGTCTGAAAGTGGCCCGAGTGAAGGGAAAGAGGAGGCAATTTCACTCATGAAGAGCTAGGGAAGAAGGCCTGACGGAAGAGGTAGGTTTTCAGGAGGGATTTGGCAGTTGGGAGGGAGGGAACAGAACATACATATCCAGGGGGAAAGTTCAAGCGAGAAGGGGTGAGCCTCTGCCGTAGTGCCCCAGGCTAACTTAATGCTGGAAGAGGTTGAATGAGTTCCATGGTCGCCTTTTACAGCCTTTGATGTAGTCTCAGCTAGCTGTATAATTTATGAACTTGAGAAGGACCTACATGAATAACAGACTGATTAACATCAGCATTGTTTATTGTAGAAGTAGGTGGCACTTGCCAAACTGCAGTTGTAATTGTTTATTTCTTTTTATAAGCATGCCATTTAGCGGAAGTCTTATTCTGAAGCTGGTAATGCTGTTTCAGCTCACACTTTGGTAATTAACATTTGATGAGGCCACTTGATCTTGACTGTAACAATTTTTGTCAATAGTTCGTAGCACTGCCGTGCCAAGTGCTTACACATTAATCCTAGGAACATTAAGGCCTGGAGTGATTGCCAGAGACATTGTTTTATGGAGTCAGTGAATTAGAGAAATGAGTAGAATGAATATCAAGGACCATTAGCCTGTTTTCCAGTTCAGATATTTCTAAAGGATGGTGTATTAACCTGTGTGCGCTGAATAGCTGAGTGTTTCTTTCTTATTAGAGAATTCTAAAAATACTCATTGAAAATAAGATGCAAGTATGCATTTCAAGACATTAAAAGACATTTTCCTCTGAATTAATGAATGTGGCAGTGCCCTGCAGTGAGGCTGTGCTAAATTCACTTTGAAGTCAGAATAGAGATTTTGGGTTGGTGATTTCATTGATAATACGAGCATTCGTCCAATAGCAGCAGCAATTATTTTTTTGCTACTTCTTGCAATACTGCTGAATGCTGCTGCTAGTTTTATCACTGTCTTCGCTCTTCGTGACTTTCAGGCCCTACCGAGAGACTTTGCTATTCCTAAAGGTATAAAAACATTTAAAATTAAACCACGCACAAAAAAACCAGCATTGAAGGAATAGTGATGACAGGGAAAAGAGGATTCAGGCTGGGAATGCAGACTGCTCACTGTCATGGCAGAGGGGAATTTAGAAGACACTACAATTGAGAATTACGTTTCAGATTTGATTGTTTAGTTAGATGTACCTTTAATCTTCTGGTTTAGCCATCCCAGACCTTTAATTCATAGATGCCAGAAAAGGACCAATGATGTGTGATTGCACCCTCCTAGCTCTCATCCCTTCTGAGCCCCCCTTTGTGTGGGGAACATGGCTACATTAAAAAAAAGGGGCGAGTGCTACGAGCTCTCTTGCATCTTTCCAACGTGACCATAGGAACATAAGAAATGCCATATTGGGTCAGACCAGTGGTCCATCAAGCCCAGCATCCTGTCTCTGAAAGGCTGCCTTCACACATTACAAAAAGGCCCATTATAATAACTCACAAAAATACCGGGTATTATAAGTCCACAATTTTTGTATTGTGTGAATGCACTATTCCCCTTTTATGCTGTGAGATCTTGGGGTCATTTTAAGAGCCACCAAATGTGGCTTTTACAATGACCCAAGATTTCACAGCATAAAGGGGAAATAGTGCATTCACACATTACAAGAATTGTGGAATTATAATATCGGGTATTTTCTTGAGTTATTATAATGGCCCATTTTGTAATGTGTGAAAGCAGCCTGAAAGTGGCCAATTTTGGTTGCATGGGAGAAGTACTAGCAGTCACAATGGGCAATCCATTCCCTACTGATCACACCATGCTCTCAACATTAAGAAGTTCCCATGTCATAATCTAATTGGCTAATAGCCATCGACCTATTCTCCAAGAACTTATCTAGTCCTTTTTTAAACCCAGCTATACCTCTGGCCCTGACAACCTCCTCTGGCAACAAGTTCCATAATTTAACTGTGCATTGAGTGAAACAATACTTCCTTTTATTTGTTTAAACCCCCCACCCCCCATTAGTTTCATGGAGCGTCCCCTAGTCCTAGTGCTACTTTAGAGGGTAAATAAACGTTCCCTATCTGCTTGTCCCACTTCACTCAAGATTTTATAAACCTCTGTCATATCCCCACTCAGTCATCTCTTCTCCAAGCAGAAGAGCCCCAACCTATCCAGCCTCTCTTCGTATGGAAGCCGTTCTCCTTTCTGTTGTTACCATGCCCCCTTTCCAAGCACCATAATATCACTACACTTGGAACAGGTGTGGTTACATTGAAAAAGGGCCTTGCCATCAGCACTATGATATTTTGATTTTGAAAAGGGCATGGTCACATAAGAAAGGTGAGTGGTGAAGGGGGTCGGCTTTTAATGAAGCAAATATGGGATATTGGTTAACTCAAGGGATAGAAAGCCCTTCACTTTTAGGTTGCTAGTTTAAATTCAGCATAGGTAAGCAGTCAGCAAATAGCTATTTCGTGGCCTACTCTTTTTTAAATGAATTCAGAATATCAGTCCCGCTCTGGGGGAAACAGCATCCAGATCATAAAAAATTAGTACCATGACTGGCATATAACATATGAGAAGCTTTTTCTTTTCTTTTCTTTCTGCTTCGTTCATGACCTGCTTCACATGACTATTTTGAGAGCAAAAAAGATAAGGATTGTAAAGCACTTTGAACACTGAAAACTTTATAAATAATATCAATCATCATCATCATCATCATCTTTCCCCAGGGCTCTTGGTTCAGCATCTTGCACTAACCTCAAGTGCACTAGCCAACCAAAACAAAACCAGCTACAGAAGGAGGATCATTCGCCAGGCTCTCATAAAAATTTGGATTTTTGCCGTATCATAAATTGGTCCTTTCCCACTCATGTCAGAGGCATGGTCAGGATAGCCCCAGTCAGGGGACGTAGCTATAACAGATGCAGCAGGTGTAGCTCCACTGGGGCCCACAAGCCTGGGGGGCCCACAGTGCATGTGGAATGCATGTGCATCTCATGTGGGAACTGAAGTGGCAACAGGAGAAGTGGCCGGGGGGAGGGGGTGGACTTTCCATCTTCTGCACCAGGGGGCCCATGCCAATCTAGCTACGCCCTTGGCCTCAGGCAAAGGAGTCACAAGAACACTGATCAAATTGGCTGAGTGTAAGAGCCTCTCACTTTCATAGGTGGGAATGGGAGGCATGGTGACCCTTTCCTGCCCCCTCTGAATAGCAAGTTAGACCCTTTTCACACAGGGCGCAGTCGGTGGGGGGGATGGGTGTACACCCATGGTGGGTGGAGGTGGGTGTGCGGCCGTTCCCACGGGCGCGCACCTATCTCCACTCATCTCCACGCATGGAGCAACTGGCATTGGAGCCCATTGCTCCGTGTGTAGGTGATTGGTGGAGCTGGGTGGAAATGGGTGGAGCGCAGGAAAACGCATGCACCCCCACCCACCGCGGGTGCCATTCCCATGGATGCCCCCCTATCACACACCCACTGCAGGCGGCGTTCACACGGGCGTCCCCCCCCCGCTGTACATGGGGAGGGGGGCACCCATGTGAAAAGGGCCTAAGTGAAGGAATAGATGAAAGAAAAAAGTACTTGTCATGATTTCCTGGCATTGATATGGAAGATTTAGGGGAAATTGTGAAGGTATATTCTTTAGGGTCACAAAGTATTCAAGGTGGCTTTCTGGCATTGTTTTGGATGACAAGGTAATACCATCATGATATAAAAACATAAGAAGTGCCATACTGGGTCAGACCAATGGTCCATCGAGCCCAGCATCCTGTCTCGGACAATGGCCAATCACAGGGGCCCGGGAGAAGCACCCAACAGGTCACCATGCTATTTATTCCCTGTGGGTCATCCCCAGGCTCCCGACAGTAAAGGGTTTTGTTTCCCAATCCTATCTGGCTAATAGCTGCTAATGGAACTATCTTCCAGAAACTTGTCCAGACTTCTTTTAAACTCAGCTATACTGCTGGCCGTGACCACCTCCTCTGGCAGTAAATTTCACAACCTAATTGTATGCTGAATGAAAAAATACTTCCTTTTGTTTGTTTTTACTCTGTCACCTTTTTTGACCGCTGCAGCACAAAGTACATACAATATATAATATACAAATGAGGTTGTCGCCATAGTGCAGCAGCATAACAAACTTTGCAATGTAATGTATCAACAATATGCTGTTATTAATTATATAATTTTGTGAATCCATTCACTGACACAGTGGCTTTTCTGTTTCTCACGATGGTATAGCACAGCTTTATGGCCAATTCTGAATACAGATAAATTCACTGTGTTACAAGTGCACCATGAAAATTGCATTAGGAAGTACAGTGCTATTCTGTAATGACTGAAAATCAGCCATGGCATTAGAGATAAATATCATGGTTGGAGTGAATGTGACCTTGAAAGATGTTAATTGGAGACCAATATGTGTCTTAAGATGAACCATAATATTTAAAGGTTAAGAACAGGATTTTTAGATTTCCCGTAATCAAAATGCATGAACATTTAAGAGCACTTGGAAATTTTGGAATTCAATATGTGACATTTGTAACCACCCAAAACCTGCATCATGTAAACTAGCCTGTGATTGTAGTGATGACCTAGAGAATATGTGCATATACAAAGACCTTGTCTGATCGGAGATGCAGCCGCCTTATGTGCACATACTGTAGATTGTACAGATCACAATTTCCTATCACGAACAGGCTTTTTTATGCTGGATGCTGTATGTTAAGTATGCAATTAAATAGAAGCATCCCATTTAAAAAAAATTAAAAAAATAAAAGTGTGTATGGGCTTAATGGACAACAAAATTAAGCATTTAATTGCATTGGCAAAAAAACCCAGCCCTAAAACAGGCAAGTTCTACGCAGACTTGCCTTCTACACCTCTGCCAAGGCTCTTCAGTTGTGATTGGTTTTTACAGCCATTGTTACCTCTTCAGCAGAGATTGCCAGGCATGGTGCATTGTGCTAAATTTTGCTATGGATTTTAAATCCAATCATTTATTCAAGGCACCAGCTTCCGCCATGGCTGACAAATAACAAGGATTAATAATTTTGAACTCTGATGAGGCTGCCATGCTTATCTTTATTTATAATCTTGGATTTTGAACGCTGGTCTCCAGAGCAACATTTCAGGTTTAGAGTTCCAGCACCATTTTTAAAAACAGATGCATTACATTTGGCATTGCCTGTAAACAACTCACCAGAAGTACCTATGATATTTCATAAAATGTGTTGATACAGAATACGATATATCATAACATAAATTAAACCAGAATATAACGCATACAACGATATGTATATTGTAAGACCATATCATAAGATGGTGAATTTTCATATGTATGATAAAAGTTGACCAGTATAAGCCTTTTTTCTATTGAAAATGTGCAACTTCTAAGGATCTGAACAAAGACAAAGAGCATCAATTTACTCTGAGATCCAGAGGTTTTCTCTCTGCTGATTTCCTTAAGCCCGGTCCCATAATGGCCTCCCATTGGCTGGGGTGGTCAACGCCTCCCTTTGGGGGAGGGGAGGGTGTCGGACACCGTTAAAACTGCAGTCTCATGCCTGGCTGCGTTCGGGGACTCGATGAGGGGGAGCCAATTGAGGCTGAATCCAGACAAGACTTCGGTGATGATGGTTGGCCGGCCCTGTGACCTGGAGGGGATTGGGACTCCTGTTATTGATGGAGTCTAGCCCTCTCTGGTCAGTCAGGTTCACAGCCTTGGAGTGCTTTTGGACCCCCTGCTGCATCTGGACTGTCAGGTTGCGGTGGTCTTGTGTTCTGTCGCACCAGCTGCCTATGCTCCCTGGTCATGCCATTAATGGTGTTGCCAGGAGCACTTTTCACCCACTTCATCTGGTGAGGAGACCACAGCCTTTTCATTCTGATTCAGATCGGACCACTGTCATCCATGCTTTCATCACCTCGGGGCTTGGTTACTGCAATGCGCACTGCATGGGACTGCCCATGATGACTATTCAGAACCTGCTGGTGGTGCAGAATGCAGGGCTCGGCTCCTTTTGGGGAATGGGGCACTGAGAGCAGAATACACCGGTGTTCCAAGGCCTGCACTGGCTCCCTATAGCTTTCTGGGCACAATTCAAGGTGCTGGTTTTGACCTTTAAAACCCTAAACTGTCTGGACCCCACTTGCCTGAAAGACCGCCCATCCTTCCATGCCCCATTGTGGCCCTGGCGATCAGTTGGGAGCACCTTCCTGAGTGTACAGTCTGTCAGCCTTGTTTGTGTGACGAGGGGTCACAGGGAGTTATTCTCAGTTGCTGCCCCAATATTATGAAACTCCCTTTCCCTAGAGGTTCGGTTGAGCCTGAGCATCTTCTAGAGGCGATGTAAGACTTTCCTGTTTGAAAAAGCATTTGGTGGGTGGGAGTAGGTCTTAGGAGTGAGTTTTGAAAGGTGGTTCGGGGGTAGGGTTGTGAGGGAGGTTTGGGTGTGGGGAATTGGCAGGTGGCATTGGGTGGGTTTGGTGGGGGGTTGTGGGAGGATTGGGGGGCTTTAAGGGTATTTTTATATGAGTGTTATCTATTTTTATTATTTTTGAACCGCCTTGAGCTTTGAGAAGGGCAGCATATACATTCAAATAAATAATTAATGTTTGGGAACGTCCACAGGACATTATCCTTCAGGATAATGATGCGTCATTTCTTATTAGATACCCAGGGCCTGACTCTCCCAGGGTTTGACCAGTCACCGTTCTCATTGACAGTGCAGTCAGCCGCCCCTCCATTACCCAGTTCCCTGTATTGACAGCTAAATAAATGACTGATAGAAGTTTTAAGATTAAAGAGTGAGAGCTGGAAGGCAGCATTAAAACTTTCTGTCACACTTCACGGCTTTTGTAATGTGCCTAAACTGTGGATTTGAAACATTCTACAGCACTTCAGAAAGAAAGGGAGACTTTTATAAATACTACTTTAGTTTGGGCATTTTCATACAAGACACTCTCCACCCACTACCCACCACCCGCCATACATGTTAAAGGGCACCCATAGGACAACACTGCAGCCCTGCAACATGTATAGTGGGGGGTAGTGGGTGGAGAGTGTCTTGTGTGAAAATGCCCTGTGTCCAGGCTCTCCTTGGCTCCACAACTTGCAAATGGACACAATAGCTTGACAACCTTTTAAAAAACAAAACATTGCCAAATTCTAACCGCAAATACATACCAGTGACAAAAATCTGATGTCAGGCATGGGGGTGAACAGGTCTTATTAAACAGCTTCGAAGTTTGTTTTTGTTTTGTGTTTAATTTTACAGTTGCCTGAATTGTCATTTGGAAGCTACACTTTTGCTTTCTTAGGAGCTCAAGGTTTCCTGGCTTCAACACAAGTTGCAGGTGTGCATCAGCACAAAGGAACATTTTGATATTTTGGGGTGTAAAGCACTGTATAATAATGTGCTTGTTCCCATACACTGCTTGCACCCTGTAATTTTTTTTGTTCAAGTGTAAGAAGCTTTTAAAAAAAAAATGATGTCTTGAAAACTGTAATTTGGGGTTTTTTGTTTTTCATTGACTTCAGTTCATAAGTAAAAGAATTTTTTTCCTGATTGTCAGCCTTGGAAACTCAGACCAAATTGTGTTCCTTATTTTTAAACAGCATACCTATAATAAAGGTTCTGATGACCAAATACTATGACCTTATACCTGATAATGCCTGTCATCTCCAAATTCCTGGTTTGGTGGCATCTGTTCAACCTCCTTGCTTTTAGTGAGTTTCGTTTTTCAGAGTAGAGCCCACTGTTATCTAATCATCAGGCTGTTGTTTCTGTAAGAATGGTCTTAGCAAGATGACACTCGTTATTTTTTTTACTATCAGTCAGTAAATAATCAGTATTACAGTGTGGTGTTAGGGACTTCTGTGCTCTTGTATGTGTAAGTCCTAAAACTGAGATCTTGACCACTTGTAACTTAAAGATGCCGTATCACGTTTTGTAAGATGAGCTGACTAAATTCCAGCTTGAAAAATTCTGTTTGCTTTTCCTTAATTATCATTATTAGTTACTATTATTTTGAATTTCTATGCTGCTCATTCCCGAAGGACTCAGTGCAGCTTACAATCAGTAATAAAAAATGAAAATCAATTAAAAAATCCTCTAACCCCTTACAAACAGAGAGAACCCCACCCACTCCTGTACCTCTCACATATGGGACATCCTCACCCCCAACCCACTCCCCTGTCTGTCATCTAGGGGGGGTCCCCTCTCTCCCAAGCCCTTATCCACATACATACACACATATATACTGGGGAATTGTCGCTTTCCTTTGGGGCGGGGAGGTGGGGAACAACCCCATCTCCTGCCAAACCTTCCTATCCATTCCCACTCCGTTGTTTCTCACATGAACTGTTGCTGATAACTTCACCCTGAAACAGGTGACTTCATTTAACTCTTAAGTAAAATAATCCCTTTATATCTTATTTCTGAAAACTGAAATGCTTTTGGAGCTGTGGCAAAAGGAAATATAAATTAAGCAATATAAGCTATTATGATGCCCCTGTACTTTGTGGTACTGTAGCACACAGCACAGTTAGGTTGGAATGGGCCACGGTGCAGAAGATGAAATGGGCCCTGCCTAGTGCCTACCCTTCTCCTGGTGGTAGAGGACACAGCTGCGCCAGGGAACGTGGGTCCTGCAGGCTGCACTGCCTGTCTCTGTTATAGCTACACACCCTTGCTACTTTCCCCAAAGGAAGGAATATTCCTCACCATATAAAAATATTAGAGTCATAGAACCAGACGGGGACCTTTGTTTGTTTGTTTGTTTATTTATTTTACTAGTTTTATACCCCGCCCCCTCCTTCTCAAAAGCAGCTCAGGGCGGCTTACAGACATCAATAAAACACACATAAAATATAATTTAAAACATTTTATTTATTTATTTATTTATTTTGCTGCTCTTTTACCCCGCACCCTCCTGCTCACAGAGCAGCTCGGGGCGGCTTACAACAGTAACAATAATAATAAAAGAAACACAACATATACAATTTAAAATTCATTCAAATGCTAAAAATATAAAAAGGGCAGAACACCCACCCCCCCCCCAACCCACCCTACCCGTCTCCCTCTCGGAAGGCCCGGCGGAACAGCCAGGTCTCTCACTGTCTTCGGAAAGAGGGGGGTCCGGGGCCAAGTGGGCCTCCGTCGGGAGGGAATTCCACAGCCTAGGAGCAGCCACTGAGAACACCCTCCTCATTGTCACCACCTGGGAAACCCAGGGGACTTTGAGTCAGGCATCCCCAGCCGACCGCAGGGGCCACAATACGACCCAGGACCTGAGGTGGTCCCGCAGGTAAGCCGGGCCCAGGCCATTTAGGGCTTTGTAGGCCATTACCAACACCTTGAATTGGGCCCAGAAGATAATAGGCAGCCAGTGCAGAGAACGGAGCACCGGTGTAATGTGCTCATGGCGACCCATCCCCGTTAAGAGACGGGCCGCCGCACTCTGCACCAGCTGCAACCTCCGGAACATCCCCAAAGGCAGCCCCATGTAGAGTGCATTACAGTAGTCTAGTCTAAGGCATGGATGACAGTGGCCAGATCCGAGTCCGAAGCATACGGCCACGGCTGTCGTACTAGATGTAATTGGCAAAATGCTCTCTTCACCACAGCCTCCACCTGGAGATCCAGGCAAAGCTGTGAGTTGAGGAGCACCCCCAGGCTATGGACCTATGTGGCCATAGGGGGGCAGACCCCCATCGATGATGGGGGCCACCACCACCCCAGCCCTACCCACCAACATCACCTGCTTCTTATCGGTATTCAGCCTCAGATGGCTCTCCCTCATCCAGTCCCCCACAGCTGCCAAGCACTTGGGTGAGCACCAAGACTGCCGGGTCTGGGTCTACAGAAGAAGAGAGGTAAAGTTGTGTGTCATCGGCATACTGATGACAACGCATGCTGAACCCTCTCAAGACCTCACTCAAAGACTGCATATACACGTTGAACAGGAGGGGGACAGAATAGAACCCTGCGGGACTCCACACGTGAGGTCCCAGGGAGATGAAATACATTCCTCGAGAACCACACGCTGAGTTCTCCTGACCAGGAACGAGCGAAACCATTCAAGAACAATTCCACCCACCCCGGCCCAGTCCCGCAGCCGAGCCACCAACATCTTGTGGTCAACGGTATCAAATGCAGCCGACAGATCTAATAGAATTAAAATAGAAGATCTGCCCCGGTCTAATTCACGCAGCAGGTCATCAGCCAAAGCCACAAGCGCAGTCTCCATGCCAAACCAAGGGCGAAAAACAGACTGCGAGGGATCAAGGAAACTGACCCGATCTAGATGCCCCTGAAGCTGCCTAGCCACCACCCATTCAATAACCTTTCCTAAAAGGGGAAGGTTAGAGGCTGGCTGATAGCTGGCCAGGGAGTCAATGTCAAGAAATTGTTTCTTGAGCAGCGGCCTCACCACTGCCTCTTTGAGGTGGCTCGGCACCCTGCCCTCCCTAAGGGAGGCATTGACAACCCCCGCCAGCAGCACCCCTAATGTCTCCCGGCAGGCCTTGACCAGCCAGGATGGGCACAGATCTAATTCACAACTGGTGGCCCTTACAGGCCCAAGGACCTCGGCCGCATCAGCGGGCGACACCCACTGAAATGGATCCCATGAAATCGAACAAGGCGGGTCCTCCACCCCTTCAGGTTCACCTACTGTATAAGTGCAGCATTGAAGTCGTGGTGAATCTGAGCGATTTTATCCACAAAAAAGTCAACAAACATGTCACAGCAGGCACTGGAAGATTCCAGTTCCAGGCGGAGAGAGGCCGGACTGACCAACCGCTGCACCACCCGGAAAAGCTCTGCTGGATGTGACTGTGTGGATGCTATGAGGGCAGCAAAGAATTCTTTCTTTGCTGCCTGCACTGCCACAGAATAAGCTTTTAAACTAGCTTTATGTCACAATTGGTCAGCACGACTCCGGTGCCACCGTCGCTCCAACCGCCGTCCTTCCCACTTCATCCGTCGAAGGTCCTCTGTAAACCAAGGGGACCCACGTTGTCGGCATTCCGGAAGCGGACGCCTGAGAGCCGTTCGGTCAGTGGCCTCAGTCAATAAGTTGTTCCAGAAGACAATGAGGTCATCGAGCGAATGGTCATCGAGATCAGGAGGCGATTCCCCTAGGACATTCCGGAACCTCTCTGGTTCCATAAGTGTCTGGGGGTGGACCAACCGAACTGGTCCTACACCTCTCCGGAGTCAGACATGTGCCAGGAAATCAGTCTGAAGGAAATAACCGGGCCTAACTGGTCCCAGTGTCATGTATGTTTTCACCCCATATCTACTTTTCAATAAGTACATCAGTAACTAACCCACAAGTCAAATAAGAGTTAAATAAGAAAATGAGCCAGCAGAGGGGAAATGTTACTCTTACCAAATTAGAATCCATTGCAGGAACATAAATATTTAATTGGTCTTATAAACCAGCCAAATGGATTTGCTTTCCAAATGTTTTAAGGTTCATATGGAAGTTACAGCTGAACAGATCTGACATGCTGGTAGAAATGCCGTTAACAAGCTAGTGTCCCTTGTGCCAGAAATATATCCTTGCAGTCGAAATCTAAAAGACTATGGCTGTGCTCCACAACCCCCTTACTGCAGCAGAGTAGCTCCACTGAAGCCAATGAATCCACAGTGGATCCCCAAGGCTTCAGTGGAGCTACTCTGGAGTAAGTGGTATGTGGATCGTGGCCTATGCTGTCATACAGTGCAATTATGGGATCAGGTCTGGAAAATGCACATTTCATGAAAAACTAAACAAATACTATTGTATGTTATTTTATTTTAGAAAGCAATATATTTAAATTTACTACTTGTGGTTTTTATTTTTAGGATTCCTCTTCAGCTGGAACTACTACAGTGGCTGGACCCAGAACAAGTGCAATCATTGGCGACCAAGGAACACCATCAAAGGTCCAACTACCCCTCAATATGTAAGAAGCAATTTAGTGCTAATCGCAGAATCAGATTTCACAAACTACTTGTGTTGAGTTGTTTGTAATTTGAAACAATAGGTCCCTGAGCAGTAGCAGACAGTCATCTCAATCTCAGACATGATCTGACCTCTGTTGAAATTGAAAAATGAACAGTGAAACACCAGGTGACCTTCTTTTACATAGTCCTCTTTTTTTAGCTTCCAGGATATTTATTACAACTGCATGAATCACTGCAAGGCAAGCTTGAGTGGTGTTCAGCTTGAGAGAATCTGCCCCCATAAATTAAATCTTTTGTGAAAGTGCATTCCCATGCAATTGAACACCTGAGACAATCCTCATTAGGATGGATAGTCTGTCTAGAACCATAAAAACAACTCAGTTACATCTTGCAGCGTGATAAACAAAGGCATCAAATTAAAATCATAAGTGCAAGAGTTTTGCAAGGGTATAAGCTTTTTAAATTCTATTTGAGCGAACAGAAGGCTAAATAGATTTGGAATAAGAGCTAGAGGCTCTATTATAATAAATCTCTTGTATCCCAGTAACCCATATAATTAAACTATTGAACTCCTTCTCGCAGTATAATATACAAAAATCCTGGAATGTGGCATATGTACATTCTCTGAAATAATGTCTGAAATTTACACAAGATAACAGATCTGCTGTATGCAGAAAAAGTTCATGAAAGCATGAAAATGTATCCTTAAACACCCCACAGTGCCAAGATATGGCTCTAAAGCGCAGAGATTGCAAAACATCACCCACTATTCTGGGGTTCTGATGAAAGCACCTATGCGTAGTATGTCTCTACTGCGGACCCTCTGCAATATTAATGTGGTCATGTCTAGTGGGACAACCTCTTATCCACCCTTAGTTGATATTTTGGACTGAGGCAGTTCTACCATACAAGAGAGAGCAGGATTTTGCTGGGCTGTGCAGAGAATACCTATTTCCTGCACAGTCTGGAGCCCACCCTTCCATGAATCTGGGCGGGTAAGAGCCAGAGGACCCCCTGCTTGCTACATGGTTTCTTCTTCCCTTCTCCAGTAGGACCCTATTAAGACTGGTCTAGTGTCCCTAATCTTCTCTGTCGCTATTCTGCAGGCATGGGGGGGGAAGTTTGCTCTCCTTCTCTCCTCCCCTCCCCCTTGCCACAGTTTCGTGGAACTGATTTTGCCCAACTGGGTAGGCAGGTGTCATAAAAGTTGAAAGACTTTTGTCTATGGTATGATTTGAAGGACTTTGGTCTATTGTCACCTATCACCTATTAATGCTATTCAAAAATATATGTTCGATTAAACCAATAAGCAAAGTACTTGCTCCATATTAAGCTCTCGAGCAGGGACAGTCTTGTTTTTTGTAAAGCGCCAGGTACATCGCTGGTGCTATATAAATGCTTATAATAATAATAATAATAGATGCCAAAAATATGCAGTATGGTTACATTGGCAGAATAGGGGGAGGGGGAGGCTTGGGGGGGGGGGGGTGTTAAGTGAATAAGGATAACAAATCAGCAGCTTCATGATGCTAGAGCCCTGTCAGAGGCTCCACTTCAAAGGCACTTTTTATCTTAAATTTATAACAGACCCACAGAGACAACATTAACTATAGCCCTGTTACTTCAATGTTATAATTAGAGTCACAGTCAAGTCAATCCCTTAGGTCAAAAACACAAGATACTGTTAAAAGCTGGTAATTCTGGTAGAGAACTTTTATAAACTCTCTGTGCTGAATGGTGTTAGATAAAAAAACAAAACAAAAATGACGCCACTTACTCTAGATTCTAGCTAGAGTATCCTGACCTGACATATCCTAAATTAGTATTTACTCCCGCTTCTTAGGAGGTTTCAGAGTGATTCTTACACTTTCATCTTAACCATGCGATATGTACTAGAGAAATTTCTTTCTAAGAACTAGAGAATCATGAGAAACAAACAAGTCTTGGGGCTTCTGCATTTAATAAAGCTAATCTCAGAAATCAAATTCACTAGCCTTGATTCTTTGTCAAAAACAAGTCCGAACTAAGTATGAAAACAATGGCTAGTCGGGTAGGCTGTTTCTGCACCAGAATTGCTTTCAGCTGTTTTTGACAACAGGTATCAAATACGACTCTCTCCCCCCTTCTCTCAGCCAGCAGATGTTGAGTTCAGCTGTCCCACCGGTCAGAGGACTGCTTCCAGCCAAGTTCAATACACTGTTAGAAATTTGCCTAAAAAAATACACCTCCTCCCCTACAAAACACCAACCGTGTCACTTGCTAAACAGTTCCTTCTGACTACCCTAGGAGATAGCTCTGTGCAGAACCTGCTATCAGTATGTACTTAGTCTTCAGTGTAGGTGTGCTTCTAGTGGCAATTCTGACTTAAGGGAAGGTTTCTGAAACAGGCAAATCATGCAAAGTGATGTAAAAGTGGAGAGAGAAGAATCTTTTCTCTTGCATTTTTGGGTCAGCCAAGCTGAGACTTCCTAAGATGGTGGGTCTGGAAATTAGGTCTAAGCACAATAAATATATAGTTTATATAAACTATATTATTATTATTATTAATTTTTTTTATAGTGCCAGCGATGTAACTGGCATTTTACAGTAAAGCTTTAAAGTACTTATATAATACTTTACTGATAGTAGTTATTTTAACGGTACCACAGAGATGTATGGCATTGTTCAGACAAATACAATAAGAAGTCCTTGCTACAAAGCATTAGAAATCTAAGGAGGATCTATCAATGACAAGTCTCCTACTAACTTCAGTGACATCTGCGTGGTCTCCTAAATTGCATATAACACTGGGGTCCCCAAGCTTTTTGCTAGTGAGATTGCATTTTGATACTTAAATATAATCCCATGGCCCCAGACTATAAAAAAGACAATGCAAAGTATATCAAAATCAGTTGGATTCAGGATCGTATCTGGCCTGCAGTCTGGGAATGTCTGATACATCAGCACTACTGAGGAGCTTCTTGACACAAGCTTTCTAGTGATTATAGGAGTTAATGTTGGCATCCCAACCCAACTCCATAGCCACTTTAACATCACACTGTAATCTTAATTTTAATTTTTAAAATGTATTCCTTGCAATACCCACATATTAAACAATGCATAGAAATAGACAGGGGCAGGCACATTTTTCATATCATTTTACTAAAAGAGGATTTTCTAGTCAAATGTTCTATGGTCAAACAAATATATAAAATCTGGGGAGACTGCTGTCTGTTTGTTTGTTTTTAAAAGCTAACTTGTGCTCACTAAGACATCAGAACACCCTTATGTGTACGTGTATATAGTTCATTTATACAGATAATTGGTCAACGTTTACAAGGACAGAGCCTAGGTTGGTGGAACTTGCGCATTCCTTTGGTCCTCTCAATGGGTGTAAAGAGACAGACGGCAGCTCTGGGGGGCAGCTGTGCCAACCCGCTTCATCCCCAGCCTGGCCCGTCTGTCTGAAGGCAGCCCCCCAGATATCAAAGCAGAGCAGGAACGTCTTGGGGTGCTGCCAGAGGAGCAGGCCAGCCAAATGCAGGGCGCCAGCCCGGTGTGGAGCTGCTCTCCATCTGCTAGTGGAGCCATGCTGCAGCTCCACTCCCGGCCAGCCATTGTCCTGGCAGCATCACAGAGTTGTGGGCACCAGCCTAGAGCATCAGACGATCCACCCACAACCCTATGGTGGTGGTGGGGCGATGCGTGCACAGATCAGGGGAACCCACTGGGTCCATATAAAGCGGATCCAGGGTGGGGAGGGAGGGTTGGAAGCGGGCAGATGCAGGGGTGCACCCGCCCAGAGCAGCTCCAGGGGCAGGCTGCCTCCCCACCCATCTAAAACACCCAGTGTGTATGGTCTGTAAAGCTGGATGCCCGTTACGTTCTCTCAGACTCTGTTAGATTGATTGGGTTACTGAAACTCTCACCCATTTCCCAACATGCAATCATCATACGCACTTGCACAATATATTGGTGTGCAAAGGAGTTTTGTTTTTTTGTTTTTTAGTTTCCTTAAATGTATACATCTTACCCTCTTGCCAATGGTGACTCGCTGGTATGCACATTCCAAAGAGCCAGAAGAGAGAAGCGCAGCAAGAAAAGCAATTAGTGGGATAATGTAAGAAGGTGGCAGCTAAAACAGTTCCCAGCCCTACTTTACTTTACACATTTTTACATCATCTTCCAGTGACTCACCATGTAAAAAAACACCAATAGACTCCCTTACATGGTGGTAAATAGGTGTAAGTGGATCTCAGAGAGTTTAAATTAGGCTGACTTACATGCCACCTCTAAAAGTGGCCCACTGAACGATCAGTATAGAAAAAAAAAAGCACTAAGCAGCTCTGTGCTTCGTGGTCTCGGCATTTCCCATTGTATTGTAAGCGTGAGGCTGAGCACTTAATCATGCAGGACTATTTTGTGTCAGACAGATGCATTTTAATGTTTCTCTGTTTGTATGCAGACTCATGTTTTCTGTCAGGCAAGCAATAACAAACCTTATCCTTGCTACCTGATTATACACAATGAACAAAGGATATGCAGAATGGTTTCTTCCCTTGGTTGCCTAATAAAATATAATTATTTGATTAGCTTCTTGTACCAAAGGCACATGGTAAATGGAGCCGAGCATATCAACTTAATCATGCCCAGAGGAGCTGTTACCAAATGTTTTGTATTCTACTCATTTGAGCCATTTATTTACTGCCTGAAAAATAAATATAAAAACGGACTGGTATCATCAAAGATCCGAATAAAGAAACCTAACAGGATTTATTCTTCAATTATATTTCCTAGAGAGCAGAAGTAAAAGGCAATGCATCATCTTTATTGGGTGCAAGTCTTACCATCGCAGTGGTTATCATTTTCATTGTTTCTTTTGTCTCCCCTACAAGGTGTGCGCTGCGTGCCTTCCCCTTTTCCCCGTACGGCTACACCATCTCTCTCTGTATTTTACAGGGCAAATACAGTTTTCATATAGTTTGTCCCTTTGCTATAGTTCTTCTGCACAGCCTTTAAAAGAGCTCTCAGCAACAAGCGGACGTAAATAACGAGAGTTGAAAAATCCTCTCTCTTTTGTTGTGGCAAGGGGATAACATAAAAAAAAAAAAACTTGGATGTTTACAAAGAGTTGCTGCGTGTTATTTTTTTCCTAAGTAGGTTTCATAGCTATCCCACAGGGTGCGGAAATCATTCTTAATTTCCAAGAAAGTATCTTTCTTAATAGCAGAACTGACTTTAGAGGTGATAAGCTGTAGTCATTTCAAATTGTGAAATACCTCGCCGAAGTAATGAAAGAAGAATGAAAGGAAAGATCCTAAACAAAGGGAATAAGTAAACATGTAATGAAATATACAAAACATATGTACCACATACAGAAAAACATGTGGCCAAGGCCCACAGTCTTTACTTAGACAAAACACCATTCAAATCAAACGTGGAATTTGGCCCATTGACAGTTACTTAGTGATGTTTTCAACACACCGAGGAGCACAGGAATTGCCATGCTGTCTCAAACTACTTGTCTGGATAGTACAGCTTGTATTCAGAAAGTAACTAATACCATACACTTCAGAGAAAAGTGCAAGAAACCCTGCAGTGCCAGTATTTATGGAGTAATCTGCTTCTAGAATAAAATAACCCCTACAGTTAAAGGTTGTTTTATGCCATAAAGCATGAGGCTTTATAGTCCTTTCCAAACTTGAATATTTTTGTTTTTAAAAAATGACTTTGCTATTGTAACTGTTGTCGATATAAATGTTATCGATATGAATTTCCAATCCCTGTATGAAGTCTGCCAAATGTTTAGCCTCAGTGATATCTTGTGGCAATGAGTTCCACAGACTAATTGTGCATCGTGTGGAAGAAAATATTTATTAGTTTTTACAAATGCTGCCTTTTAATTTATTGGGTGAAAACAAATGAGACAGTAGCCTGCAATTCACCTGCTTATCAATTTGGTGGCCACCAGATGGTCACCCACTTCCACCTCAAGGTGGATAACCAGCTGCTACTGGCCATGTGATCTGGAGAAGGTCGGTGATGCGGCCTGGGCTAAGGCTCGCCCAGCTGGTCTATCTGGACTAATGTGCACCCTCACATCTGTTAGGCCCCTCCCAGCCCCTCGCAAGGCAAAGTCTGAGCATCAGGTCCAGAGGACTGTGCTCACCCTGTCCATCAAAGAGTTAATAGTGGCGGGGGGGAGGCCTAGAGAAGTGCACTCACCTGGCTCACCAAACAGCTGATCAGGGGTCCCAGAGAAGCACACTCATCTGGCCCACCAAATAACTCATCAGGTGGCTCTGCAGGAGCATGTTCACCCAGGCCAGGTAAACGGATTCCTCCATCCACCCACAATCAACTATTTGGCACACACACTTGGGTTGCGTGAGTGCACTCCACCCACCCACCCCGATCAGCTGTTTGGCAGGTTGGGTGAGTGCATGAATGAAATCCCTCTGCGCTCCCCCCCCCCCCCCCCCCCCCCCAAATCAGCTGTTTGGTGGTAGCTTCTCCCGGAGGCCGAATCCTGCTGGGAAGCAGGGTGCGGATAGTTTCTCAGCCAACCCATGGCATGAAGGGACTTGTGACAGCAACCCTCCCACCCAGATTCCCCAGGGGTGGCTGCTTGTTTGAACTGCCTTTCCCGCCGACCTGAGAAGTGGCAGCTGCAGAAGCCCTCCCTCCCCTCTGACTTGGTTTTTGTGAGATACGTGTGTTACGAGGCTTCCTGCGTTGTTAGACTAAAATACAGTTTGCTTGTCACTTATCATCAATCATCATCATCATCATCTTCTCACTGTGTGTGTGACTTCTTTCTGCAGATACTTAGCACTGTATGCATACAAGCCCCAGAAAAATGATGAACTGGAGCTGCGAAAAGGTGAAATGTACCGGGTGATTGAGAAGTGTCAGGATGGCTGGTTCAAGGGGACATCTCTGAGAACAGGGATGTCTGGAGTCTTTCCTGGCAACTACGTAACTCCTGTTTCCAGGTGAGAACCACTGGCTTAGATCAGGAGTGAACCTCAGGCCTGAAGGGCCAAATACAGGCTATGGTTAATTTTTATATGGCCGCTTTCTAGTTCCTGAATCTAGACCCTAGATACAGTTCCTAGTCTACCCCTAAGCACTGAAAAACTGAGCTCACCCCTTAAGCTCCCAACTTCTATGCAGCCCTTGTCAGAGCTTGTGCTAATTTTCAAAGTAGCTCCTGGGAAGGGAAAGGATTCCCATCCCTGGCTTAGATGGACCATTGGTCTGACGCAATTCTGGCACTTCTTCTGTTCAAAAAAAGTCTTAGACGAAAGGGTCTGGATAAATGGTTTCAGTTTTTGTTCTTTTTAGCTTACACCTCATGTACCATATGAGATATAGATGAAACAAAGAAAGATAGGAAAGAGAAATATAATAAATATAACCAGGCCCCAATATAAAAGTATTTGTTTTACCTACATTTCTTTACCTTATTTTAACACAGCTGGGTTCCTTGCACTTTGTGACCTTTTGCCTTTAACAAATAAGAGGTTCAGGATGTGGTATTAGCAATGCAGAGCAGCAAGGCTTTGCTGAACATAGGATGTCACACCTAGAACAAGACACTCAGAAGAGCCAAACTATTTCCACTCCATTTGAGAGTTTTGTCTATGATTAATTTTATGATCCACTAGCAACAAATTTAACTGTAGCATTTCTCTTCATATACACTGTACCTGAAGTGAAAAAAGCAAGAAAAATTATTGCAACAGGTTTTCCCACTGTTAGTCTTCAGTTTACCCTGCTCCTCGACCCGCTCACATGATTTTTCAAAATCCTGCGAGATGGGATTAGACGTGATGGGTCACGCATTCATGTGCATTGTTTAAAGACAGCGAACTAAATACCTCACACATGGAAGTATTTAGTTCGCGGTCGTTAAACAATGTGCGGCGCGATCACCTTGAACGCACATGAATGTGTGATGCATCACGTCTTTTGAAAAATCACATTAGTGGGTCACGCAACTGCGACCTGCTCATCTAAAAACACCCTAAAAGGGCATTTTATGCAGTCAGTATTACAGACCTCAAGCAATCAAGTTCAGGAGATTGGCTTAAAAATAATAAAAGTTCAGTTCTTTTTATTTGCATTCTGATTTTGATAAGTTACAGGCTTATGTTTTCAAGCTGAAACCATAATGACGGCTATAAATATCCTTCCTGCACTCCCCTGTTCTTCTGAGATTTGCATAATCACATGACTCCACGAGCTGAAAGTCTAAGAAAGACATCAAATATTATGTGACATAATAAAACTGGGAGAGAGCGCAATATTGGCAACTTAAAAGTAAACACAAATTTAAAAGCCTGGGTTGGGAAGGATCCATAGGTTATAACGGAGCACAGGCTGATGGCTCTGGCCATGCAGGTCTATTTGGAGTGGGTACATAATATCACTCAAGTCCTATAACTGGGAAGATGCAGTCAGGGAGGGTATGAACTAAGTCAAGGATACCAGGAAACGCCCTGATATTAACCCTGTCTTGATTAACCTCTTCTGGCAGGTCTCCTGAGGGAGACCCAGGAAGTGTGTAAAGACACATCTTTGCTTGGTGTGGGATGAGGAGGTTCACTCTTGGTGGACTGAGCCAATTGTAGGTGACAGAGTTCTCATTTCTTATCTGTCAACTGTTTAGAATGCGCTGGAAGGTGACGCATTGCACCCAAAAGGCATTCCTTACCCAGATTGTGGATCTCTTCCTTCCTATCCAAAAACTGAGGAAATTCAACATCTTCTGGATTAAAAGTCAAGTCAAACTACTATTAAAGTGGATTCAGAGCCTCATAAATGAGGACGTTTTTTCTCTTTTTCTTATCTTCCAATTTTTGCCTACATTTTGTGGTATCCCTTCCTCAGTGAATCAGAATCAGACAAGCTTATTATTATTACTTAGCCGAAGCCATCGTAACAGTTAAAACATAACAAAACAAAATCAAGACACAATCAACACTTATGTGCCATTAAAACTGCACTTATAATCACATATTATAGTTGAGTGGAATCATTAAAGTCATAAAAATCATAAAGAGTAGACGAGCTACAGTACACGCCCCTCATAACTCTTTAGGGACAACCCGGGTAGGGCAACTTAAATTTTAGTACCTGATTGAGAAACTTAGTGACCTTGGCTAAAACATTTTTGTCCTGATCTCTTAATAAAAACATCTCCACCTTTTTAAGGGGAGCGACTTCCTCTTGCCCCCAAACAGAGGTCAAGCCCATCCTCAGTGTTCGTACCTGCTTTCCTTTGGCTAAGTTTTCATCCTTTTTAATTGCTATTTTTCACTCCTGTCTGTTTAATCCTGTCTACTTTTTCGTTTGTGACTTGACACCCCCTCCTCTCCCCTACACTCATATATACACACACACACACACACACACGAACACACAATTATGCTCAGTGTTTCTTATTTCTTGTACTCTATTTGTTATATGTTCTGTTTCTGGGTCCTTTCCTGAATAACGTTCAACAGTGTAGTAGATAGATGCACAATGGCCTTATTCTGCTTTATTTCCCTTCAGGGTGCCTATTGGAGCTGGTCAGCAAAGGAATAACATAGCTGCAGGTTCTCCAGCAACAAAAGGATCCCCAGGAGCTGTTCATCCAGGAGGTGCAAGTCTTACAAGTCTTACAAATACAGCCGCTGCTGTTAGACCAGTTGTTCCAATCACTGCACCTCAGACTCATCCCCAGCTACAGACAGCCTCTCCTCAGATGAATAACTGCCTGAGGTATTCAGCTCAGCAAACAACAGTCAGCCCGACTCGCAATGCCATGCAAATGGGTACGTATAGCCCTGCATGCCTCTTGCATTACAGTCACAGAATCCGACATTGTATCCCTAGTGAGCAAGCCACTAGAAGCCTGTTACCTCTGCAGGTTTCCTTAGCAAGTCTTTCATTTTATTCATAGTTCAGTCAGCATGTAATAGGATAGGTTTTATTTGTCTGTAATATTTGCGGACTTCTATTGATCTCTGGGAACTATGTTGTGTTTATCAGATTGCTCTGTTGCCACAGCTGAAATAGATTACAGCGTTTACAAATATTTTCACAATTTATTTTAGCAAATAAAGCATCCTGCATGCTAAGAAGATTAACATTCCTAAATCCAGTTGGCTTAGTAATGAAAAAAATACAGCACTTATCAGACAGCAAGTAATATATGTCTTAAAATTAAGCAGCATTTCATTGGGCTTCAAGAATGAAAATAATTTATTAGGCAGAACGGGAATCAGCATCGGTGAATAAAGCAAGAGATCTCAAAATACTGCTGTCATCTTTATGAAATATGAGCAAGGAGTTTTCACTTTGGGGGCTTGGAGGGCACTGTTTTTTCTAGTTTTCCTTCTTGATAAAAAGCATAATTTCCGAACGTAGAATTTATGCTACCTTTCTGAGGCCAAACAGCTAATGCCTTTATCGCAAAATTTAAAGCCATGTTTTTAATGTTTTCTGATTATTTGAGACTTTGTGCTTACAAAGACTGAGATAAGGATGAGGCCTGAAGCACCTAGATAAAGAACAGACAGGGCAAGGTAGAGTAATATATTACAATGCAATCAAATACACACTGATCTAAATCGCATTTTCTGAACTCCCCATCTTTCTTTGGTTGTAACAAAAATATTGAAGTGTTTATGGAAAAACTACTGCATGAATAACCGAATGAGCATACAATGAAGCACAAAACCTAGAGTGATATTCTTCATAACCTAAATAACCAAGGTAAGAAGAATACTGCAAGACGCAATATTATCACAGACCTCGTGACCTTTAGGTGTTCTTTTTCACCCCAAATGCTGACATTATTAGAATCTCAGCTTTCATTTTTAAAAGTTTCTGCCCCTCATGTTTACAAAGAAAAAATCTGAAAGTGTGACTGCTGTGTTGTAAGAAGCCAAAAAACAAAAAGAACCACAAGTTTATTTTAACACATGAGGTTTGTGGGTTTTGACTCACGATTCCTGAACGTTTGAGTTTGACAAATCAGAAGACCTAGAAATATCCTTTTACAGTGAATCTGATTTGTGCAGAAGAATATTTTCAAATGTTTCAGTTTCAGTTTGGCGTGACCATAGGTCTTTGCCAGACAAACAACATACAAAGACAAGAAACATAAAATCTTAGTACAGAATAAGTTTAATCAGTAGCCACCATCATGTAATAGTGCAGAGATATCAAAGCAGCTACCATAAACTGGCCTTGTCAAAATTAACCATATCATTGATATCCATATCGCTACTACCAAACATCTTACAGCTGGATATACAGTCCTGGGCACATTGCTATAGGGCACATTACTAAGACTGTGAGATTCTGTCCATGTCTACCAATGGCTTGGAGCACAAAAATAGTTCTTCTTCAAGGATCTCCGCGATTCTCACTCTTGGGATTTACTTCCTGCTCCGCAGGTACCGGAAAACCTCTCGTCAGCAGTATCCAGGCAGATTACGCCTGGAAAAGACTAGAATATGGTGAGGGCTCCGCCCCCTCCACTCCCCCTCCCATCCCGAGAAAAGCGCGGGCCCGGATCACGAGGGATGGACGTATAAAAGGGGGGAGGAGCCCCCACCGCCTCAGTTCCTTCCAACCGCGTGGCGTTGGAAGACTTCTCGGCGCTTTTCAGCGTTTTGTCAGTAGTTAGAAAAGAAAAGAAAAAAGATAAAGAAGACGATTTCAGAAGTGAGTAAAGAGTGCCGCCCTACCCGTGGGACGTTCCCCGGACCGTTGCGTCCTCCGGGGCGAACGGAATGCCCAAGCAGCCGGGCTTTAAACGCTGTGGCACTTGCCCGGCTACCCTGTCTATTAGTGACCAGCATGAGCGTTGCCTAACTTGCTTAGGTGAAGGTCACAATACCCGGACTTGCAAGGCCTGCTCGGTGCTCTCGAACAGAGCTAAGCGAGCCAGGGCACTAAGGCTGCAGGACATTTTAACAAAAAGGGCACTAGAGGGCGGTGAAGAGGGGCCTCTCAGGCTCCCCGCACGGCACTCCGGGCCGATGGAAATTCCGGCTCCAACGGCACCGATGGTACCGGCCAGACAGAGGGAAAGCCCACTTACCGGTACCGCCCGCACCGGCGCACTCGGGACCGAGGGGCCGCTGGAAATCCAGATGACCGGTACCGGCCACTCCGTGGAGACGGGTAGCGGTACCGAGGGACCAGGGGCGCGAGGCGTCGCGCACCCTTCGGAGCGGGGCACTAAAAGTGCAGAAAAGAAGAAAAAGAAAAAGAAAAGCTCGGCGCGCGAGCCGACACCGGCGGCACCGACTATGATAGCAGGACCGCAATCCCCACGACAGTCGGGATCGACGAGGGGAACGGCACCGCCGACTCCGCTGTCTAGATCGGTACCGCCTCTGCTTCTCACGGTACCGACGGTGCGCAGGGAGTCTCGCTCCAGATCTCCGCACTATCATTCCCGATCACGATCACCGAGATACCGGCATGAACCTCTCCGGTACCATGTGGAGCACCGATCGCGCTCACCCTGCTCGTGCTGCTCACCGAGGCATGGACATCGGGATTATGGCTATGGCCGGGACTATAGGTACCAATCGCGCAGTCCTCCTTCGTATGCGCATGACTTTGAGTACTCTGCACCTCCGGCACGAGAACGCTCCTATGTGCCTCCGGCTCCACCGCGAGCGGCACCGTCGGCCACCATCTCACGTCCCCCACCGTCGGAGACGGGGTCGGTGCAGGCACCTTTGGACCTCGGAACCGTCGGCACCGAGACGCTTGATTCCGGGCCCGGAATGAGGTTGGAACCATCGGGGGCTACACAGCTTCTGACCTCCCTGTTGGGGACCCATAGGGAGGAGACGGTACCGACGGTACCACAAATGGCTTCCCCAGGGGCATCGGCATCGCGATCGTCTTCATCTTCGTCTCCATCACTGGAGGAGGACGAGACCATCTCCCCGCCACCTCCTGATGCCATATCGGAAGCTAATATATCACTGGCCACCGAGGACTCCAAAGCATTCCAATCCATGTTGAGGAGAATGGCATCCTCTCTCCCTAAACTGCCCACGAGGGTGGTTAAGAAGGCCCAGACCGGACCCATCTTTGGCATATTGGGGTCAGGGGAGTCTGGTCATGTAACTCTGCCCTTGCTAGACCAGCTGCTGGAACCTGCTACTGTGCTGTGGGCGAAGCCGGCATCTGTCGCTCCCACCAATAAATTGGCAGATTCCTTGTATTCTGTGCCCAAAGAGGGGGCACAAATCTTTCACAGCCATCCCCCTCCTAATTCTTTAGTAATAGCGGCTGCCTCTGTACGATCCAGGGCGGGGGGAATTCAAACGTCCCCGGCAGATAGGGAAGGAAGGAGGCTGGATGTGATTGGCAGGAAGGTGTTTTCCTCGGACTCTCTGTCCTTTAGAATTGCCAACTATGCTTCGGCCATGTGCGGCTACCAGCACTGGTTGTGGTCTAAGATCAGCACTACGTCAGACCCCAACCAGTTGGCTGCACTACAGAAAGAGGGCATGCAAATGGCCCAATTTCAATTGACGGCTAATATGCACGTGGCAGATGCCAGTGCCAGAGGTATGGCCTCGGCCATAGCACTTCGCAGGCATGCATGGCTTCGCTCCACGGCACTCACCCAGGAAAATAAGACAAGGATAGAGGATTTGCCGTTCGATTGTGAGGGCCTTTTCTCTGCATCTACCGATGACACTCTAAAAAAGATCAAGGAAATGAATCAAACGGCAAGATCCACGGGTGTAGTCAGGGCCATACGTAAAAAGTCCTTTACACAGGGCTATGCTTTTGCATCCCGAAGAACACCCTATCAAAATTATAGTTTCCAAGCTGGGAAAAGATTCCAGCAACACAATCAACCAAATTATCAGCAACAGGGTGCTCAACAGCGCAAAACATTTGGCAGGCAAAGGGGCAGGGGTAAACCCTCTCCTAGTTCGTCGTCTGGACAGCAGGCGAAATCACGTTTTTGAGATTACCTTGATCAAGGGAGATACTGAGGATAATCCCTCATTCCAGGACCGCCTTTTACCTTACCTGCACGTATGGGAAGCCATCTCGTCTGACCGCTGGGTCAGAGAGATAGTACAATTGGGGTATGCCATACAGTTCCACACCACCCCTCCCCTCTCATCCTGCCCCCCTGGGGCTCCCCCCCCCTCTACTCAAATACTAGTTGAAATTCAAAAACTCATCGATAAGGGTGCTGTCGAACTCATTCCTAGAGATGAACATAGTTCTGGATTCTACTCTAGGTTTTTTGTGGTCCCCAAAAAAGATAAGGGGTCTAGACCCATACTGGACCTGAGATGTCTCAACAAATTCGTTAAAAGGTTTAGGTTTCGTATGACCTCCTTACCGGTCATCTTCATGGGCTTACAGCAAGGCGACTGGTTGGCCTCCCTTGATCTCAAAGACGCCTATTTCCACATCTCAATACGCCCCTCTCACCGTAAATTCTTGCGATTCGTTGCAGGGGACCTTCTCTTCCAGTACCGGGTCCTTCCTTTCGGACTGTCCACAGCACCACGCGTGTTCACCAAATGCGTGGCTGTCGTAGCAGCCTATCTGAGAAAGCAAGGTGTCAGAATCTTTCCGTACCTAGACGATTGGCTGCTGGCGGCGAGCTCGCAACAGGAGCTTGTGGGTCACGTGGAGTTCACCATGTCACTCCTCAGGGACCTGGGGTTTGTTCTGAATTTGGCAAAGTCACACGTGCAACCGACACAGCGCCTACCTTTCATAGGGGCAATCTTGGACACCAGACACGCGAAAGCGTACCTCCCGAAGGAGAGACTTGTCGCTATACGACATGCATTAGGCATTCTCCAGTTGCATCCCACCAAGTCAGTGCGTTTTTTCCTGCACCTGCAAGGACTGATGGCTTCCACGACGATGGTAACGCCTCATGCACGCCTGCATATGAGGCCCCTGCAACAGTGGTTAGCCAGCAATTATGCACCCGCCATCCATCCCCTCAACATGAAACTTTGCATAACAAAGGACCTTCTTTTAAACCTACAATGGTGGGCAAATGCAGAGCATGTTTTAAAGGGGGTACCCTTCGAGACTCCCAGTGCCCGCGGAGTCGTTACAACAGATGCATCTCTGACGGGATGGGGTGCACACATAGAAGACGTCAAGGTGCATGGTCTCTGGTCTCAAGAGGAGACACGCCTGCACATCAATATGTTAGAACTGAGGGCCATACGTTGGGCGTTGAAGGCCTTGCTTCCCCGCATCAAGGGTCAGAACATTCAAATTGTGACAGACAATACCACAGCCATGTGGTATGTAAACAAGCAAGGGGGGGCTCATTCCACTCGTTTGTCAAAGGAAGCAGAGACCATCTGGCACTGGTGTATAGATCACGACATACATGTTCACGCCATTCACTTGGCAGGACAAGACAATTCGAGGGCGGATTACCTCAGTCGCAAGTCAACGGACCACCACGAATGGTCACTGAAAGAAGAGGTCTTAACAGACATATTTCAAGATTGGGGGACCCCAGTGATAGACTTGTTCGCGTCACAGAGGAACGCAAAGCTACCGAAATTCTGCAGCCGAGCAGGTATGGCACCAGACTCGATATCGGACGCCTTTGCCATCTCTTGGCACGGGACATTCCTTTATGCCTTTCCACCATTCCCCCTCATTCACAGGGTGTTGTGCAAGGTCAGGACGGACAAGGCTCATCTCATCCTGATCGCTCCCTTTTGGCCCCGCCAAACCTGGTTTCAGACCTTACTGGGAATGGCGACACAAATCAAGAGACTGCCGGTGATCTACGATCTACTCTCCCGAGAACGGGGGGAAATTCTTCACCACGATCTACAGATGCTCCACCTCTCCGCTTGGTTGATTCTACCCCAATGAGCAATTTGCCACCGGAGGTTTCAGAGATACTTTTAAATGCGAGAAGACCTTCTACCCGCAAATGTTATCAGATGAAGTGGAAGCGATTCTGTAGCTGGTGTACTACGCAGTCCATCTCGTTGCACACCTTGGACATGAACCATGTGTTTCTCTATCTCCTTAGTTTGCAGAAGTTGCATTTGTCTCTGGCTTCCATAAAAGTTCATTTGGCAGCTCTTTCTTCACGTTTGCAACCACATGACAGTGGAACTCTTTATTCACATAAATTCATGAGGGCTTTTTGGAAAGGATTGAGAAATACTTTTCCTCAAAGGTCAAGACCTTCCCCTCAGTGGGACTTGAATCTCGTACTATCTAAGTTGATGTCTCCTCCTTTCGAACCCTTAGCTACTTGTAGCATGGAAGATTTATCTCTTAAAACGGCGTTTTTGGTAGCTATTACCTCAGCTAGGAGGGTGAGTGAGCTCACAGCCCTTAGAGCTTCACCTCCGTATATACTGTTCCATAGGGATAAAGTTGATCTGCGAATTGATCCCTCTTTTGTGCCCAAAGTAATTTCCAGTTTTCATCTTAACCAGACTATCTCTCTACCAGTTTTCTTTCCTAAGCCTCATACCTCTGTTGAGGAACAAATGTTGCATACGTTAGACGTTAAAAGAACTCTGGCTTTCTACATCGATAGAACCAAATCGATAAGAGCGTGTGATTCCCTATTCATTTCATATGGGGGTCAAAGGATTGGAGTCAAGCTTTCCACACAGAGACTTTCAAAGTGGATTTTGTTGTGCATACAGAAATGTTATGCCTTAGCAGACAAGGTTCCGCCTGCAGGTTTGAGGGCTCATTCTACTAGAGCCACTGCCGCTTCGTTGGCGAACTTCCAAGGGATAAATTTGTCTGATATCTGTAGGGCTGCCACATGGGCGTCTGTCCATACGTTTACAAGGCATTACTCTTTGGACCTGGCGGCCAGAGCAGATTCCCAGGTGGGGAGAGCAGTGCTGGACTCCTTCTTGAGTGATCATCCTCGACTCCCTCCTCCTTGAGGTGAGATAACTAGAACTGCTTATTACTCTCCCAAGAGTGAGAATCGCGGAGATCCTCGAAGAAGAAACGGAGGTTACTTACCAGTAACTCTGTTCTTCGAGAGAGCTCCGCGTATTCTCACATCCCGCCCACCTTCCCCTCAGTCGTGGATGGACATACCAGGTCTTCCAGGCTGGGTTGGAAGGAACTGAGGCGGTGAGGGCTCCTCCCCCTATTTATCCTTCCATCCCTCGTGATGCGGGCCCGCGCTTTTCTCGGGATGGGAGGGGGAGTGGAGGGGGCGGAGCCCTCACCATATTCTAGTCTTTTCCAGGCGTAATCTGCCTGGATACTGCTGACGAGAGGTTTTCCGGTACCTGCGGAGCAGGAAGTAAATCCCAAGAGTGAGAATACGCGGAGCTCTCTCGAAGAACAGAGTTACTGGTAAGTAACCTCCGTTTTCCGCATTACTGTGTCAAGTACCAAAAATTTCATTACACATTGGGTGATTTCAGAAGTGACGCGTTCCAGTTCACCACAGCGAATCCCACCCCGGTGTGAATGGATTCACCGCGGGCTGTGGTGACACATGCGGTCCCAACAGAAGTGACAGGATCGTGACCACCGCCCGGGGGCAATCAGAGAGAACATGGGCCGGGGGAACACAACAGACATGTAGTAGAGACGTGGACCGCGATTCGAGCCCCAGAATCCACCACGGCTGGAGTCAATTCCTTCCACCACGGCTGCGGGTTTCTGTTCAGAAGTTACTTTTCATTCACCCCTGCCGTGGTGAGTGGTGACCATTCACCACACTTCTGGACCTCCTCCCGCCCCGACCTCACGAAGTGTGGTTAGCTTCACCCCGGGCTGTGTTTTACTGTGGTGAACATCTGGATGCGAGCAAACAGACATGCACAGCGCTTTCACCACCACCCGCGTTTGACTGAGGTTGACTGTGGTGGATATTCACCACGTCACTTCTGAAATCACCCATTGTGTCACTTCTGTAGAGGCATCAGCAAAAGCCATTTGGGTAAGAAACACATCTGTTACCCATGGAAATTTTGAAATGAGAGCCTGCAGATATTTAAATCAAATAGAATCATACAAGTGGCACTCAAAGAGAACATGATGAGGGTTTCCACTGCCATGGCGTCATATGGACACAAACGATCCACATACGGGATCCCGGCATAACGCCCCACCAAGACATTGGTGGGAAGTGCGTTCACTCTGGCACAGAGAAATAAATGTTTTTCTCAAAATTCAGTGGTCATACCCAGGTAGCGTGCCATAGCACCCGGCTGAGGGGCCCATACATTGTATCCCCGCAGGTGACAAGACTCCGTCACCCTCGCCAGATCCTCCTGCCTACCCATGTCTCTGGATCGAGCAACTGTATCTCGCTTTGCAGAAGCAAAGTTTTTTGTTCCCAAATATGTCATCGAGAGCCCACTATGGTTCAAATAGTTGGTAATAGCTATAAGCCATGGGCTAGCATAAGTGTCCAAAAAAATAAGCCGAATTAAACTATCCTGTGGGGCCCTACTTACTTTCAGCCAGTATAGTACTGCCTGCTCCCAGACCACGGACGGCCAGCCACGTAAACCTGCCTCAAGCCTCATGGCGGTAGCAGGGATTCCCTTGGGAAGTTTAGTAAGCATACTAAGAAATTGAGTCTACAACTGATCTAAACTTTTACCCAGCAGGGGGGCCCATATCTCAGCGCCATACAGAAAAGAGGCTTTGACCTTAACCTCAAAAACCTGGATGGCACTATCGAGGTTCTTCCTCCCTGTCCCAGTAAAGAAGCTCATAATGGCCATCATTTGGCTCCTGGCTGCCACTTCCACTCTCCCAACATGTTCATTAGAGGCCAAATGAAGCCCCAAATATCTGTAGACCTCGGCCTACTGGAAAAGAGGCCCACCTGTATACCTGCCTGCTCTGGGAAAATATCAGTGTGTTCGATTTTGCATGGTTAATTGCGAGGCCATTTTCACGACAATAATCGGCAAAAGCTGCAAGCTGCCTAGACAGGCCCCCCCTGGTCTGAGACAGGAGCACCAGATCATCTGCATAAAGAAGGGCCCCAACTGGGTTGGACCCCAATTTCGGGGGGAAAAACCTCTCCTGTCTTGTCAGAGGGATCAAATCATTGATGAACAAATTAAACAAGGTTGGTGCAAGTACACAACCTTGCTTTACTCCTGGAGTGACTGGGATGTCTGGTGTAAGGTGACCATCTAGATCTAGTTTGATCCTAACAGTAGTATCTGAATATAATGCCTTCAAAAGTAAGAGAAGCCAACAATTTGACCCACAGAAGTGGTCTATCTACGGAATCGAACGCTGCCCTCAAATCTAAAAAGGCAGCGTACAGCTTTCCATTGGCTTCTCTGTATTTTTCTATTAGATGGTGCAGGACCAAACAATGGTCCAGCGTGGACCTTCCCTTTCGAAAGCTCGTTTGTTCATGGTGCAGTATATGGGTATGATCTATCCACTCCACTAGTCTGGCCAGGAGATATTTAGCATAGATCTTGCCAACCACAGTGATCAGGCTAATCTGCCTGTAGTTAGCTGGATCTACTTTTGGTCCTTTTTCATAAATCAGAACCACAATCACTTGAGTCCAGTCTTGTGGCAGGATTCCTGACCCATTAATGCTAGTAAATAGCTTAGCAAGGACCGGTAACCACCAGTCCTGATTGCTTTTAATGGCCTCCACCTGGATTAGATCTGGTCCGGGAGCTTTACCATTTGAAAAGGTCTCAAGAATTGAGCCAATTTCCTGTTCGGTGACTGGAGGCCACTCTGGCATAGTTTGATCGATAATCCTCTCATTTCCAGGCTCTACCCTCATCCCCCCCCCCCCAATGGACCTATCTGCGACGCCTCAATAAACTCGATCCAGCTTGAGGGGACAATTGGAATGAGCTGCCCTGCTCTTAGGCTTGATGTGGCTCCATTCACGATGTGCCAAAATGTCTTTGAGTCTTTAGTGTTACTAGCCTTCAGCAAATTCTGCCATCTAGCATAAAAAAACCCCCTCTTCTTCTGTTTTACCAGCTCCTTGAAAACCCTTTTTTGGTGGAAATACTGTACAGGGAGACAAGATAAACCCCCCCACCTGGTAATTTCTGTAAATCGTATCCATCTCCCTCCTAGCCTGCCGGCACTCCATGTCAAACCATCCCCGAACAGAGGGACGGAAAGGTTTCTAATCTGATTTATTTCCAGTAGCCATTAATAACTGGTATGACAAAAGGCTAGTCAGTCTATTATAAAGGACAACAGGCCCTTCTTGAACATGACCAGAGACTAGTTGCTCCCTCAATTTGGCACAGGAGTGAGACTCTAGTAGTGACGCCCAAATTAAGGACACCTCTCTATTCCACTTCCAGTATATAAAAGGTGAGGAATTTGCCACCATCTGGGGGGTCTCAACCCTCTCCCCAGAATCCCCCAAATTGGTTAGTCTCAGGATCAATGGAAGATGATCCGATACTGTACAAGAAGCCACCTGGAAACCACCCAGAAAAACAAATACCTTAGGCGCAATAGCCGCATAATTGACTACACTACATCCCTGCACGCCAAGAAAGGTAAATTCCCCATTTGGATCCTGGTAGCCAGCTCCATTGAGTATAGATAAATTAAGGCCCACGATCACCCAGGCAAACCTTATACCAGGGGAGTTTAACTTCTGATCCCTTGAGACTCTTGCCTGCATGGAAGACAGATGCACTCCACCCGATATCTCATCAACATAAGGGGCCAGCGCCTCATCCCCTGGCCCCAGCTGAGCATTAAAGTTGCCCATCAATACACAGTGGGCCTTTGGATGTTCCACTATTGCCTCACAGATGGCACTTTCTAAATTATTCCACAGCCTGTCATTATATGTGCCAGCGTTAACAGGCGGGATATAAGTATTCAACATAAGATAAGTCACTACCCCACATGTGAGGACTATCCCCAACAAAAAAGGGGGATACCTAATCTTGGAGACCACTCTAAACCCTGCCTTGTCTGCTACCAGACAGACCAACCCACCATTCACTCTGCCCCTGGAAACTGCCGGCATGGCAGGAAGAGAAATCGCTGTGTAGCCTTCGAATTCTATGTTATCTATGGCCCAGGTCTCCTGAAGAAGAAGGACTTGATGCTGTCTAAGGAAGCTAGAAAAGTCCCCTAAACCTACATGTGAAGACCATCCCAAAATATACCAGGAGCAGACAGAAAACATATCTACCCGCTTCTGAATGGGTCACGCCTGACCACTAACTGTGTCCGCTGTGGTAGCATTAAGGCTTGAGTTAAAAGTCCCTGAAGAAAAAAGGGGAGAATCCAAAGACTCTTCCACCAGCAGAACTTGGGCTTGAGTTTGAACATCCCCACTAACCTCTTGGCCCAAATTAGGAACCTCTCCTATAGCTCCCACAGTCCGCGACAGTTGCCTGGAGGCCACTCCCTCCTGCCCAACTTCCTTCCTAAGTGTTCTCAGATGAGGTGAAAAATCCAGAGAACCCCTTTGGTCCCCTCTCGATTCGAGAACTTCCACATGGAAGTTCTCACTAGCCTCCAAAACTAGACTCCCTATTTCCTCCATTAACGTGACTAATTCCTTTGCTGGCTTGACTACTGCCAACTCCTTTTCTGTAACTCGATTTACCTGGGACTGTGAACAGGCACCATCCTCTAGGGAAACACTCAGCAACCTGTCATGTATTGTGGAGCACCCTATTTTACTAGGGCTGTTCGACTCTAACTCCCTCGCTCCCCCCTACCAAAAAGGGGGAGCGGGGGTGGGGGGTATATCCTCAGATTTGCCCCGACTGCTATTTCCCCTATGGAAAGGGACTGTCGGTCCTCCATTCTCAAAGACCTCCCCCACCTGTACCCCCCAAGAAAAGAAAAGAGGGGCATGCCATAAAAGGTGGGACACTATCCTGTCACTATGGAAATAGACAATCAGTCGTTGACATTTACCCTGGACTGGTAATAGACTAAAACTACCAATCTGGCCCTTGGTCTCCCAGAATTGCTGACAAATGATTCTGGATCTCCCTCTTAGTCCTCCAGGACGGAGAGTAACCATGGAGCAAAGGCCTGATGAGAAATGAAAGGACTTTCTGTACCAGTCTTGGCTTTTCTAGTTTGTTCCTACTAACATGGGGTTCTTGCAACCCTTTTAGCTTAATAAGAGGAAGGATAAAAGTTCTTGACAGTTCCCTTTGGTCCCTTTCTAGGCCCAGCCCATCCACCGAGGGGTCTAATAGAGGGGTCTGAACCGGTTTCTCTCCCAGGGCACCAGCCTCAGTTGCCGCTTGCTTAACAGAAATCCCAAGTTCCTGGTTCATATTCACATTTCTCACTTCTTGTATGGCCCTGTGAACCATTAGCCACTGATTTTCCTGCTCCTTTAATAAGCTAATGACAGTTGCCACCTGAGAAGCAAGCTCCTTAAGTGGTTCTCCAATAAGGGGTCCCCCTTGTTTGCCAACTGAAGGACATAAGCACTGCCCTCTTCTAGCGACCGAATGGGAGAAACTACCTGGCTAGTGCCTGTGAAACCGTTGGTAGTATCCCCAGAAGCAACCGAGGACAGTACCAAGGTAGGAGAAGAGCCCTCCTGCAGTACAGCTTGGGAGTCCTCAGTCTGAACTCTCCCCCCACCCCCTGTCACGGGGGAGGGGTTTACAGGGGACGGACTCAGGAATATGGGACCACGCGTTCTCCCCCAGGCGCCCTTCCTTGAGGAACCAACCTAGCTCCAGGTACGAGGCAAGGAAACGAGGTGTAGAAAGCCCGTCAGGATAGTGTGTTGGCCCTTGGGATCCACTAGGGATCAGGCCACTATCATCATTGGGCGCCAGGTAACCTGTGCAGGACTTGTTCCCCTGCTCTACCACCCCCCACACAC
>QEPC01000754.1:1148840-1172225 GCA_003113815.1 Sphenodon punctatus
ACTTTCCCCATCTCAGAGCTGCACTGATCTGCGGCTAGCTCTGAGATGCACACCGGCGGAATGCCGGTCTGGCCAGCGGGCGGGAGATTCCCCACAGGCAAAGGAGGAGGGGCTCTCCAGACCGCGCCCGACCATTGGCTAAGCCCCCTGTTGCTGGGCAACCTCGGCCGGGCCGCCGTTCTTCCCGCCGCGGCCCGTCAGTTCTGCCCGGCAACGCTCCCGCCCGCAGCTATTCAGCTGCAAGCGGGGAGTGCAGCCGCGACCGACCTTGCTCCGTCCTCAGGAGCGCGCCAATTTCCCCTGGTGGCCGCCTAGCTAGGCGGGCCAAGGGGTCATGTCAAAGATGCTTATATTTCCCACTCAAAATAGAAAATCAGCATCTATCCTTCTAAAGATGACCAATGAACACGGACTAGTGTATGGCCACATATGCAGGTGGTCTTGCAAGATGTGGTCAGACCTACCAGTCACTGCAGTGGAACTGGCATTCTGAGAAAAGGAGATCTTGCGGTCCCTGGGTACCTCTACCTACCCAAATTAATAACATCTTTTTGTTCGTTCCATAGCAGCACACTTCATTTTATCATTCCGCTTACTATTGTTCTACTTCGTATCAGACAAACCTACTCTAACTTCCCCAGTTCTGAACTGAACCTAAAATTGCATTATATTGTTTCATCAAGCTGCTGTGCCAAACTGCTTTTATTCTGCATTTTATAAAGCTCTCTTGACACGACCTTTTGGCCCTAGTGAAAGCCATGGCCTGCCCCTACTTATGTTACCCCATTAATTCCCCACTAGCTTCCCAAGCAAGCTAACGTTTCACACCAATGCCTAAAAGTAAGGGGCCTCCCTATGGCTTTGCTCTTACATCAAAGCGAGGTACGATCCAAAGGTGTTATCACACTTTTTACTTTTCCTCCCAGCGTAAGCATACTTTAAAAGAAATAAATATATAAGTAAATGAGAACATATGTAAATAAGTATATAAGTATATATAATGAGTATATGATGAGTATGTATGGTATGAGCATATAAGTAGGTTAAAGGTAGGCCTCTGCCAAGGGCAACAAATGCTAGTTGCTTGTCAAGGGTATATAGCAATAGAGACAGGTGGTGCAGCTGCACCAGGGCCCACGAGCCCCGGGGGACAGAGGGCACACACCACATCTCTGTTGCTTATCTTTAGCATTAAACACACGTCAGGCATTATGTCTGTTTGTGCAAAAACGCTACCCAATACACACCAACCACAGATCAGACTGCAAGAAATCATGCTCACAGGCAATCCACATCCTCCACTATCACGCAGCCGCCGTTGTGTATCACCCCACCCCACTTCCGGTTTGTAGTAACCTGAGTCACCATAGAAACATGAAAGCATCTGGGCAACAGCTGTGAAGAGGAGATTATCTGGCAGCCGCTTAAACATTCAACAGAACAGACATCGATTCAGCAGCTATGGGTCAACTACTTCAACTCAGAATGGGTTTTCCACAGATTTATTGTTAGGCCTGGCAACACCCATGCTTGATGAATCATATGAAGGGAGACTGTATAAATGCTAAGGAAATGAGTTTAATAATAATAATAATTTTGTTTTTATAGTGCTTTCCTGCCTTTAAATGACACTCATAAAATACAATATAAAAATAATATAAAATCAATTTAAAACAATGTAAAGGCGGGAGAACAGACTACAGTGAGGAGAACTGATGGTGGATCCTAAAAACACCTGGAGAATAAATAAGTCTTCAGATGTATTTTAAAGGTAAGGAGGGAGGAGCTGACACGGACACCTGGGGGAGTGATCACCCACTGACTTGAGACACAATGGCAGGATTCCCAAACAGCTTGTGGTTTCTGAGTGTAGATAACCACCAGGGCAAGACTCTTAAGAGCAGGTCTTGAAAAGAGCTAGGGTCTATACCATTCATGGCTCGGAAAACCAAAAGTGCAATTTTAAATTCAATGCATTGCTCTACTGGCAGCCAGTGTAGAGAATGCAGGGCAGGCGTAATGTGATCACAGATGCCCAATCCAGTAAGTAGCCGTGCTTCCACATTCTGATTCTGAACAAGCTGCAAGTAATGAATAAGCTCTGCTGGAAGCCTGTAGAAAAGGGAGTTACAAAAATCAAGCTGATTTGGTCACTGTGGCAAGGTCAGCCTGGGATAAACAAGGATGTAGCTTACGCAGACTGTGTAGCTGAAATAAGCATCTCCAAACCACAACCGATACCCGATTTTTTTCATGGACAGAGTACGGTCGAAAATGATGCTTGAGTTCTTTACATGGCCTACCACCTCCATTGGAACCCCCTCAACATGAAGGGGGCCGAGGGAGGTGAGGAAATCCTCATATCGCCTGCCCCTCTCCACCAGTATCATCTCAGTTTTCCCTTGATTGAGCATGAGGTAGCTCTGTCACATTCAGCCATATATACCATTCAGGCATTCCTCCAAGACAGAAGCCAGGGCAGCAGGGCTCATGTGGCAAGAGAGATACAGTTGTGTATCATTAGCATACTGACGATGCTCAACCCCGTGTTTGGTCATGACATCCCCAAAGTGTTACATGTATACGTTGAACAACATAGGCAAAAGGACTGAATTTTGGGGAACACCTCATTTCAAGTCTCTTGTGGATGACACATAACCATCCATCGCCACCAACTGACTCTGCTCGTCTAGGTCTGACACAAACCACCGACCATCAGCTCTTACTACATCAGTGATGTCCCTCAGCTGCTGAAGCAGCAATGCAAGATCATTCGTATTGAATGCCGTCATAAGGTCTAATATGACCAAAATTGCCAGCTATCCTTGATCTAAGATCATCAGGAGATCATTCATCACCCTGACAATTGCAGTCTCTACCCTGTGGGAAAGCCAGAACCCAGACTGGAATTTCCCCAAGATATTATTGGAGTCCAGATGCTTCTGCAGCTGTACGGCCATGACCTTCTCAATTACCTTCTCCCAAACAAACAAATTGGAGACAGGGTAATGATTGGCAAGCACTCCAATGTCTACAGATAGTTTCTTGAGGAGGGGGCAAACCTCTGCACGTTTAAGGCTGGTCGGCATCCTCCCTGCCACAGAGGCTTTAACAAGAAAGGTATAGCATTGGCCTTCACCAGCCAGTACAGGCATGGGTTGGAACCACAGGTGGGGGATCTCAACAATCCCAAAAGCACATAGAATTTTTAAAAAAAATAAAACTGTTGAGTGAGGTGCTCTCCTGTTCCATTCCCAATAAATCCCTGTCCCAATCCATGATAACACCTTCTTGCAAGAATAAAGTAATCTCCACACTTGGATGAGGCCATCCAAGTAATTATCCCTTTCTGGTACAGAGGATAGAGACCCCCTACAAATATTACCAGGATGGAGGAGCAATGGAATGAAAACTAAAGATAAGAGCAAACCATATCATTTAAGAGTAGAGGCTGTATCAGGGTTTCTTTCTGCTACCTAGCCAGTAAACTATGTATGGGAACTGTTAATAAAAAATAGCTCCTTCATAAACTTGTTGAATTCCCTCCCTTCCTCTGAAAGAATGGGAGGGAGATCCCAAATATTGTGAATTAGTGCCACGTTGTATCTTCTTTTTAAAGCATGCCCTCTTCCATCAGTGTAAGTGTTGTGTAAGCTCAACTGGTAGGATGCAGTTGAGATAATAAATTGCAGCATAGCCTCTTCTTCCACCTCAGCCAATTATTCCTATCATATTCATAGCTTTTCTGATATATAAATTGGCTAAATGTTTAGTACCTCTGATAAAACCACTTGTTTGAATGAATTAATGTAGCTCTCGTTAAACATGCTCCTCATTAAGTTAATCAAATCAAGCAAATCACACTGGGTGGTTTGACCACTCTAATTAAACTTTGAGTAAAATCCACTGATTTGGCTTTTGATGAGAATTTTGATTAAACTCCTCCAAAACGTCTGGCGTAGTGTCTGCTAAAGTGGAAGATAGGTGATTGCTCTTGTGAGCAGCCCGTTAATTTGTCATGAGTTTCAACTGGCCCTTTGTAGGGTTTTTTAATAGTGGGAGTATACAAAAAAGTTTGAAAATTGTCAACCTGAATCCCTTGTTTGTTCTAACTAGACAGTAAAATCTGTTCACAGTTTTTAATATAGTACAAAATCATGATGATTTTGGGTAAACCAACCTATTATTGGTCAAGACCAACACTTTGAATCGGGCCCGGAAGACTATTTGCAGCCATTGCAGAGATCGGAGCACCGGTGTAATGTGCTCCCAGCAGCCCAGCCCCACCAGGAGCCGGGCCGCCACATTCTGCACCAGCTGCAGCTTCCGAGCCGTCACCATAGGTAGCCCCATGTAGAGCGCATTACAGTAGTTGAACCGAGAGGTGATAAAAGCATGGATGATCGTGGCCAGATCCGGAACCAAAACCAGCGGACGAAGCCGCCACACGAGGTGTAACTAGCGGAAGGCACTCCTCGCCACAGCCTCCACCTAGAGATCCAGGCGGAGCTGCGCATCGAGGAGCACCCCCAGATTCCGCACCTGGGAAGCCAATGGAGGGAAAAAAAACTCAACCGAGGGGACCGTCACCTCCATCTACTTACCCACTAACATCACCTTCATCTTGTCAGGATTCAGTCACAGTCGATTAGCTCTCATCCAGTCCCCCACAGCTGTCAAACATTGGGTAAGCACTGAGACAGCCGGGCCTGGGTCAGTTGAAAATAAGAGGTACAGTTGGGTGTCATCTGCATACTGATGACACCTCACCCCGTACCCCCTGATCACCTCGCTGAGAGGCTGCAGGTAAACATTGAACAGGAGAGGGGACAATACAGAACCCTGCGGAACCCCACATGAGAGGTCTCAGTGAGATGAAAAATAATCACTGAGCACCACCCGCTAAGTTCTCCCGGTCAGGAATGAGCGGAACCACTCAAGAACGATCGCGCCCACCCCTGCACTGTCCCGCAGGTGCGTCACCAAAATCTTGTGGTCAATGGTATCAAATGTAGCCGACAGATCTAATAGGACCAAAAGGGTTGTTGACCCTTATCCTTTTCCTGGCGCAGATCATCCACCAAGGCCACTAATGCTGTCTCAGTGCCATACCCTGGATGAAAGCCAGGCTGTGAGGGATCCAGATAACCAACGCGGCCAAGATGCCCTTGAAGCTGCTGAGCCACTGCCCATTCAATAACCGTCCCTAAAAAGGGAAGGTTAGAGACAGGCCGATAGCTGGCAGGGGAGTCAACGTCAAGCGATGGTTTCTTGAGCAGAGGCTGTACCACCGCCTCCTTGAGGCAGCTTGGCACTCTGCCCTCCCACAGGGAGGCGTTGACCACTCCAGCCAGCAACAGCCCCATTGTCTCCCGGCAGCTCTTAATCAGCCAGGACGGGCATGGATCTAGTTCACAAGAGGTGGTTCGAACAGCCCCCAGCACCCCCACCGTGTCAGCAGGTGTCACCGACTGAAATTGATCCCACAAAATCGGACAAGTCGGGGTTTCTACCACCTCTACCTCCTCCACTTTATTAATTGCGGCATCGAGGTCTTGGTGAATACGAGCGATTTTCTCCGCAAAGTAATCCACAGAAAGGTCACAGCGGGCAGATAATGTCTCAACTCCAGGGTTGAGGGAGGCCGTACAGCCCAGAACAGCTCCGCCAGATGGGATTTTGCAGACGCTATGAGGGCAGCAAAGAACTCCCTCTTTGCTGCCCACATATGCTTGTAAACTAGCTCTATGCCGCAATCTGTCAGCTTCAGCCCAAGAACAACGCCACCATTGCTCCAACTGTCGCCCCTCTTGCTTCAGCATCCGCAGCTCCTCAGTGAACCAAGGAGGTCTGCAGACCCTCCACCTGGGCAATGGACACCTGGGAGCCGTTTGATCAATGGCTTCCATCAGCAAGATGTTCCACAGCCTGACAAGGTCATCGATGTGACGGTCATCAAGGTCAGTGGGTAACTCCCCCAGAGCACCTAGAAACTGCACTGGGTCCAACAGCCTCTGGGGGCGGACCATCCCAATAGGTTCCGCACCCTTCCGGGGGCAGACATGTGCTAGAAGGGAGGTTTGCAGGAGGTAATGGTCCGTCCATGACAAGAGCACAGCTGATATCTCCCTCATTAATGGACCACCCACCTCAAGGCCAGTGCAAAACATGAGATCTAAAGTATGTCCTCCAAGATGTGACGGGCCACTGACCCTCTGAGACAGGCCCATGGTTGCCTGTCCCAGTAAAATATCACAGTAAAATAATCAAAACTTCCTCCCAATTGCTTCTGTGAACTGTGGCCATAATCACCATACTGGTATGTTCACTGTGTTGTCATAAACTGTGACTAAAGAATCTGATCTTGTGCAGAGAACACTACCTTCCATTCCCTTTGATAAAATCTAAACATCTAGATTTCAGCTATTTATTATCACAGTTTGTTCCAAAGTATAAAGTGTTTTTATCTTTTTATATCCACTGAGAAGATTAATTTCCCCTTACAAAACATTTAGAAATGTCCACTTCTCTGCTAGCATGAACACCTTCAATGCCCATTGTCACCTTACCGTTTTATGAGACATGAAGTGCTACAAAAGTGTTTGCATTGGAAAAAGGAAACATAAGCAGCCGCTGAGGACTTAATGAGCAGTGATAGTGTTTGGAACCTTGCAAGATCACACGTTTAATACAGTAGGCCCAAATTCTTCTGCAAAGGAATGAAGGCCATTTTCACAAAAGACACTCTCCACCCACTATACGTGTTGTAGGACTGCAGTGTTGCCCTATGGGTACCCTGTAACATGTATAGGCCCTTTCCACACAGACACTAACACTGATAAAATTGGTGTTACATTTTACTATACATGTTACAGGGCACCCATAGAGCACACCTGCAGCCCTGCAACATGTATAATAAAATGTAACACCCATTTTATGGGTAAAGGCTAAATAATAAGTTATGTACTGTTAAAGGTTGATTTCCTTTCAGAAAAAACATATGGGGCTGTATTCACCACATATGACCCATAGCCTTCCACGCTCCAGAAGAATGAACTTGGCTCTGTAACTATAAAGTGATTCACCAGAAACTTGGCCTGTCTGTGAAAGCTGCCTTTTTTCCTGGTTGTGCAGGTTCAAGCCATAAAGTGCTGATCTATGGGGTAGGGAACACATGCTTTTAAAATCTCCCTGCCATTTTCTCCCGTAGCATTAGAGATCATTTCAAATGGGCAAAAAATTGGCAACTGTCTGATGAATATTTTTAAGGCTGGCAATTAACCCAGCCAAAAGCATGAACTCCAGCTGTCAAAACATAGCAAGCTATAGCTTGACAATAAAACAGGTGTGTTTTTTTCTTGACTAGCTAGAGGTTTTTTTTCTAGATCAAGGGAAATATACTGTTGATCAAAAAAATTGTTTTCTTCACATTTTTGATGTTAGAAAATTCTTTCAGACTTTTCATAGCTATTCATTGCTTTGAATTCACAGCCAAGCAACATTAGAAAGCCCAAATTCTTGAAACACTAGCAGAAGAGCCCCTCAAGTATCCACAGTGATGTTCAGTCTTAGTGGTGCTGTGCCATATTTTCTGGCTATTTAAGGAAGTAATGCCAAAAAACTGAGAATGGAGAAGGCTTTGGCTTCAGCTTCAAAGAAAAATCAAATTTTGATTGCCGATTCAAGAGAAGACTGAGAATGCTGTAAGCACAGTGTTTTGCTGACACCTGCACCTGCGGAGATCTAATTTTATAGAGAATAGAGTTTACAGTGCTTGGTAAATCCTTTAGCTCTGTTTGCAGTGGAAAGACAAGGGTATTCCTACAAGGGATTAAATGCAACAAAAGGCTAAAGTACTGTAAGTGTTACATGAAAAATACAGATTAAACATTTGCATGATTTGTATATTCAGAATGATTAAAACTGGATCAAATAGTCTAAAATCAGTTAATTTAGTGAAGATTAAACCTTGTCCACATACAGTTCTTGCATTACTCTAACTACATCAGTCTATAGACCGGCACAGCTATACTACTAAATCTCTAATACAGACAAAATGACGTAAAGAGGGTTTATGCTGGTATAGCTGTATCTGCACTTCCACCACTATCCTTGATGTAACCATACTAACAAAAATATCATGCTCAAACAAAATATTACTACCAGTGCAGAACCTATTTGTAAATCAGCCCCTATGCATTCAAATGATGTCAGGGAGAAAGTTGAGGTACTGGAGGGGTGTGGGGGGGGAGGAAACAATATGGCCTTTGCAGGCAAAGTGGGGACATAAACATAAAGTAAGTGCCAAAAAAACTTTTCTAGGGTAAGTGGCAGAAGGGTTAAGTTAGTAATTTAAATCTGGGTAAATCTCTTCTTTCATCCAAAGCACATTCTCACCGGCAAAGTCTGTATAACTCATCCAGATAGCAGCATGACCAAGAACATCCCAACAACTCCCCCAACTCCACCCCACCATTCTGTCATTGGTCCAGCACTTTCCTTGTGCCATTGCCGAAGCAAACCTAGGCAAAGTCATTCCTGTAGTTGTCAGGCTGTGGAACTTGCAATTCCTCTGTCATTAAAAGAATGTGATGTGAACTGCACATCCCCTACCACACTCTGTTCTTTGCCTGCCCACCATTAGTGCACGTGCCTCTGCAGGAGAACTGACAATAGAACTCTCAAGGGAGAATGCCATAAAACCAACCATGGGTTTTTCTTATTTTGTTTTTTAATAAAACTTAACTCTGATTGATAACATGCCAAGCCAGTAGTTCTGATAACCACCTCACCTTTCTATGAAGTGCCAGAACTAGTTATCCTTCCATAATATCTATCATTATCCTGATCCTGAGAACATAATTGCATGAGCTAGTAGATTTGGATCAGCAAGGAGAAGTGGTGGGACAAGGAGGTCATTTACCATATAACAGGTATTCCGGCTATCATTACAAGTACGTTTGATGCCGTGTTTGAAGTTTGCTTCACTGTCAGAATTTGTGGCTATCTGATTTTCAATGGCTCCTTTTGACTTATTGATTATAAAGAGATTGATATATTTCCTGATCTCCTCTGAAGAAACTCAGACTGAGGGCAAAATGTCAAGGATAATCACAGACACATGAAAGTTACATAAACATTATCAGAGGAATTATACAAGCTGACTGAAAATGCCCTTTCTGTTAGAAGGCAAACATCAGTACTGACAACAGTATTTCGCAACACATTTCAGACACCCTCAACATCTCCCAGCTTTTGTGATGAAACCTGAGGGCATTGCCAAGTTACAACAGTGAGTTAGTGTTAAATTGTTTTTGTTTTGATTTTGTTAATAGCAGTAGGATTAGAAACCCCTGAGCTATCATTTCACCATATGGCAAAGGCACTTCAGGGGCTGTGCTGATATTTTTATTTCCTTGAACGTGTTATGTGTTTAGTAATTCCTCCAAGGCCCACTTTTAATCAGTCATATGGTGTTATTTGCATAGATCAAGAGCAGCATAGGTGTTAACAAAAGAGACGTTAGCCCACCCCAGGTGGTTGTTGTCCTGCCTGTTTATTAGGTGTTTGACCAGCCACGTGGTCACCACCCACTGGATACAGTCCCCACTAATGGTGGGATCTCAAGCCTGTGGAGTCCCCAGTGTGGGCTGGTGCAGGATAATGTGCGTCCATGTGTCCCTGTCCCATCAATTAGGTTGTGTACATACTCTGCACGTCCAGGGCTGCCAGCACCACCAGAGAGTCCCAGGTGAAAAACCCTAGAGAGTTCTGAGGAGCAACCACATCTGGCCCCTTCACTCCCACGCTCACTGGTGCACATGTAATGTCCACGTTAAAAGCCCATCGCGCCGTTTTCAAGCATGCATTTTCCCATCTCTTCCTGTTTGGCAGTACGTGTCCAGCACTTGCTCTTTCCTAGAGCCAGGCAACAACCAGCACTATACCACCGCTGCGCAATCACAAATGCTCTCCACCTACTGATCTGTCCACCAACACTGAATTCCCTGGACAGACCAAGGCCTTCATCACTCTATGCAGGGAGCAAAAAGTCCAATATGCCCTGTGGCAAAATGCCCTTGCCCAGACAAAGACTCCCTCTGACCCCGCCCCCCCCCTTCGCTGAAACTGCGAACCTGACTCAGCCAAAGCCCAGGCCTTAACAAGCACCTGTTCAGGACTTCCTCATTCCTGAAATTCCTAAGGGGGGGGAACTCTACACCTAAGACAGGTGACGTGGGATGATTGAATCATAGAAGGAGAGGGGCTGCTGGACTGCAGCCAGCTGACCCTCCGGGACAAATCAGAAAGAAGGTCAAGGATGCCTTAAAAGGACCAGCACAGGCATTTGACTCTCTTTCTGGACTCACTGACTGAGATCTCTAGCTGGTGCTAGCTGGTGCTAGGCTGGTGACCTCCCTGCCTGGAGGCACTCATGGACTATATGGCTTAACAGTTACTCTGGCCTTGGCCAGAAGAAGAACTTGGACCCCCATAGGAAAACCATCCCCTGTGGAGACCTGATCAGAACCAGTGTGAGTACCTTGCTAGCTACCTCAGCTACAGATATAGGAAGACGCTTTCCAAACGGCCTACCATGTCCACAGGACTGACTCTGATTGCTCAAAGGGTTATCACCCCCTAGTTCTATGCTTTTATTCCTTTTTATATGTAACAGTAAAGTCTAAGTTTTCTTTTTACACTACTGGGTGTGGGTGTGTGTTATTGGCTGACCATCAAACGCCTCATTAGGCCAAGCTACGAAAGAGGGGGAAATCTACCTATTTGGCAAGAAGCCAACAACTTTGGAACCAAGGGAAGCCTCCTGTGGGTAGCTCTGGGGATCTGCCTCCAACGCAGAGGAGGAAATCCCAGGAACAGAGTGCCAGGAAAGGGGAGTGCTTTGGGGAAGGTGTAAGGCTTATGCCAATTGGGGGTTCACATTTCCTGAGTGGTGTGAATGCCCGCGGGAAAACATGCAGCTGGTGGCAGTGGAATATCAAGGGTTTTGGGGGTTTGCCAGCTGTGGGAACCCCTGGTCAGAGATTTGGAGAAACACAGTGAGGTGGGTGACTCAGCTGTATAGCGCCCCCCCTACTGGCGTTTCGCCCTGGTGAAACCACATGCCCTGTGAAGTGCTATGGGAATGAGGCAGTATTCCAAGAAACCGTGGTCTAAATCATGCAGCAGGCCTTCCCCCGGGACATGAACCAGTGCCACCAGCTGTGGGTTAAACTGTTAGGACAGAATTCTGTAATCCTGGCTTGTGTTAAGTAGCATTTACTCATGGGTAAATTTTCTTTGGAGTCACTACTCTGTGTGAGGGTTCAAGCATTAGGCCCCTGAAAATACTTAGAGGAGATCAGCTTTAAGATTTTTAGAAAGTTTACCCATAAAAAATTGTATTAGTTGCAGCATCTACCCCAATCTAGATAATTCATAATGGTTTTGGTCTTAAATTAAGAAACTGAAGCCAATTTTTTATATTGCTTAAACATAAAATAGAAGCCACCTGACAAACCACTCTCCATTTGACTAACTGCTATTGTTGCATTTCAGCTGAGTGGCTTAATGAGACATTGACTTTGTTTTCTATTTCTCAGTTTAAGATTATTGCCATAAATTGGCTTGACCAGGTCATGTGGACATCATTTTCAACCCAGAAAAAGGTATTTGCTAGCTCCACTTCTTTTTTAATATTATATAAAAAGGATGGCAGAAGAGGTAAAATGAGCTATGCTTTATGCAACTGAGGGGCTATCCTTATTACACACCTTTGTGGGCTTCTAGAAAGCTTTGGTGACTTTTGCAAATCTGAGCACCTCTTTCTTAATTATATTTTATAACCTTGGAAATAAACAATGTCTACATTATTCACATATCACTGCATTACTCTTTCTGCAGCAACTGAGCTTTCCTAGCAACCTCCAATGCAAATACAAGCCAGCCCATAATTTCTTAGCCTGTGAGTGCCAATTAAATATAAAGCCTGAGGTGGCATGGCTGCTATAACAGTATTAACTAAGTAGGAATAAGTAACTGAGAAACCTGGATTAACACTACCTACAAGGTATTTCTGCTTTCCACAGATCAGCAATTCTCAGTTGTATCTCATTTAACAAGATTAGAAAGACACAGTGGTTTGAATATCTTTTATTGGAACAATGGATGTTGGCGGAAAAAAGCAAGCTTTCGGGCCACACAGGGTCCTTCCTCAGACATGTAGAGTAGCCAGCAAAAATATATAAATAGAGCAAATGTAGAGCTCGTATATATGAGAGGGCATATATACTCCTATCTCTGGATTAATGGTCTGGCGACCACACTCTGTCTCTGGATTAACAAGATTACTAAGAAAAACTAGATATTTGGATAAAAACTAGATAAATCTACTCTCATGAAAACTAGCAAACAAGGTTAACTTTGGATTCACATACTACATTGTGTCATTAATTCTTTATTAGTATAAGAACATAAGTGCCATACTGGGTCAGACCAATGGTCCATCGAGCCCAGCATCCTGTCTTCGACAGTGGCCAATCACGGTGGCTTGGTAGAAGTACCCAACAGATCACAATGAGCAATCTATTCCCTGTTGTTCCAGCCCCCAACAGTAAGAGGTTACATTTCCAAAACCTACTTGGCTAATAGCCATAAATGGACCTATCGCCCAAGAACTTAGCCAATCCCTTTTTAAAACTAGTTACACTACCAGCCGTGACCACTTTCTCTGGCAGTAAGTTCCACAAGTTAATTGTGCGCTGAGTAAAAAAATACTCATTTGTTTTTACTCTTCTACCAGTTAATTTCATGGAGTATCCCCTTATTCTAGTACTCTTACAGAGAGTAAATAACTGCTCCTTATTTTTGTGTTCCACACCACTCATGATTTTATCAACTTCTATCATATCCGCTCTCAGTTGACTCATCTCCAAGTTGAAGAGCCCTAACCTATCAAGCCTCTCCTCACACAGGAGTCGGTCAATACCCTTGATAATTTTTGTTGCTCATCTCTGTACCTTTTCTAGTTCTACTATGACTTTTTTGAGATGGGGCGACCAGAACTGCACACAATACTCCAGGTGTGATTGTACCATAGATCTAAAGAGGCATTACAATATTTTCAGTTTTATTCTTTATCCCTTTCTGATTGGTTCCTAACATTCCGTTTGCTTTTTTGACTGCCGCTGCACACTGGGCTGAAGATTTCAATGTATTGTCCCACAATTACTCCAAGATCCCTTTCCTGAGTGGTAACTCCTAATTTAGAACCCAGCATTGTATCCATATAGTTTGGGTTATTTTTCCCTATGTGCATCACTTTGCACTTGTCCACATTAAATTTCATCTGCCATTTGGATGCCCAGTCATCCAGTCTTGCAGGATCCTCCTGCAATTCTTTACAATGGGTTTTAACTACCTTGAATTTTATTTTTATTTATTTAAAGAATTTTGTACCCCACCCCTCCTGCCACAGGCAGCCCGAAGCGGCTAACACCACCAATAAATACAAATATAAAATATTATAAAACAGATTAAAACATCATAAAATAGTAATAACAATAATAGTAAAAAGAGGAAGAAACCCACCTCCACCCTCACCAATCTCCCCACCCCCAACGTACCCTTACCCCTCGCCAAACACCTGACGGAACAGCCAGGTCTTACAGTTCCTATGAAAGGCTGGGAGGTCTGGGGCCAGACGGGCCCCCACCAAAAGGAAGTTCCAAAGGTGCGGCATGGCGCGGCCACCGAGAACGCCCTATTCTGTGTGGCCCCCCGGTTGCCAGGATGACCACAGGGGCCAGTGTAGAACCCAGGGAGTGAGACGATCTCGCAAATAGGCAGGGCCCACGCCATGTAAGGCTTTATAGGTCAGAACCAACACTTTGAATCGAGCCTGGAAGACTATTGGCAGCCAGTGCAGAGATTGGACCACTGGTGTAATGTGCTCCCAGCGGCCCAGTCCTACCAAGAGCCGGGCCGTCACATTCTGCACATTCTGCAGCTTCCGAGCCATCACCATAGGTAGCCCCACATAGAGCGCGTTACAGTAGTCTAACCAAGAGGTAATAAAAGCATGGATGATCGTGGCCAGGGCAGGAACTGAAACCAACGGCCAAAGCCGCTGCACCAGATGTAACTGGCAGAAGGCACTCCTTGCCACAGCCTCCACTTGGAGATCCAGGTGGAGGTGTGCATCGAGGAGCACCCCCAGGTTCCGTAACTGAGAAGTCAGCGGAGGACAGATCCCATCAACCGAAGGAGCTGTCACTTTTACCAACTTACCCACTAACATCACCTCCGTCTTGTCAGGATTCAGTCGCAGTCGGTTAGCCCTCATTCAGTCCCCCACAGCTGCCAAACACCGGGTAAGCACCGAGACAGCTGGGCCTGGGTCGGTCAAAAATGAGAGATACAGTTGGGTGTCATCCACATACTGATGACACCTCACCCCGAACCCTCTGATCACCTCGCCAAGCGGCTGCATGTACATGTTGAACAGGAGAGAGGACAAAACAGAACCCTGCGGAACCCCACACGAGAGGTCTCGGTAGGATGAAAAACAGTCACTGAATACCTCTCCCGGTCAGGAATGAGCAGAACCATTCAAGAACGATTCAGCTCACCCCCTCACTGTCCCGCAGGCGCATCACCAACATCTCATGGTCAGCGGTATCAAATGCTGCTGAAAGATCTAACAGGACCAGTAGGGTCAAGTGACCCTGATCCTTTTCACGGCAGAGATCATCCACCAAAGCCACAAGTGCTTTCTCAGTGCCATGACCCGGACAAAAGTCAGACTGAGAAGGATCAAGATGACCAACACAGTCAAGATGCCCCTGGAGCTGCTGAGCCACTACCCATTCAATAACCTTCCCTAAAAAGGGAAGGTTAGAGACAGGCCGATAGCTGGCAGGGGAGTCAACATCAAGCGATGGTTTCTTGAGCAGAGGCCACACCGCCACCTCCTTGAGGCAGCCCAGCACTCTGCCCTCCCAAAGGGAGGCATTGACCACCCCGGCCAGCAACAGCCCCATTGTCTCCCGGCAGCTCTTAACCAGCCAGGACGGGCACAGATCTAATTCACAAAAGGTGGCTCGAACTGCCCCAAGCACACCCACCACGTCAGCGGGTGTCACTGACTGAAATTGATCCCACAAAATTGGACAAACTGGGGTTCCTACAACCTCTACCTCCTCCACTGTATTAATTGTGGTATCGAGGTCTTGGTGAATACGAGTTATTTTCTCCGCAAAATAATCTGCAAAAAGGTCACAGCGGGCCGACGATGACTCAACTCCAGGGTTGAGAGAGGCCGGACTGACCAGCCCCCACACAACCTGGAACAGCTCAGCCAGATGGGATTTTGCGGACGCTAAGAAGGCAGCAAAGAACTCTCTCTTTGCTGCCCGTGTAGCCACGGCATAGGCTCGTAAGCTAGCTCTATGCCACAGTCTGTCAGCTTCAGCACGAGAATGACACCACCATCACTCCACAAGGTGGAGACCTGCAATGCCTACCATGGATCGCATTGGATACCTCCTCACAGACCAACCCTGTTTAAAAATCATAGCTACACTGCACCCCCTTCCCTCCAGCCGTGGCTGGTGCTGCACGGAATCCCCGGCTGGAACAAGATGAGCCAGAATAGGCCCCGATTAGTTGTCCAGCCAGGTTTCCATGATACATGCGAGATCGGCGGCATAGTCCAGGACTACTTCCTGGACCATTGTTGCCTTATTCGCCACCGACCTCACATTTAACAGCACCAAAACCGGGTTGAGAGCCCCCTGTCCAATTTCCACCTGCTGTCCTGCTGTCGGAGGGGTAAGCGGGACGTTCACTAAGCATCTATCCCGCCTCACCACTCCTGCTCCCCTCCCCATGAGACCATATCTCCCCTGGTCTATAGCGACCCCAATAGCCACGCCTACCCTCCGACTGCCCCCCAGGCCCCCTCCCCGGCTATCCCGCCCAGTCTGTGAGGGAGATCCCCTCTTCCCCCCACCTCTTCCCCCCACCCTGTCTCCTTTCCCAAAATATCCCTCCCTCTCTCACAGGGAGTCCCCCCTCCCTATCATTCAGGCAAAGCCCCCCCGTCTTACCGGGAGGCAGAACCTGCCCCCCCACCTCCCAACCCCCTTACCCTCCTCTGCCACTGGAGGGTCATTTACCACCCCTCTTGGACTCACCTCCTCTCTTCCACCAATGTGGGTAGCCCTGCCCCCCATCCCAGTTCCACCTCCAAATCCCCCCTACCAACAAACCCCCTACCCCCCTCTGCCACAGATGGGCATCCCAAGAGCCAACCCCCCCCCCCTCCCCAAATGGGTCAGTTCTTCCCACCCTATCCCCAACCCACCCACCCGCTCTTTAACTTAAATATTCCCATCCCCCATAACCTTCAATATAGCCCCCAACCACAGTTACCCGCTCCACCGCCCCTGACCCCGCCAAGGGCCACGCCCAAGGGCCCTTGGGCGCAGTCCTTAGGTGCGTTGCCTGTGGCGCAGCCAGGCACGGTCAGCCCGGCTAGGAGGGGGAGATAGAATAGGGGCGAACTACTCACTGTCCAGTCCGGGCCGGTGGGAGCCTCGGACCTGTCGCTATCGCCGCCGCCACCTCCGCCATCAGCACCCTCCACCTGGTAGGTGGCCTCCGGGTCTCGGGGGGGGGGGAGGATGTCCTGCTGGCAGCACGGCCAGGCCGCCGGCCGCCTTTGGCCCTGCTGGGCCGGAAGTTGGCATCTGAGCGCCGGCCCTGCCCCCTCCTCCAACCGCGGGAGGGGGAGATGGAACAGGGGCCAGCTACTCACTGTCCAGTTGAGGCCGGTGGGAGCCTTGGCCCTGCCACTATCGCCTTCGCCGTCAGGGCCTTCCACCCAGTAGGTGGCCTCCGGGGGTGGGAGGGGAGGTCCTGTGTCATCTGCAAATTTGATCACCTCACTCTTTACTCCTTTCTCCAGATCATTAATGAATATATTCAACAACACCAGTCCTAGTACAGATCCCTGGGGCACTCCACTAGTTACTTCTCTCCAGTGATAACTCACCATATAAGCCTACTCTTTGCTTCCTATCTTTTAACCAGTTGCCAATTCATGATAGGACACTGTCTCTTACCCCAGGACTCTTTAATTTCCTCAAGATTCTCTTATGAGGAACCTTATTGAATGCTTTCTGAAAGTCCAGCTACACACTATCAACCAGCTCACCCCTATCCACATGCTTATTTACATCCTCAAAGAATTCCAATAGATTAGTAAGGTATGACTTCCCTTTCCTAAATCCATGTTGACTCTTCCCCATTATGCCATGTTTATCAATAAGCTCAGTAATTTTGTTTTTAAGAACCGTTCCCACCAGTTTGACCGGCACCAATGTCAGGCTCACCAATCTGTAGTTTCCAGAATCACCTCTGGAGCCCTTTTTAAATATTGGTGTTACATTCACTGCATATGACATATTCATTACATATGACAAAATATTCTATACATTCCCAATAACAAACAAACTATCTTCTTTCTTAAAAGACAGTACAAAGTGAGTGCAGTCATCAATAACCACAAAAATTCTGCATTTCTTTGGTATTGACTTCTAAAAACCTTCTCTCGTTTCAGAAACATAAGTTAACAATAAATATCCACTGGCATATTATCATGTGGTTCAGAGAAATTACTCCCTGTTGATTTTAATATATTTTTAAAACATTATCCATATACTGTACTATACAAGCCTGTTTATTACCCGAATTTATAAGAGGCCAGGTGCATGTGACTAAAAAAAACCCTTTCATCTTTGTTGAGCAACCTTCAAGAATCTGTCAACTGACTTCCTGATTAATGTAATAATGTATCATAAGGCTGTATGTGTTCTTTAAGAAAACATTGTTCCTTTCTAACAATCAAATCTCCGATGGGTGAGCCACTTAAAAGACTGGGGCTGCGAATCGTAAATGGCCTATTCTGCAGTAGTCCCACTGAAGTGGGGTTACTGCACCTCATCAAGACAACTGCAAAGGTTGGCTACAGCTACCATTCAGCAGTAATATCCTGTGAGGATCCAACACTGCGAGCCTAGTAGTCCAGCTCCCAGGTGTGGTCCTTCTAGCTGACAGAGACATTGGGCGCATTCCCAACTCCGCTGAAGTCAATGCGAATCTCACCATTGCTGCCTTCAGTGGGATTAAGGATCGCAGCCACTGCCGTTTGGCTCATTTCATCAGACACTGTTTTTAATAACTATCTGGCTACTGAGAAATTTTCAATTTTGTCCAGTGAAAGTTTAACCATTTTATCTTTCCCCCATTAACAGCTAGTATTAAAATGTATTATTTAGCCATATGGTATGTTGCCTATTTTACAAGCTCCCATTCTTTTTATAACCAAATTTAGTACCCTCTGCACACTATCAACTGTAATCTTTTTGTACCACTGCAGGAAATATGTGCTATGACAGGCATCTCTCCATCAACTTCCTCTTCTGCAGAAAAAAAAAAAAAAAAGGGGAGAAAAATCCAATAACAGTGTAACAAATCTGTCAATCCTTTATCCTCTGTCCCCAATTCCTCATTATATTTTTAGTGAAACTATTTTCTCTTTTACCTTCTGCTTCTTGCAAATGCAGCATATTTTTAAACCCCTTTTGCTAATAGTTGAAGTAGTCTTTGTAGTTCAAATTCCAGTTTTTCTTTTTACCTGCTAATTAGCCGGCTAACTTGCTTCCATTTATTTTAACCATCTAATTTTTCCCTAATCTGAATATTTATGCATTTAAGAACCTTCTCTTTATCACATCTTCTACTGCACAGAACCTAGCAGGCCCCAGTTCAGCAAAACACTTAAGCACATGTTTAATGTATGTCTCATTGAAGTCTACTTCATAAAGATGGTCTTAAAATTAAGCCAGTGTATGAGCGCTTGCAGGTTTGGCACTAATACATTAGAGCTACTTTTTCCTTAATAAGATTTATTTTAAAAATACCTGTACCTGCATTGACCCTTTCTAGTTGATGGGAATTTAGTTGTAGGTATTGACTGCTTTTAATTATTTATTTATTTTTTGCAATGGTAGATTTTCCAAACATAAATTGCTAAATTACTTCATAGTCACTGTCCATAAATCAAATCTATCTGATAGCTAGTTTGCTATCTGAAAGCTAACGAAACTGTGATAATTCAGTTCTGTATGATTCCTAGCACAGAGACTAGGTCTTCCATTTGTAATTTGATTTCTGACCATTGATTAGTATTTACCTTACCAAGAATAACCATACAACATGACACATGAGATATCATATTTTCCTCTGCCTTTACTAACCCCACTGCATTGAAATTGCTAGTAAATAAATGGAAACCACACAGCTGTATTCAGAAAATCATGTAGCATTCTCTGTTGAAAGTATAGATGAGTCCAAAATCACATCCAAACGTCTTCAGTGTCTGTGAAATTTCAGATCTCGGATTCTGATTTTGACTAATTTCATTAGTTTTAAGATAAATAGCAAATTAAACTTTCCTTAATACGGAATGTGACTTTCCTCCAGGGCTTTATCCAAAAATAATCTAAGATTCACCTGTTAGTTTTATCCAAGGCTCCCACATTGGAAGTGAATTTGGAATAGAAAAGCAACTACGCTGAATCGCAAATGGCAGTACAAATTTACCGCAGCAAGGAGGGACTGACTAAGGTGAAGCAAGGAGGTGATAGCATGCAGTTGCTGACCTCCAGAAGATTCTTTGGTTGTTACTGAGCTCCCAGTCAGACAGGATTGAAACAACTTCCTTATTTTAAATGATGACTTTTCCCCTCTGGTTTCCACATCTGTTGATGTAGCTAAGCTGGTGTTACATGAAAAATACTTAATTTAATTGGTTTGAGCCAATTTTTTTATCAACTGCACTAAAGTTTCCTCATTTATTTAATGTAGCAGGATTGGTGGGCAATTAAATATAGGGACGTTTCTACAGTGAAAAGCTACAATAAAAGCTTCTGTCTATGAAAATGCCCCCTCCCCCCCTCCCCCCCAAGAAGTTTAAGGGCTATACTGTACTTATAGCAACCTGGCCTGGAAGTTTATTTAGCCCATGATATGATTAGCACCCTGTCAACAGGAAGTACCCTTCAGTTATCATCTAATATCATCCACATCCTGGACTGAAAATTTTCTGAAGCAGAAAGCAGATCCGTGTATTAACATAGGATGAGGTAATTATCGAGTGATCAAGATGTTCCCTCAATTTTGTGTGACATTCCAGTGCTTAAAATATTGTGAGATGTTGTTTGTAAGGAATACATATTCTAAACTATGGTTATAGTAATTTTTCAGCACATTCTCCATGGTCCTTTATTTGTGATAGGGCCTTATGCATGGGCCCCCCCCCCCCCCCCCCATGCTCAAAAGCCGGGAAACATTAAACATGCCCCAGCAGCAGTAACAAATGTACACCCTGTCAATTAGCCACCAGGAAGGGATTTTTATTGAGGGATCCTTTTGTGGCCATAGTTAGGGACACAATCTGATTCTTGATTTTATTACTTAGATAAACAGCTATGATTCTTACAGCTGGCTGGCTGATGCCATTTTTAATCTCTTTTTTAATTCACCATGAATACACAACGCTTGTACGCTATTCATAAAGAACGAATGTACTCTATTCATGAAGAATTACGGTTTCTCAAATTATAACATGTTTTACAGCCTGAATCTGCAAAAGATTAATCAAGAATCAAGAACACATTCACTGCTATACATAAGTGTAAAGATATTTTTCAAAAACCAGCATGGCTGTAAGGTACTGACCTTGGTAGATCCAGAAAGCCAACAATGTCAAACATAATCCATCCATAAAGAGATGTAAATTTAACCACTCAACCAGGAAAGCTAAAAAATACTTTCAAAGCTTGTTACAACAGGTTAAAGATTTCCTAGATAAAATAAAAATGAAGACTCTACATTCTTTTCCATTGGTAAAGAAATTAATTTGACATCATGTGAGGGCAATCTTTTGTCTCAATGAAAGATTGCAGACCAGAGCAGATAAACTAGAGTTGGTCAGAGAACACCTGGCTACTCAATGAATTCAAGTCTTTAAAGCCAGATGAATTACACCCTAGGGTACTGAAGGAACTAATTGAAGTGTTCTCAGAACCTTTCTCAATTATATTTGAGAACTCTTGGAAAACAAGTAAGGTGCCAGAAGACTGAAGATGGGCAAACATCCCTATCTTTAAAAGGGGTGTGGGGTGAGGAGAGAGCACCCAGGAAATTGTAGACTAGCCAGTCTGTCTTCAGTACCTGGGAAGATACTAGCACAGATTATAAAACAGTCATTCTGTAAGCACCTTGATGACAATACAGTGATTACCCATAGCCAGCATGGATTTGTTAGAAACAAGTCATGCCAGATTAATTTTTGTCTCATTCTCTGATAGAATAAGTCTTTTAGCAGATGAAGGAAATGTTGTGGGCATAATAGATCTTGATCGTGATTTCAGCAAAGTATTTGGCAAAATTTCACATAAGATCCTCACTGACAAGCTTGCAAAGTATGGACTGAAAGACACTACAACTAAGGCCGTTTTTACATGCACGCCCCGCCCCCCGGCTCGGTGTTCTGACAGGTGTGCAGGGGGGGGGGGCGTCCGTGTAAACGGAGGGTGGGATGGGTGTCCACTTGATGTTCGTCCGTGTGAACACCCAGTGGAATGGGTGGGGGTGCGCGTGTGCTCCCACACAACACCCACCTCCACCCATCACCACCCACAGAGCCCTCCAGAAAACCGGAGGAGGCTCCAGAAAACCGGTGGAGGTGGGTGTGTGTCCATGTAAAAAGACACCCATCCCCTGCGCCAAAACACCCATCCCCCACCCACCCACTCTCTTCCATGTAAAAAGGGCAAAGGGCCTAAGTGGATTCACAACTAGCTGAAAAATATTTAGAATTATCATCAGTGGTTATTATTATTATAAGCATTTATATAGCACCAGTGATGTACCTGGCACTTTACAGAGAACAAGATAGACACGGTCCCTGCCCGAGAGCTCACAATCTAAAGAGGGGGAGGGGAGACAGGGAAGGGGGAACAGAGGGAGAGACAAGGGAGGCAACATTCATGAAGATGCGAGAACTCAGGTACACTCTCTTGGTTACAGTACAATGGGAGTTTGCAAACAACAGGTGGGGGATAATCTTGGGCGGGGATGGTTAAAAGAAGTTAGGAAGGGCAGAGCGGAAGAGGTGGGTTTTGAGGAGGAACTTGAAGGTACGAAAGGAGGGGGAAAGACGGATGTGAACAGGGAGGGAGTTCCAGGCGTGCAGGACAGCAAGGGAGAAGGGACGAAGGCAGTTGGGGGAGCAGGGGAGGCATGGGAGGGTGAGGGAGGGGATGGAAGAGGAACGGAGTGCTTGAACAGGGGTTCGGAGGGAGATCAGGGCAGAGAGGTAGGGGGGAGCAAGGTTGTGAAGGGCTTTTTAGGTGAAGACGAGGAGCTTGTGCAAAATACGCTCAGGAAGGGGGAACCAGTGGAGAGAGGAGAGGCTGCACATGGTCAAAGCAATGGGCTAGGTGGATGATCCTGGCAGCAGAGTTTTGAACAGAGATAAGGGAAGAAAGGTGAGGGATGGGAAGGCCAGCGAGGAGGAGGTTACAGTAATCGAGGCATGAGATGACTAGGGCATAGATGAGAGTTTTGGCAGAGGAGACAGACAGAAAAGGGCTGATCTTAGCAATGTTGTGGAGGGAGAAGCGGCAGGATTTGGCCACGGAGTCAATGTAGGGTTTGAAGGTAAGATGCGAGTCGAAGATGAAGCCCAAGATATGGGCTTGGGGGACAGGGAGGATGGAGACCCCGTCAATGGTAATTAACAGGGAAGAGGGAGAGGAAGGATTGGGAGGGAAGATAAGGAGTTCCATTTTTGCCATGTTCAGTTTGAGTTGATGTTGAGACATCCAGGTGAAGTTATCAGAGAGGCATTTGGTGAGACGAGCTTGAACAGAGGTGGAAGGGAAGGAGTGGAGAGATAGAGTTGAGTGTCGTCAGCGTATAGGTGGTATTGGAAACCGTGGGAGGCAATGAGTTTGCCTAGGGAATGGGTGTAGATAGAGAAGAGGAGAGGGCCAAGGACAGAGCCTTGGGGAACCCTGACCAAGAGGGGCAGGGAGGAGGAGGGGGAGGAGTTAGGAAGAGATACATTGAAGGAGCAGTCAGAAAGGTAGGAGGAGACCAGTCGAGAACAGAGTCCCAGAATCCCAGGGAGTGAAGCGAATCAAGCAGGAGCGAGTGGTCAACAGTGTCGAAGGCAGCAGAGAGATCAAGGAGGACAAGAATAGAGTAAAGGTGGTTGGATTTAGCCACAAGAAGATCATTGGTGATCTTAGC
>QEPC01000754.1:1173151-1212213 GCA_003113815.1 Sphenodon punctatus
GCTTTAGACGCTGTAGGCCTTCCGGGGAACCGGGTTTCCCCAGAAGGCCTACTACCGTCTGAAGCCGGCAGCCACAGCCGGCGCTGAGGCCGCCGGACCGCCGCCGCCGCCACCCGGAGCTGAACTGGAAGGTAGGATCCTGGGAACTTGTTGGAAGTAGGGTGATCCCTGGGGGGGGTGTTAAACACCCCCCCAGGGATCATACAGTACAGGTCAGGTCTAATACTTACCGGCTGCTGCTGGGACGGCTGCTGGTGCTGGGCTGGCTCTGGGTTGCCGGCGGAGACCAGAGAGTCACTTAGGGGAATTTTTTTTTAAATCCAGGCTGGGCAGGGTGGGGGGGGTGTCCCCCCTTCCACCCGCGCAGCCTGGACTCGGGGAGGGAAACGCGGGTTTTTTGGTCGGGTTTTTACATTGCGGCCATTCATTTAAATGGCCGCAATGTAAAAAAAAATCCGGTAACCGGGCCGGATTACCGGGTTGACTCCGATAATGCCGGTACGCCCAGTACCGGCATTATCGGATACCGGAAGATCTGGTTGTCCCGGCCCTAACGGGGGTTTGAGAAGGGAGTCAAAGGTGGAAAAGATGTGGTGAGGGTCCCGGGAGCAGGACTCAATGCGTGAGGCATAGTATTGATGTCTAGCGAGGGAGATAGCAGAGTTGAGTGACGAGAGGCAAAATTTGAAGTGGAGGAAATCAGCATGGTACTGGGATTTGCGCCAGAAGCGTTCAGCAGCCCAGATACAGGAGCGGAGATAGCAAATGGTGGGGGTGAGCCAAGGGCGAGGGTTACGGGAGCAAGCTGGGCGGGTGGAGTGGGGGGCAAGGGAGTCGAGGGTGGAGGCGAGAGAGGTTCATCATCAGACTTGAAGGAAGGTGGCGTCCCACAGAGAAAGTGTGGTCCCGCAGGGCTCTGTCTAGGATCTGGTGCTCTTCAACAACTTTATTCATGACTTGGATGAAGGGGTGGAGGGAGTACTTACCAAGTTTGCAGATGACATAAAACTGGGAGGGGTAGCTAACACTGGGGAAGAAGACAGAATAATTTTTAAAAATGATAGTTTGGAAATTTGGGCTGAAATTAACAAAATGATATTCAGCCACGGTTAATGAAAAGTTATGCATTTGGGGAGTAAAAAACAAATACACAAGTATAAGATGAGGGATACCTGACTTGGCAGCAGCACACACAAAAAGGATCTAGGAACTGTGGTTGATCACAAACTGAGCATGAGTCAGCAACGTGATGTGACCACAAAAGGCTAATGCAGTTTTAGGCTGCATTAACAAAAGCATTGTTTCCAAGTCAGCAGAGGTAATAATTCAAACACTCTATTCTGTACTGGTCAGACCTCATCTGGACTACTGTATCCCTACGGCTCTTCGGCTACAAACCTTTGATTCTGCAGTATCCTTGGGAAGATATGCGGGGTTACCTTATGACCAAAGAAAATGTCCTTGTGGGGAAAACTCGGTTGAGGACCTGGTCCACTATTTATTATATTGTCCACTCTACTCGCATGTAAGAGCTAAAATGTGGAGTAGGATTAATCTTCCTTCGGACTTGTCTCCATTGGGCCTGATAATCTATTGCCTTTCTGATTAGAAACCACTACATTCAGATATGGTAGCCTGTTTTGCTCTCCGGGCATGTGCTTTAAGGAAAAAAATTATTTCCTTGAACGATTGAATATATTTTGATTTCTGTATTTTTCTTATAGATGTTAGATATTTGTAGGCAGTTGGGAAATGTTTCTCTTCCGCTATGATTGAATATATACTTGGATTATGTATTTATATATGTTATGCCTTGCGGTATTGATATTACAAGGCAGTTGGATATATGTTACAAATATTTTAAATGGTAACTGCTGAATATTGGTGTTCTTTTTCTTATTGTTTTTAGTTGTTTATGTTTGTGTTACTTGTCATGGCTTGGCCAGTACAAGGAAATAAAACTGACTGACTGACCCCTGTGTCCCATTTTGGGTACCCCATTTAAAGAAGCACATTAACAAACTGGAGTGGGTTCAGAGGAGGGTGATGAAGATGATAAAGGAGCTGGAAAACAAATCTTACAATGAAAGGCTAAAGGGACTGGGTATGTTTAGCCTATTGAAGAGAAGATTAAGGGGAAACATGATAGGAGCCTTCAGATATCTAAAGGGCTGCCACAAAGAAGATGAGAAGGAAGGTAGATTTTGGTTAAATAGCAGGACCAACTTCCTAACCAGTAAGAGCTGTGCAGCAATGAAGTTGTCATGGGGAGGTAGTAGGCTCCTCATCATAAGAGGTTTTCAGAAAACGCTGGACAGCCATCTGTCAGGGATGTTGTCACTGGACTTCCTGCATCCAAGCAGGAGGGGGGACTAGATGGCCCTCATGGCACCTTCCAACGCAAAAAACCTTTGTTCTAGAAATTCATTAGTTCTATCTTGTGATACTTTCTCTTCCTCCTCCCAAAATGATTGGGATCTGTAATCTGTGTAGATTTTTCTACAGGATTTTATATTCATTAATTAACGCCTAGCTGAACTGCAGTGAAATTGCCTTAGATAGGACAAGGACAGTCTCATCAATATTAAATTAATTCCTTATAAATGATGGCTGCTATTACACTGAATTTCAAAAGAATTCATAATAATTGGACACTTAAAATAAATCATTACTAGGGCTCTGTGTTGAAGGAACAACTTCTAAAGCCCATACCATCTCTGTACCTCTGAAATCTAAGTGTGGAAGCTGACCGCTCTGAAATAAAATGTGTATCTATCTCTACACAGCATTAGAATTGGAAAGCATAGATTTAAATTTCATGACATCTTGGTGAAGCAGTCGTGTGTTCTTTGTTCCCATTTCACAGATGAAGAAATAAACAGAGAAGATTAAAAAAAAAGGAAAAACTCATATGCCCTGGTATAAGCAGTGTAGTGAGCTACCATTTCCCCATTTCTGAGGCATAAGAAATCCACCCACCCCCCTTTTTTTTTTGGGTTGCTTGGTACCCCAGTCACGTAAACATAGATTTTTATATTAAAATAAAACTGACACACCCACATTCTTTAACGTAGAATTTTTAAAAACACAGATTTGCCAAGTTCTTAGAAAAGCGGATACTAAATATGAATATTAATTACTGTTCATTGTACAAAGCCTCAGTCCACATGATCACTTTGCAAGTGCAAATCTGCCAATTAAAGGCTCTTGGAGAGCTAGCTAGCAGATACATGTAACTGCTCCTTTGGAGCCACTGAGTGGATACTGTACCATGTCACTGACCTTAAGACTCCTTAAAATGCATATTGATTCAGTATGTTGAGGTTATTAAAATATATTATGCCAGTGATCTACAGGGAAGGAGAAAGTCTTGGGCTTTATTTTGAAGGCCTGACATCATGATGTTAGTGGCAATTTCTTATAGCGAGACCTCAAATTTGTTTTCGGGGGGGTTATAACATTATGCAGCTGCAAAGGTCCCATCACAGTTTTTATCCCCTTTATATAGGAAAGCTGCTTATTGTGCAAATCGACATTTACAAACAAATGAACTTGATAAAAACTGCCAAATCCTGGGATATGCTGGGCTTTTTTTCACTTCCATTGATTTTACTGAAAGCAGCAGCTTCTTGACAGCATTAGGTTCTTAATCTGTAAAACAAACCATAAATGAGAGATGCAACTGAGCTATAAAATTAGACCTGAACATTCCCAACCATTTGTGAAGTGGAGGCTAGACCAGGTCAGGCTCCTCTCTCCCAAAATCCCAGGGCTATTGTTTAAAAGTGACACTCTTAGCTTTTACTCTCCCGTGTTGTGATGCATTAATTTGCATCTCAATTCAGAAGAGAACATCTGGAGCATGGACATTAGATAGTGGAGGGTAGTTAGAGTAATTCAATTCATCCACTAAATGTTTACATATATTTCTGAATTCCCTGAAGTTTCTTTGACAAATAAATTCAGTAATCAGCATGTAAAAATGACATAATTTTAAATTTTGCATCAGAGATTGTGCTGACAGAGAATAAATAAAACGCTACGTAGGGTTTCCAAATAGTAATGTTCACATTTGAAGACAGATGATTTCTACCCCACATCTACTGCATTTGCTCTAAGCTTCTTCCCCCCCCCCCAAATCTGGGATCCTATTGTAGAAGAAATAACCAAATATAGCTAAAATTTGTGTTCCCAAATCTCTGAATGTAATGGTTTGAACTTTACCTGCAATAACAAAGAAATGAGCAGATTCATCAAAATAGCTTTTTGCATAGATAAAAAAATGGAATGCATTACTGCACTCCATTATGGAGATATTCAGTAATTAAGGATGAACCCAATTTTCCATTATAGGGGTGGTTTTGTCAGAGAACCTGCCCTCAGCAAAGTTTTAGTTTGACAGTTTATTCTCTAGAGTGGCAGTTGCATGTTTTGAAACTAACGCGTATGTAATTATTAGTAGCCTTTACTTAGGGCTTCCTGTTTCCCAGTATGGGTTATTCATCTTCGGACAGAAGTGGAAGCTCATGGGTTTGTGTCACGGGGATCAGGGTCCCCCTCTTTTGCTAGACTAGGCCAGATGCCCACTAGGCCAGCTGCAACCCAGTTGCCTGTGCCCACATGGGTTCCCAAGTGATCAGAAACCCTCACAGCAATCAGGGAGCTTTCAGAGGTCCGCACCCCCAGAAACGCCTCCCCTTGTTCGCCCAGCCATAACTCAGAGAACCTTCTCTGGCCACCCGTAGCTTGGAAGACTTCATGGTGGGGTTGTCTTATATAAAAAAAGGTCCGTCTAGGCTCTCACCTAGATAGATTACCCCCTTAGTGAACCCCCCAAGGCCGAATAAACACACAAGTCCGCTAGACTTGGATATAAAACATATATTAAGTAAATACAGTTATAAGGCTGTTGATCGGATAGCGCAAGTCCACAAATCAAATATAATGTACACACATTCTAAAATACACTGATGCTCCCTAACTGTCCCCTTACCCTAAGGCACAATCCAGGTCCATCAGAGTCTCTTGCGGCCTTGGTGTTGAGGCTGGGCTCAGTCCCTTCAGTGACTTGAAAAGTCTCTAGTTCATGGTTGGGCAGCCTCTCCTGCAAGCAAGAAGTAATCCTTGCTGGTCAAGATGGAAGAGAGAGAGTAGAGATCCTGTGTCTTCACTTTCTTTGCAGGGGGCTCGGGTCACTTCCTCCCTCCTGCTCCTTTTGTTATTCTAAGTTGATTGCAGGCCCCACCCCACCTACCTGGGTGTTACCTTTGCAACAAAATGCTTGTTCTGCCTAACAATGTTTTTTCTGTCCCCTCACCCTGCCAAATCAGTTCAGCAGGGTGGTAAGGCTCACACTCTTCTAATCTTTACTTTTAGCTGCCCTTATTAGTAGCCATTTACCCCCAGTACCCCAAATCTCTGTGTTGCCCCTATTCCCCATGATAGTTTGCCCGATAATTCTCCCACTAGGTGAATGGTGGGCCTCCACAAGAGGAGAAGGGTTCTGGCCCCCAAAGCTCAAGTGTCCCAAGAAGCATCAACCATCTAAACTTAAGCCTTGTACCTCTGTTCCATTGTTTGCCTTCCTAGTCTAGAGTAGGGATGGGTGAACGCGGTTCGGCAGTTCGGAGCTCGGCCCGAACTCGGCCTGTTCGGACGACCGAACACGAATGCGAACATACCGAACAAACCGAACACCAAATGGCAAAATGGCCGAACAGTTCAGTCAGTTCGGATCGCGTTCGGGTGAGTTTGGGTGGCAAAAAAAGTTTCACTGGAAGGTCAAACATGACAGGGAGGTGTCAGTCACTGAGGAGCAGACTTCCAGGCACCAGGGGTGGAGAGGCTTGCAAGAAACAAAACTAATTATCTGCCTCCCCCCTTCCCAACACCTTCTGAGCTAGTCACTGTTCCTGAGCAGTAGGCGTTGAGCAGGATTTTTAGATTGCTTTAAGTTTCATTTCAGTTTTGTAATGAAATGAAACTTAAACCATAAACTGAAACCTTGTGTTATGCACTGTACAGACTCATTGAGTATGTAATGTATGTATTTCACTACAGATTCCTCTTCTGTTTGTGATTCCCCCCCATCCCATATATATTTGGATATGGATAATATATATATCCAATAATATATATATCCATAATATATATATATTTGGATATGGATATGGGATGGGGGGATAGATAGATATAGATGAGAGTTGTAGGAGTTAGCTTAGTGATAGAGATAGCATTAGTGATTTAGTTTTAGTGTTTGTAGGAGTAGGTCTGTGTACTTATTAGATAATCCATATAGCTCATAGCATTTAGAATAGTTAATAGCAGTTAGATTTAGTGTAGATAGATATATATTATATTAGATTAAAAAAAAATAATTAAAAAAACCCCATATAAAAACAAAAAAACCAAATAAAAACCAAAAGAAAACCATATAAAACCCAATAAAAAACCAAAAAAACATATAAAAAACACAAAAACACCCATAACAACATTCCCTGAACGGCTGAACCGAACAGCCGAACAGCCTAACTGAACGGTCTGTTCAGACGACCGAACCGAACAGCCGAACCCAAACTCGGCGAGCTAGCCGAACGGACAAACTGAATGCAGCCGAACCGAACTGCCAAACCGAACGGATGAACCGAATGCAGCCGAACCAAACGGCTGAACCCGAACCACGATCTGTTCGCCCATCCCTAGTCTAGAGAGAAGGTGGTTGCTGTGTTGGTCCCAAATATACGAGATGGAGACAAAGTAGTTTGGATGGTATCTTTTTATCTGATCAACTTTCTGTTGAAAGCTTGCATACTCTCACAAGAGAAGTTGGTCCAATAAAGGGTAGTCTCCCATCACCTGCCTTCCTGACTCCGACATAGTGCAGCTGTCTAGAGTTTCCTATCACGGGTGTTCCATCACAGCCCAGAGAAGCAACCTCTAGAAGTTACTATGGATTGTGGGCATTATATGTTCACTTTGCTTGAAGCATGGGAAGGAGGACACACCCACAGTTCTGCCCCCCCCACCCTACCTCTGCACCCGTGGAGGTTTCACATGACCAGAAGGAAGAAAGGACTTTGCCGTTCAGTCTCTCTTGTTCCCCCTCTCAGAACTGGAAAGTTTAACCTCTCTTCTGCACATGTAAACCGAACGGAGCAAGATCCTATCAGTTTGTTTATTTGATCCTCTGTTCACAGAGTGGGCTCATTTACGTTACTGAGAGTTTTAGAATCATGGAACTGTACAGTTTAGAGACATCTCAAAGGTCATCTAATCCAACTCCCTGCACCAAGGCAAGTTACCCTATATCCAGGGGCCCATGTTGACTGCATTTAAACACAAGTTTAAATGCAAGCCTATACCTAAAGCATCTCTAATGGATGCCAGTCCAGTCTGTTTTTGAAAACCTCCATGGAATGAGATTCCACAACCGCTCTAAACAGCTTGTTCTTTGAACAGTTAGGAAGATTTTCCTAATATTTATCCTAATCAAAACACCTTCCTGTAATTTAAAAACACTGCTTCTTGTCTATCCTCAGTGGCAATGGAGATCTCCATTGTGACTACTTTATAGATATTTGAAAATGGTTATCATGTCTGCCCTTTAACCTTCTTTCCTTTAGACTAAATACATGTAGTTCTGTCAGCCTTTCCTCATATGACTCATACTGTAGACCCTCACTCATCTTCATTGCTCTCTTCTGAATCCTTAACAATTTGTCACCATCCTTCTTAAAATGTGGAGTCCAGAACTGAACACAGTACTTACTCCAAGAGGTCTGACCAGTGCCGCGTGTAGCGGATAGAAGACATTGTGAGTCTTGGATACGCTGCTTCTGTTAATACAATTGAAAAAGACATTGTCCTCTTTTGAAACATAATCACACTGTTTACTCCTGTTCAGCTTGTGATCCACTGTAACCATCAAATCTTCTGCACATGGAAACAGAAGGGAGCAAAATCCTATCCCTTTTTTATTTGATCCTCTGTTCACAGAGTGCTTATTTAAGTTATGTACAGTGCTGCTTCCTAGTGAGTTATCTCCCAAGTAAACTTGAGGATGTGTAACTTACTCTCCTCAGATTTGGGATTTACTCCCTCCAGAGGATACCACCCAGTTGGCTATCCTCCTATGCTTTTCTGCACATTGGTACACAAGTCTGAGCGTAACCCTTCTCGTTGGATACCACTGTCACGGGGGTTGGGGTCCAGTACCCCACCTTTCTGGGTTGGGTGACTCAATTTCCCTCACTTGCAGCCCACCTGAACCAGTTCTCTCTCTTGCTGATTCAGTCCTGCAAAGGGGACAGTACTGTTGTCTCCCAAACTCCCAGAAACTTCCCGTTCAGAGAGACTTTCTCTCTCTGGGTTCGCAAGAGCTTGAGGGCTCAAGATCCTCCAATTGTGTTCCCCCAATGTGCAGACCACAGCAAACACTTCTTAATAAAGAAGAAAGTGTATTGATTACATAAGCAAAGATAAGTAGAACACAGAGTGGCAAATAAAAACCCAAAGTGAATAATGCATTCCTAGTCTATACTGGGTAACTCCCTAGTTAGATCTTACCCTACAGAATAGTCCATGCGCTTGAGTTCATTCTCAGCCAGTGGTGGAAGGCTAGCTGGGTTCTAGTCTTAGAGAGTTTCCAAGAAGGAATGCCTAGCCTCCCTAGACTTTCAATCTGCATTGTAGCAAATCCAGTGCTTCCATGGCACAGGCCTATCCTATGTACCTTTGTCTGTCAAGTACAGCAAAGTTTCCTTTTTTTTGCCCTGATGGCCAGTATCCTATGTACAGTAGTATGATGCTTCTGCAGGACACAGGTCTTTTTGCACAACTGCAACCTTAGATATTTCAACCTATGAGCAGATTCCACTGCAGTATAACAAAGTGTAGCTTTAACGTTCAGTCTAGGTAACGATTTCCACTAATGGATCTTGCCAGCTGGTCTTTGCAAGAACATGTTTGTTGCCTGTGTTCTGATACAGAGGACCCTGACCTCTAGCTTTATTGGGTCAGTTAAACAGGAGCTGTTCTTTAGGTTGAAGACAAAAATTAGAGGGGCCTTATGGATTGAGCTTGTCATTGTTTCCGCTTCATCCAGTATCTTTTAATCTATGTGCAGTGAAAATCACGATTAAAACCTGATCAGTAATTAACTCACTAATTTGGAACTAAAAGGCTATGTAGCTGGCTTGCTGTTGGCAATAAGTAGATGCAAAAGGATTTTCTTTCTAAATTCCAGCTGTATCCAGAGATTGAACGTTTTACTTGTCTAGATGCGCAGTTTCTATCTTTACACTCCTATGTCATGCTGAACCTGTGCTGTATCTCCTTAAATTAGTTCACGGGCTAGCAATCACTGGCAAAATAGATTTTTAAAGCAATCAAGAAAGAGGGTGTTATTTATCATGTTGATCAAGCAAATCACTTGTTTTTTTAGCAGGTTGTTAACAGGGAGTGAACCTTGCTGGTACTTGTTTTGGGTTTTTTAGACATAATTTATATGAACAGTGCTCTCTTTCACATGGGAAGCAAACGGGATTGTGGTGCTTATTTAAAATCCCCAACAATGACCACAGTGAGAGCAACTCATTCATTCGTTTTCATTTGATTGTGTTTCAGAAAGAAAAGAAAAGTGGACTGTTGAAACTTTTAGCAGGAGCATCAACAAAGAAGAAGTCTCGCTCCCCTCCATCTGCGTCTCCAAAGCATGACCCCCAGGCAGCAGTGGAGGGAGTGCTGCACGGTGCAACGGGCCCTGAACTCTCCTCACTCTCGAGCCACGGCAGGGCAGGCTCATGCCCAATTGAAAGCGAAATGCAAGGTGCTATGGGGATGGAACCGCTGCACAGAAAAACAGGCTCCTTGGATTTGAATTTTCCCATTCCTTCTCCTGCTAGACAGCCACCTTTCTCAATGGCAGCCATCCATCAAGAGCCCAAGCCATTGCCCCGGGAAAGGTATGCTAGTATAAACCATAGAGGTTACCTCCGCCCGTCGAGTGCATTCCAACGTATGCATGTAGAGGAAAGTTTTGAGAGGAAAGACACAAAGTCCGAGCTGCTTGGAGACCATAGCTTTATCTTAGCCTTGTCTGGAAAGTGGTGTGGGTTATAGTATGCTCTGCTTTTTTAAGCATTAAAAATCCAGGCACTTCTATTAACTGAAAATCTCATGGCACAAATAAAGCTAACCTCCATGCTCACCGTTAAAAAGTTCAAGAGTGAGTAGGTGGGGGGATGGCATAGCCGTGTGTGCGTGAATGAGGTGAGGTATCATGGTATAGCAGTGCATGTGTTATTTTGTGTTTAATATTTTATTTAAGAGCAGCCATAGAGTCTCTTCAGCTGTGAGGCCTTAGGTGGTTGCCTATTCCTAAAACCACCTCTGTATGGGATAGCAGACACTGGAAAAGCAATTGACAAATGCTGCTTTTCAAAATGATGGTCACCCTATACATGTAACCAAGGAGAGGAACGGCATAATTTTGGTCTGCCTGTTGGTAAGGACTGACAGCCCCTGCTACCCCTTCCAGCACCTTCCCTCATGGGGGAAGGTCTCTTAGCTCCCCCATGTATAATGCCACGCTGGTCCACCGACCTCCCCACTCAGTAGGCCCTGCCAGAACCTGCATCCTCTTTTCATGTAGCCTTGGCAGCCAATCAGATGGCTAGAGCTTTCATCATCTGGTGGTCCCCAACTAGGGCTCCTTCCCACCAAAACGTTGCACCCCACAGCAACGCTTGCACCCAGCAACCCCACCATGCTAATGTTGCCACACCCAGCACCACCACCCACTGCTCACTCCAATCACCCCAAACACGGCCACGTTGCTACCACTGTGCTGGAAGCCGCCCCGAGATGCTGTAGGCATGGGGGACGGTATATAAATACAATTAAATAAATTCACCCTCCAGCATCACAAAACAAATACATTACTGCTGCCATCATCTCCACCCTCCGATACCCCGAAGCCTTAGCCACAACCACGCTGCCACACACACAGCACCATGAGCACTGCCAAGACGGCTGCTACCTTTATCCCCTCCTTGCACCCACAGCACAGCCCCCCTGCTGCATCCACCCCCCCACCACATCAAGCAGCCCTAGCACAGACACACTGCTGCTTCCACTCCCAAAGCACCAAGCAATGAAGCACCCCTAGCACATCCACTGCTACACACACACACACACACACACACACACACACACACAGAGCATCCTTAGCGAAGCCATATTGCTGCTGCTATGCCACACCCTTAGCAGATCCATGCTTCAGCTTCCACTCCCAATGTACCAAGCACTCCTAACTCCGCTACTGCTACACACATACAACACCCCACCACACTGCTGCTGCTCCTCCTCATTTTCTGCACTGACTGATACGACCCTGATTTTTAAAGTGCTGCTTCAACACTGCAGAGAAATCTGATGTATGTTGCCAATCTCGTTTTGGCAGATCACGTTAGCACCCCCTTCAATGAAATGGTTAATGCCATTTGGTATCGACTACAGTGAAATGCCGTAGCAATGCAAACGGAGGGAGGCGGGATGTGATCTGTATAAGTAGTGTTATTACAATGAATAAAAAATGGATTATAGAGATGGGACACTTAATAAAACAAACGCTGCTAGCTGCATGCACTATGCAATAGGAAAGAATTGAACTCTGTAAAGCATGTTGATTTCCTGAGTCTTAAGCCTGAGAATAAACCGATTGAAATAACCTTAATTATACACAGCAGGCAACGTTCTCTAATTGATTTATGAATTAACTTCCATATCATTGGTTTATCTGCATTCCTTAACTGATCATATGGTGCTTTATGCCTATAGTGGGGGAAATTAATTTACCTTCATACACGAGGAAAGAAAATGTGTAGTCCTGAAATAATCTGAGCAGATATACTAACACTTGTCTCTTATAAATTCATCCCACATCCATCTGTGCTCATTAAATCACCAAATTGCTCAGAAGTACCAATGTTTTTATTTTTTAAAAGAAAAACCACTACATTTTGAAACCTTTTGTTAATTTTGCATCTGGCAGCGTAGAACTTGCATTCAGCATCTCTAACCTCCATGTTTTTGCTTGTTTGTATTTTGATGCATTTCATCTATGCAGTACATCTAATTCTTTATTTGCATGGATGGGGAAAGCAGATAGAATAAATAGATTCAGATGCTGGATGAAATTAAAGGGGAAAAGGCTGCGGTGTATTTCACTGCACTTAGCTGTAGTTGGCTTTTAATCTCTCAGTACCCATCTGTGCACATACAGAGAGTGTGCTGAAAGACTGGAAGGAGTAGCATTCCAATATTTCCAGCATTCCAAATGGACTCATGCAGACAGCGTGACCAGGAAGACTTCTTCCATAAATACTGCCTTACAATTGCTGTTACTCAACTCTATGCAGACTACTGATCCAAACCAAGCATTCAGCATTTGCACCACACGCTATATCAAAGCTGCATTAAAGAACTCTTAATTGCTTGCAGCTTGATGGTCACAAGTTAGGAATGGATAATTCTTCTCTTGAATTGCATTGCTATCATAGATCAGAAAGAAAGTTGATTCCAGGTTAACCTCATAAAGGCTCTGCCAATTTTTATAGGCTTGTTCCTTTTCATAGACAGTTACAGCAGGAAAGAAATTTAATTGCAACTTGCTTTGTTGATATAATTCCTGAACTATGGGTGAAAACAGACATGACGCTAACCACCCTTGTTGGTCATTTATGCATGTTTCAGGGCTGCATAGGGCACCAATACAGCCCATAAACATGCATAAATAACCACCAAGGGTGGTTAAAGGGTGGTTAGCGTCATGTCTGTTTTCACCCTCAGTGTGGCTTCTGAGATGTCTGGATTGAAAAGCCAGCCAAACTTGAGCTGACTTCCCCATGTCCAATGGATCCTGTGCCAAGGTGGCAGAGACACTAGTTGTTCAATTAATCTGCCAGAATGATGAGATTTTTCTGTCTGTCACTGAATTTTGACTATCAGTTTTCCCACTGTCTTTTACTAGTATCACATTCTCTTTGCTTCTACAGGCCATAAAACACAATGCAGTTGCCGCAGATGAGTGAGATTCTCCTGTATATTTTAAAAGATGTACTTTAACTGCAAGACCAGCACACTGGAATTTAGGATTTTGCAGTTCCGTCACCAGCTTTATGCAGCCATAGGCAAATATAGTCACTTGTCTTTACCTCCGTTTCCTCAGTTGTAGAATGGAAATGAAAATACTTCCATGATTGCCAGGGCTGATTGTTGATTTTAAAACAGTCAGAGGCCACATTCTGACAAACAGTTAACTCAGTGTAGTTGGGCATTATTTCTGTTTTACTCCTAAAGCATCCATGCAAACAAAACATTAAATCGACACTATTCAGGAGTAGGAAGAGAAGTGTGTTCCTGAAAAATCAGGAGCACTTACTCCTCAGTATTTCAGAGGGCACTTTCACACCTGCAGGAACGAGTCCTTAGAAGGTCAGGAGAGTGCATGCAAATTGGGCGCGTCTTTGATCACGTGGGACTGCCCAAAGGTGCGTGATTTAAGCTTTTGTGTGCATTTGCAAGGGTTATTAACAGAGCTGGATTTCGTACCTGAGTTAATCACCCGTGTAAACGTACATAAAAGCTTCAATCCTGCACCTTTGGCTATTCCCACATGATCAAAGAGGTGCCCAATCTGCATTCACATCCCCTCTCCCAACCTTCTAAAGATGCATTCCCACAGGTCTGAAAGCAGTCTCATTGCATCCGCTAAGTCTCGTCCAGCTGACCTTTTCTGGATGGTGAGGGGGCTGGTTAGTCCGGCCTCCTTCTGCCTGGATCCAGAGTTATCTAATGCTCGCTGTGACTTATTTGTGGACGGAGCCGGAGTGGGTGGAACTGTTCTTGAACGGTGTCGCTCCTTCCTGGCTGGGAGAACTCAGCATGTGGTGCTGGGTAATTGTTCATCTTCTCCCCGAAGCCTTACGTGTGAAGTCCCACAAGGTTCCATCTTATCCCCATTCCTGTTCAACGTGTATACGTAGCCTTTGGGGGAGGTCGTCAGAGGGTTTGGTGTAAGGTATCATCAGTATGCTGATGATACCCAATTGTATCTCTCTTTCATCAGACCCGGCATGCTCGGTGCTTACCCCGGTGTCTGTCATCTGTGGCGGGAAGTTGAATCCCAACAAGATGGAGGTGATGGTTGTGGGAAAAGCCGGGGGAGTGATGGTCCCCATCATTGATTGGTTCTGTCCCCCCCTGGTATCTCAGGTCCGTAGTCTTGGGGTGCTCCTAGATCCGCAGCTTCACCTGGATGCCCAGGTGGCAGCTGTGACAAAGGGCGCATTTTGCCAATTCTTTATTATTATTATTTATTACAGGTATTTATATCCCACACCCTTATGCACACTGGCAGCTTGCCAATTACATTGGTACAACAGGTTAAGCCGTATGTCTCGGACTCGGACCTTGCCACGATCATCCATGCTTTTATTACCTCGAGATTGGACTACTGTAACATGCTGTATGTGGGGCTACCCCATGTGTCAATCTGGAGACTGCAGCTAGTGCAGAATGCAGCGGCTCGTCTCCTTAGGAGGACGAGTCGTCACGAGCACGTTACTACAGGCCCAATTTACGGTGTCCATTCAGGGCTTTAAAGGCCAAAACTGTCTGGGCCCCACTTATCTGCAGGACCACCTCACCCTCCGGGGCCTGGATCGGCCTCTGCGGTCACCCGAGGGCGCCCTCCTTGAGGTTCCCCAGGTTTCTCGGGTGTTGATCATGAGGATGGCGTTCTCGGTGGCCGCTCCGAAGCTGTGGAACTCCCTCCGGCCTCAGACATCCCCTCTTTCCGTAGACAGTGTAAGACCTGGCTGTTCTGCCAGGCCTTTACTGAGGGAGACGGTTGATGGGTGGGTTGGGATAGGGTGGGAGTTCTTTTTGCTTGGGATATTTTAAATATGTCAATCTTGATATTTTATTATTTTTTTGTTTTAAAATCCGATAGATAAATAAATACATATAAATAAAATAAAATAAAGTAGCTGTTTGTGTGAACATTTATGAGCCTGAAGGTGGTGACCACAGTTCAGTGATCATTGTCTCATTACTACTTTGGTTTACACTGTTTGTCTGAATGCTGCCAAAGTGGAGTAGTTACTTTGATTTAATTACATCAAGGTAGTTACTTTGGTTTACCCTATTAATTTGTTTTTTTGCCGTGAACACTACCAAAGTAGAGTAGTTACTTCAATTTAATTCATTAATTAAATCAAAGTAGTTACTTCAGTTTACTTCTGTTTGGTGGAACGCAACCTCAGGTCCTTGTACAAGCTGCTTTGGTGTATGTATATACATAGAAAGCAGTGAGAGCTGAAGTTTCTCATCAGCTTAGCTAAAACTGTTCCAGGTCAATAATTTAATTAATCAACATTGAAGCAAGGTGCTTGAAATGATGTGTGTGTTAATTTGCATAAAGGCTGTAATGGGTCACACCACCAAATGCAACGACAGTATGAAAGAGTGTTTCAAGCTCTATTATTTACTTTGGCCAGGACCAGCCCCAGGATTTGTAGGGCCGTGCGCCAAGTCTTAGTGCAGAGCCTAATTTGCATAATTTAAATAAGGGGCCAGGGCTGCTGCCCGCAGGAGCGAGGCCCAGACTGTTGCACATGCCTAGGGCCAGCCCTGGCTTCGGCACAGGAGAGAAAACAACAACTAGATTTATTGGCCATGGGGAAAAGATGACCAATTGATTTTTGATGGCTCTTGAGTAGCTTTTCATTGAGCATTTTAGAGCACAGCTCCCAGTGCTGCGTGGTGCTGAACATCTTTACAAGTAACAGAATCTCTGGCTGTGTTGAAGCCAGCTAGCCAGCCCTTTAGCCAAATCTGGCATTTCAGCCCGGCGTCTCCAGCTTCACAGCAGCCAGAAAACATTCAAGCTGTGGTTGTACAGAAAATTAACTGCTGTCACTCAGCTTTAGAGAGGCCCTTGATGTGGTACCAATTTAGTGGGAATCAATTCAGTGAATACAGGGTAATGTTGTGCTTGGAGGTTCTCCAGTGCCCATTTAATTTAGTTATTGGACAGGTAATTATTTAAAATAAACACTTGATTATTTTTTTTAAATTAATAGTGCTTAATGGAGCAGCAGCATTGGTCTCAATCCTGGGTAGATATGCTTTGAATAATCTACTGTCATTTCTCTTAACTGTTTTACAATATTCATTACTTTGTAATTAGTGAGGCAGCTATCAATTGGTAGCTTTTAGAGACTGCTCAGACTGAGCAAGAGGCAGGCTAGATATAGATAGATAAGAACAATGCATTACAGTTACTGTGCTGGAAGAAAGACTTGTGATACTGGGATTCACAAGTGCCTACTGTGAAAAGTGTTGGCCTGTGTTATTTATGTGGACATTTAAAAGCGATTACACACGTAACGCCATGATTTAGCTCTTAGACCTGAATTGAAAAACCATGATAAGGTCATGAGTAACTTTGCCTCAGGTGAAGGGCAAAGAGAAGATGGAACTGCAAACTATCCCCCTTCTCTGCTTGAGACAGAAGAGTCATTTGTTTGAATGAGCCAGGCGTGACCTGAGAACAGCTAGAGTCTCATTCTTAGGGGAAGGAGAAGCCATACCCAGTCTCTAAGAATGTGTCTCAAAAAACCTCCCCTATAAAGGTTTTTGCAAGACCTAGTACTCAGAAAGATGAGTGCAGAGTCCCTATACACCTGTCATTTGCTCTAACCCGCCTGTGCAGCTGATTATATCTTTCTAAACCCCTTCAGTAATTAAAATCACTCCAACCCTCCTTATCCAGGTTTAAGAAATTTTTTTATCCTAAAAGCCCTAATTTAGTTTCATGCTAGAGCTGGTCATGAAACTGGACTCTGTAAGTCTTCCCTTCACACCAGCTTTCCCTTCCTGATCAGCTTCCTAACCTTCAAGTCCAAAAAAAGGCATACCAGTCACAGGGTGTTTTTAGACAAGACAGGTGGGTTGGGGTGTGTGTGTGTGTGTTTGTCTGTGATCGGTGCAGGCGGATGATGCATGGGCACCGTGAATGGAGGAGCGCTTCACATGAGAGGCCCCACAAACAGCCACCCTGCCCACGCGCCTCCCACCCTGTCCGCACATGGGACACTCCGCCATTTTGCCAAAAGCACTGTGCCTCATCATTCATATTTCTTCTCCTAGTTCTCCTCCAATTTGTATTGTCCTCCTCCTAGTTGTGCCCCCCCCCCATCCCCCAAGAAAGGAAAATGCCTCCTCATCTTAGAGAACTTGAGTACGCCACTGCCAAGGCCACCTAGTCAGTTCATGGCTAAACTACAGGCTCCTACGCTTTTGGTCCGCCTCCTAGGACAAGAAGTAAAAAAGAAACCGCTAGCCTTTTGAAACTCTTGTGCAATTTAGTTCCATAGAATGGAACTGCCACATCTGGGATTTGACCAGGGCAGTGAAGCTCAGCTAACACCACACTCCATTCTGCAGAGAAGTGCTGAAGTCTCTTCAAAAACTCCATGGGGCGGGGCCCGTTTGTACATCTCATTTGAAAGATAGCATCTGCAAGAAGCAACACAGTGTTCCCAATTCCATCACCCTGGAACATTGTTTGAATGTTGCGTCCTCAGGTTTTTCTGTCTTACATCTAAACAGGTCTAGATCATGAAATGACAGCCCAGTGTAGTTGGTGTCTAGGCAGAAGCAGGTAGTAAAGTGAACAGGAGAACAAAATGAACTTGCAAAGCTTCTTGGTTAAATCTGCAGCCTCTTTCTTATTCCAGTCCTAGCACCCACTCTAAGGGCGCTTTTAAACGAGCACTCGCAAGGTAGAGAGACTGCCGTCTCACTACCTTGAAAGACGGCAGCTCGCTGATGCGGATGTGAGGGGGAAGGATTCCAGGGCGGGCCGGTGTGACGCGCAAAAGACGCGGCTGCAAACCACGTGAAGCATTTAAACAAACAGGAAGAAAGGCGGCTGTTTAAAGGATCAGCTGCTAATTTTGTCTCGTTTAAAAGCGCCCTAAGAGCTTTGTAATTTTGAAGCCAATTCTGTTAGAATTATGTGTGATTAAACCTTTTTCTTCCTTTCTTTTTTTTTTGGTATTTAAGGTATCGTGTTGTGGTTCCATACCCACCTCAAAGTGAAGCAGAAATTGAACTGAAAGAAGGGGACATTGTGTTTGTGCACAAGAAGAGAGAAGATGGCTGGTACAAAGGGACACTACAGCGAAATGGCAGGACGGGCCTATTCCCTGGAAGCTTTGTAGAGAGCTTCTGAAAACTTGCTTTCTTACGCATCGCTGCTCTCTGAACTGGAGGATCTTTCAGGGGAAATTCCATAGCACAAGAAGCAACAGCAAAGGGAAATGTCACCAGTATCCACTGCCATTATTCTTTCCAAAGACTCCCCAGGCCCTTCAATCTTCAGCTCTGGAGACACAGTACCTAGCTGTGCTTCCAAACTCATGTACAGTACATACAGCGGTATGCTGAAGTAGTGCCTTCCACTTGGAATCACAGACTGAGAGGATGCACATTTGGATTGTATCTAAACTCCAACTCTTACCCTTTGTGTAAATTATAGAGCAAATATCTTAAAAAAAAAAAAAAAAGAATTGTTATATTGATGTAACTTATTTGTCAGAGCTGCAGTGTTCTTATTACTGGCCTATGCAAGATGGATGTAAGAGTTTCAAAAAGGGTGCTAAGCAGCTGTTCGGCCAGGATCTTATTTTTCCAAGGGAATGAGGAAGACTACAGCAAAACCCAGCTAAAGATTTGACCATTGTCCTCACAAGAAAGAATTAGGAGTCCAAAATGTGTTAGTATCATGTTGTCTATATACCTCAGAAATATGCCGCCAGTGAGATACCGATCGAAGATTGCACTTCAAATGAAGTGGTACCCAGTGTGATACACTGAGCAGATCCATGGGAAACTAGCAGTCCAGCATCCAATATTAGCTGAACAGAATCCCCTTTTTTGCCTGTCTTCTGTCCATACTGTATGCAGCATTTTAATTTTCTGTTTGCTTTTTGTTCCTCAATATCACTATCAGATAGCATTTTTGTACAATATCTTTTTAATGCAAGAACTGTTATACTTTATGTATTCCCAGTAGACCAGCCATTTTCTTTTCTTTTTTCCATACATCTAGTGCTGCTTTATTAAATGGGGAAGATTTGATTTAGTTTAGCAGAGAGATATTATCATCATCATCAAACATGCAAAAGGTTTCCCACTTACTGTATGAATTCCAACATTGTACCTAAAAATAGGCTTCAACAGGATCAAAGCCTTTTACTAGTTACTGCATAAAGCAAGTGGAGGGGGTGGGGAATCAGATGGGGTGGTGGGGGTGTGTGTACTGTGTCTCATGCACATAGATAGTGTTTCTAAAGACCCTTTATAAAAGCACAATACTCCATCTAGACAATGATAATTATTGGAGAATTGGGAGCCTATCTAGAAGGAGTAAATTTAATTGACTTTTATATGGCAATAAAAAGAACACTGCAGGTTCTATCCGGCAAGCACACAAACAGTGGAATTTTCCTCTGTATATGCATCTAAGAGAAGAGAACTGTGCTGCAATGGCTGTAATTAACATTATCAAAAATGTGATTTCTTACTGTAGAAATGTACAGTTATCAATGCTGTTCAGTTTTCTTACCCAGTCAAGCTACAAAACAAAATATATCAGGCAATATAAGCTTCCACCTACCAGGGACTTAACGGTGCAATAAATGTAAAACAAGTTTATTCCATTATTCATATCGAGCAAGAAAAGAAAAATCTAATAACTCAGCTGATGGAAGTAGTGGTTGTTCTTAAACCACACTGTGCTGGAAGAATATTCTTTACCAGGTCTGTACCCTCATGGCTGATTATGTGTGAACGCCAGAAGTGGTCATCAGTTACAGTAATCAGGGGTGATCTTATTAAAAGGAGGGGCCCAAAGGTTTGTTCCCAATACTGCATATATTTGGTTTTCATCCAAGCAGTGTACTACTAACCACATATCAAAAACATGTATATGTGAACATTCATATTTAAGTTCAGCTTTGTATAACTTTGCTCTCTGTAAAATAAGTTTCTCTTGTTCTCATATATAACAGATTCCAGAAACACAGTCCCATGGCCAAGTATCACATCTACTAGATACAGAACCATTACTTTCAGTTCTCTTGTCATTTACATTAACACTGGTTCATAAACCAGGAAGTAATCGAGTCAAGAGCTAAAATGTTCAAATATTGCTAAGAAGTTATCTCTTTGTAGCTGATAAGAGATTTAAGGAAGCTTACTAATTTAAAACTAGAACACTGTTGATCTAGTTGTTGGGTCCCAATCAGAATTGGTATATCGGCACTGAGCAATGAATCGGTCCACTAGTAAGCTAGCAATGCCAAAACATGTGTATTATATACACAAACCTAAAGTTAGTATCACCAGGAACAGAGAGAGCTTTCTGCGTTAGGAGAGAGGCTAAATCTCAGCTAGCATTGTCCATTGCAATCTAGAGGTTCTCTTTCATGAGTTCATTTTACTGGGTCCAGAAAATGAAACAGAAGACAGTTTGGTTATTGCATATCGTATTCAGCCAGATGTAAAGCAGTTCCAGATTTTAAATCTTAACAGGACAGAATCTGGTATGCAAGAAAATAAAGGAAAATATGCAAATGTCTGTGGCATGAAGTCAGTATGTTCAAATGTATTTGTAATCGGGACAATGATAGTTTTTAAACACATGATGAGAGCAGAACAACCCTTCCATTCATGCATCTTTTGAGGAGACTTTGGGGGCTGGGGGGTTGATAGTAAAACAGTTTCTGTTCATCTTACTAGTTCAGGTTCTTGACTAATTTCCTTGGACAAGTTAATTCTTCATGAGGAGCACAAGCACAGAACATACTGGTCAGTGATCCACAAAACTGACCGAGTGCCATTTATGAAGCTATCACCTATGAAAAAGCATTCACTCTTGCTGTGGTCCATTGTTAACCACATTCAAAGGGAGGAGCAAGGGGGACATTGTGTGCATGTCCTGTGGCAGGAAAAAGCAAAGGAATCTCTCTGCCAGCCATGTTTTGTACAATTCCAGGTTTGCTGTTGTAGAAATGGTCCTGGCTAACTGAACAATTCCTTTCTACTTTGCACAGCTCAGAAAATGTTTTTGTTATACATGAATGTTAACGTGTGATATAGGAAACGTTGATGGTTATGAGTACAAATGAACTACAATGACTGTGTTTCTGATTCTTTAAATAAAAGAAATATTAAAGAAACTCGAGTAACTGGCTTATGCAAAGTTTGAAAATGGTGAGAATCACAGGGTTGTCGGGGTGGAATGAAAGGGTCAGAAATTTCTCAGGTCTTTAGTGGTGCCTAAACTTTTCATACATTTAGTCCCCCAAAATGTAATACATAAAAACGTGTGGGGCTTCCAAATGTAAGGCTGCATAGTCCCCCTAAGCTTCGCTGCAGTGTACTGCAGTGTTCATCATTTCTCAGGAGTGAGCAGGAACAAGCCAGCTGATTCTGTGTCCCATAAACCTTTCATCCTGTCTTTGGGTGTTATTAGACATCATCATAACTAAGTATTTGGGTTAGCCAACAGGCACTCCTGAACACCAAATGGATTGTGTATGCCGGTTTACAGCTCATGGGTAGCCACTGCCAGTGGAGAACTGCTGACTACCCTCCCCTACCACTTCGGGGATTGCATGTAGCTACTGCAAGGTCCTCTTTAGACATAACAGCTACATGCAACTGCTAGTTCCTTAGGGCACTGTTAGACGATCCCGCTGAGAAGCGGGATCGTTCAGCGCCGGCATCTCTCCCCCGCCTTTCTCTGTATGCCGTGTCTGATGTTCAGACATGGTGTACAGTCGTTGTGCGCATGCGCACCCTTCTGCGCATGCGCTCTCGGCCAGGGAACCTGGAAGTGCGGCGTAAAGCCGGCACTTCTGGGTTTCACGTCTGAGGGGCCAGGATCGCCGACCTGGTCAGATGCGGGGCAGGATCCGGCATTGAAATTTAGACGAGCGCAAAGAAAGGCGGCTGATCAAAGGATCAGCCACCTTTTTTGTCTCGTCTATAAGCGCCCTCTGGGTGGGCCCGCAATGGGGAGAGGATCTACTGCAAGTGTGTAGTGTATATACCACAAAATTGGGGTTGGTAATTAGATGTTACTGTAGCCATAGCCACTCACTTGTGAATGGTTACCATTATATCTAAAGATGGAGATGAAGTAGTAATTCAAATGATATCTTTTATTGAACCAACTTCTGTCCAATACAAGACGACTTCATCTCCATCTCTTGGGACCAACATGGCAACCACACACTCTCTAGGTTATATCTAAAAGCATCCTTTGTTGTGCATGTGGAACTTTGCTCCCTCTCAAGCACTCAGTAGGAATTCCCATTATATAAAAGAAAAATAAATAAATCTGTTTTTGGACTAGTCCTAAACCCGTATGCAAAAACAGCCACCTGAGTAGCATCCGTGGCACTTCCTTGGTTCCAAGAGCACTTCCTGTCATCAGCAGCTCGTGCAACTGGCAGCTATAATGTTAGTCAGGACAGTGTCAAACCAAATAAATGATATGTACTAACAAGGAAACCAAGAGAGGAGATGCTTTGGAGAAAGCTTTGTCCTCCCATCCCGTTTTATATCTAAAATAGCTTCCAAAGTATTTGCAGATATTTTGATTACTTTGCAAAGAAGAAAAGAGTCTGCTTCTTGTGTATTAACTACCGAGTAGCACCATGCTAAGCACTTTCCAGGGTCACTGGTATTACCAATAACGTCTATGAAAGCCTGTGCAACAAGACTATAGTGCTGGAGAAAAAAAATCAGAACTTAAAAAGCAGTGTGTGTTAACCTGCCATAGTCAGTGGAGACTCCTCAGCAGGCATGGTTCTGCATACCCTTTCCTAAATTAGATCCTGTTAACTCTAGTTACAGTTGGTGCCATCTCTGCTGGATGCCAGCTGAGAACACCTTTACCACTTTGAGGTGCGTCTAAAATCTAACCTGGTCCCAGGCCCTGAATGGAGTCTCAGAGCATCTCAATAGCTGATTCCTGGCACTGGCTGAATAATTTTATGGACCCTGCTGTTTTTAATATTTAAGTTTGCTAGACGATCTTTAACATATTTTAAAATTTAGATCTTTAGTGCTGGGACTGTATACTTTCCCCCTTCTTTATTTCCAGTAACTTAATGCAAGAGGCAGTCGTGTGTATAGACTCTGATTACAGCAGGAAGATGGAAATCAGGACTCTTGGTTTCTAATCCCAGTTTTGTTACGGATTCCTGTGACTTGGGGGAAAATCAAGGTCTTTGATCTTTACTTTCCATATTTATGTATTGTAACATTTCTCAGACATTTGTAGAGAGCTTTAGAGGCCTCAATGGAAGCTGTAGTATGTGGCAATATTTAAAAAAAACTACTTCCAGTTTGAAGCATTCCACTAATAGACTTTACAGTTTAAAATGGGGGAAGCCAGAATCTGTCTCAGACCTTCTAAAGAACTACTGCATGAGTAATAGTTACATGTGCCCACAGGGAGGATCTTGGGTACTAAATGAACAGTAGATTTATGCAGTTTCTGCTTTATGTTGGTTATTAAACCACAGCTGTTCTATAAATAATGTTAATGTGTTGCATACATTATTACATCTATGTATTACAGCGTATTTAAGACTTAATAATTTATTGCGGCCATTGGCCAAATAAACAAAAAAACATACAAACAAACAACATACAAACAACTCTTTAAAGAAAAACATCAGCACATACAAATGCCAGAATCAATCCAGACATTACTGCCCCCTACATTTCAGGCCCTGACGTGTCATGACCCTAGGTGTAATTCCAGCGGTTGTCTAAACTGTAAAAATAGTTTCCTGAGATTAAATGCGGCCACAAGATATTGAGCAACCAAACTTGTGATAGAGGAATCCGTATCTGCTAAAGCCAACCTACACAAGTTGTTCTCGGACCTATCTGGGAACTTTTTCAGGAAAGAGGTCAAATAATAAGAGCGAAGTGCATCGTAGAAATGGCAACTAAACAAAATGTGAGATGCTGTCTCGACATGCTGCCTATCAAATGGGCACACTCTGGTGGAAAACTCGGTAGCACTAAACCGTCCCTCCAAGACCATGGTGGGCAGTGCATTGAAACGAGCACACATTAAAAAAGTATTTGGCCTGTTGAGAGAGACCCAAGGTCAAATACCTAGCCAAACAAGGACGAGAGTGAATATAGGGGAGATAATCCCCTATATGTGGGGAAGCCCTTATACTAGCCCTTGCCTCCTGCAATCCCCAATCAGAGAGCCTATTCGTAATTTCCTGCAGCATCACACCCAGTTCCTTCTGGGCCCAATACTCTGGATGAAAGTCCAGCCTACGCACAAAGCACTCCACCACCCCTTGGTGTATTTATGATTATGGGAAATGGTGATTTGCTATTAATATACCATCATTTTACCACCAACTTACCACTTGAAATGTTCACCTGTGCGGGAGAATGATTGCAAAGTTACTCTCAAAGCAAAAAATAACATTGAGCTATAATGTTGGAGAAATTTCAGAAATCTCAATTAGATCTGAACCTCATGCACAGCGTTGGAGTAAAGATATTTTATGAACCTCGGGCCAAGATACTGGAATGCAGCACCACAGAATATCTAGTCTTCACCCATAGATCTGCACCCAACACTCATCCAACAGAAGATTATATTTTGCTCACAATGGATCCCTTACAGATTGCACCAGGTTGGATTTATGCATGAAGACAGTTGTTGATGTGCCTGCACTAAAGCCACCCTCTTCCACATGTTTTGGAGCTGCCCTATAGTCCTTCCTTTCTGGTGACAAGTTATCACTACAATCAATATAATTCTGGATAAATGGGGTTGCCCCCCTTTGGCTACTCAGGTCCGTAGTCTAGGGGTGCTTCTCAACTTGGCCTGGATTCCCAGGTGGTGGCTGTGGCGAGGAGCACCTTTCATCAATTGCATCTGGTGTGACAGCTGTGGCCATATGTTTCGGACTCTGATCTGGTTACCATCATCCATGCCTTCATCACCTCTAGACTAGATTATTGCAATGCACTCTACATGGGGCTACCTTTGGTGACGGTCCAGAGACTGAAGCTGGTGCAGAATGCGGTGGCCCGTCTCCTCACAGGCAAAGGTCACTGCGAGCAAATTACACCAGTGCTCCGTTCTCTGCACTGGCTGCCTATTGTCTTCCAGGCCCAATTCAAGGTGTTGGTGTTGACCTATAAAGTCCTAAACAGTCTGGGCCCCACTTAACCTGTGAGACTGCCTCATGCCCCAAGCTGTGGTGCAGCCCCTGCAGTCAACCAAGGACTCCGGACTTGAAGTCCCCTGCATGGTGATGATGGGGAGGGTGTTCTCGGTTGCCGCTCCTACACTGTGATATTCCCTCCTGAGGGAGGCCCGCCTAGCCTCAGACCTCCCCTCTTTCTGAAGACAATGTAAGACCTGGCTGTTCCACCAGGCCTTTGTCAGGTCCAGGTCTTGAACCCCTGCCCCTGGGGACTTGGAGGCATTGCTGCAGTGGCTTGAGCCACCTGGTGCCTCGGTGGCCTGTGTTTTCTTCCTCCTCGCTATGTCTCCTCTGCATCTCCGCCAAATGTGTGTCCCGCCCTTGCTCACCTGTCTTCCATTTCTGTTGCCTGTCTCCTGGCTTCCTGATTGGCCACCAGGGAGTATTTAAGACCTTCTGGTGGTCTCAGGAAGTTGGTGGAGCAACTGCTCTTCCCGGTGTTTGGTTCTTGTTCCTTCTCTTGACCCTACATAGCGTAGACCTGTTACTTCCCCTGTGGCTATGCTCGTTGTGTGTTATGTGTTGAGTCTTCATGGTCTGTAAACCCCTTTGTGTCCCTTGTGTGAGTAGCACTTCCCCTCCTTGTTGTTGCTTGTAATCCTTATCCCCTTCGTGTGTCAAGGCTTCTCTCTCCCAGCTCCCTTGTCGCCTTAGTTCTCCCCCATGGTGTGTATTCTGCTGTGTACCTTCCTTGCACTTGTCCCTTCTCCATGTTGGTTGGTCTTCCTCATGTCCTGATTCCCTCACGTGTGCCTCACGTGTTCCCTGTTGCTCTAACCCTCTCTCAGCTGTATTTGTCAAGTCCTGTATTTGTTCCTTGTTGCACTCTATAAGCCTGCTGCTGGTTATTCCTCTCCAGCTCCTAGTCCTGTGACCTTGATTATGAGCCATAAGCTTTCTTAGGCCAGCTTGTCTGGTTCTCATGCTGAGCATTCAGTCTCCGTGATATTGGAGAACGGCTGAGAGGTTTCGGTTTTTGATCTGTAGGACATCCCCTACTCCCTCCAACCCTTTCCCCTCTCACCTGCCCTTCTCTTCCCCCCTTTCCCCGGCTCCTTGCCCCGGAGCCTGACAGATTGCTCCACCCATAAAAAGCTTGCTCTAGTAAACGGATTTGTAGCTGGCTGCTCGGGACACTCAAGATGAACCACCAAATGAAGCCACCAGCTTCATGGGAATGGTCTTCATATCAGGAGGTGGAGGCATTTTTGGACCACAATCCAGGAGCCCTTGAACCATCCCCTATAATGTGGGATGCTCATCAGCATGTGAAAGTGTATTTGGCTCAGGTGACTGATGCTTCATCAGCAGTGACTTTAGCTGCCTGTAGGAAGCCTCTGCCATGAAATACAGCCAGGAGGTCAACCCCATTTCCTTCCAAGCCACAGGACCCTGGGGTCCTGAGCAAGGGCCAATGGTCAGACTCAGAGGATGAAGGGAATTGGGAAGATGTGACTGAGGAAGAAGCAGATAGTTCAGATGAGGAAAACAAGGCTTTAGGTATAGCCACCACGGTCTCCTGTTCATCCCATGGTAGACTGCCTCCAGAAAAGAAAGCCCAGGATGGCTCTGGGAGCAGGACACCTGATCCGGTCTTGTTCGCCTCCTTCCAGTCCCTTTGATCTCACCCTTACCGCTGGGACCACTAAGGTTGCACTTGCTGTGGTGCAAAGGTCCTTCTCAAGGGATGAAATGCTGGAACCCCCAACTACCACTCCCATGCCAGCCTTACTACCAGAGACCCGGAAGGCCTCCTCAAATTCCAAGTGTTTCCAGCAGGCACAGTTGGACGTGCGGATAGCAGTCATAGATACAACTCTGCAACGCCCAGCCTTGGAAATGGGAGCTCTTTCTGCGGCATCGCTTCTCTGCCTTGGAGGTCTAGCAACACCAAAGGGAACACCAACATCTTCTGTGGTTTCCACTATGTGGGTAACAACTAGTCGCCTTCCCAGACCAAAACTGCCCAAAGTGGTACTAGGTTTGCCTGTTCCCCAAGGGACCAGACTGTCCCCTCTCACCAACCAGCTGGGTTCAGAGGCAAGAACAAAAGTGTACCTGGACAACCGTTTGTACCTATGTTCCCTGCATCCCACGAACTGGAGGATTCCACTGTCGTCCAATACAAACCCCAGTGTAGTAGGGGGATTTGTTGCAAAAGGTTTTCCCTTGCCTTATTCCTTTTTGGATTCCATAGCCCCAGAACAGGGTTTTTTAGGTGGAACGATGTCACTGCCCATGGCATGCAGAGAATTCCCCACCAAGGAGAAAGACTTGGACGAGCCAACGCTTGGGACCCCTGTGGATGCAGATAATAGTGAGACTCCTGCTGATATCCTCGTTCCCAAGAGGGCTTCACCATCCCACCCTCCTGTAAACTTTAAGAATCCCTTGGCAATTACCACCCTAGAGAGGATACCTTTGACGGTCCCTATAGTGGATGTCGCCCCAGAAAACAAAACCCAATGTCTGATGACAGCCCCACAACTAAGGCCTGCTGCTGGGCCCCAGCCGGAACCCCCTGAGCCAGAGACTGCCGCCTGGACCTGGCCAGCAGCCCCAGAACCTGGTTCTTTACCACGACCTGTATCTTGTCCTGTCTGTTATTTTTGGCCTCCCTGCCCTCCAGTATCTCACCCCAATTGTTTTATTTCTCCTCCACATTTTATTATGTATCCGACCAGCCCTGTGTCTATGCCCCACCACCTTGGTCACTTGTGTTGCCCATTTTGTGTTTAGTCCAGAATACCTGGTCTCATGCCCAAGCTGTCCTATCCCTGGTCCAGGCTGCATTGAGCCCCTCCCAGCCTGCTTCGCACTTTGTTTAGTCTGTTGTCACAGATTGTTTTGTGCCCTGTTGTCTAACTCCTTGTTTGTCTGTGTCTTGTTTTGGTTGGTCCATCTTAAATTGTTAGTCCTATTTGTATAAGTCTTGTTCTGTCTACCCCATCTTCACTGTGTCTGCTTGTTCCCGTCATATCTAGTTCTAGCCTCCCATCTGATATCCTGTATATTTGTCTTGGTTATCTCGTTTTTAGAGTCCTTGCCTGGATTTTGACCACATATTCTAGTGTTGCCTCTTATATCTGGTTTGGTTCCTTAGTATCCCAGTTACCTTCTTTGTCCACTGTTCCCTGTCCGATATTATGCTAATTTGCCCTGTCTTGTTTGTCTAAGTCTGATATGTAGTTTTGTATGGTGTTCTTTGTTTAGGTCTCTAACCTCTTGTCTGCATGCTTACACATTTTTTTTTTTACCTCTAGCACAGACCTGCTTGTGTGTAAAAGGGGGGTGGTAGCCCCTGGTGGAGGGGGGGCCCTGGAGGGTACTGTCAGGTCCAGGTCTTGAACCCCTGGCCCTGGGGGCATTGCTGCAGTGACTTGCGCCACCTGGTGCCTTAGTGGCCTGTGTTTTCTTCCTCCTCACTATGTGTCTTCTGCATCTCTGCCTGATGTGTGCCCCGCCCTTGCTCACCTGTCTTCCATTTCTGTTGGTTCTGGGGGTTCAGGGCCAGCAGCTCCAGTGCTGCACCTTTTAAGGAGGCTTTGCCACCTGGAGCATTCCTTGGCGAGAGAAGCTTATGGCTGCTTGAGCCAGGAGTAGTGTTGGTCATAGAACAGTCTCACTAACTAGGATATTCAATAAAATGAGCAAACTCATTGAACTAACTCTATCGGAACCCAAAATGGAAAAGTTGATAACTTCTACCCATTTCTGTTATTTGGGGCTGAGCGATGTCGTTTCAGTACTATTAGAACTATTGAGCATATGCAATTGATGAAAATGGCCGAAAAAAGAAAATGAGTGAAATGGAATGGGGTGGGGGGGGGATGAATATGCAAATACCATTTCGGTTATGAGTTTTACTTAGAGGGCTACCCAAAAATCTGACTAATACCCACAAATAATAAACCTACTACCCACTCAGTATGGCCTGCAGAAAGCGTAAGAGGATCTTGCTCTATTTTTCCTGGGTGCTTTGAAATTCCCTTTACATTACACCCACTTGAAAAAAAAAAAAGCCCAAACAGACAGGGGGCTGTTTTAACAACATTCCCCCCCCCCCCCCCCGATAATTGTCTGGCATCTGCGTTAATGGAAATGTAAATTGACTGCCACTGTGCTAAATGACAATCAGGGTTTGTTCGACAGAGCTGGAAAGCATCTTATTCAGAACACCGGCACTGACCAATCTAAATGCAAATTGGGGACCGTTTGTGGGGAGGAGGGTTTTATCTTCTGATGAGGTTATTTGATAATGTAGAAAGGAGATAGAATTGGATTTCAGTTCATAAAAAACATCGGCATCTGCAACAGTTAAACTGTGGGGCCGGTGTGTTTACATATTATTTTAATGGACTAGACTATTCAGCTTTGCTTTCCTTTTTAACAAATCATTTTTAAACAAGACCCAACATGGCAGAATTTCTGCCGTATTTCACCAATTCACATGCTTAACCAGGTTAGCTTGGGAAATGACAGGGCAGTCACCAGTTTAATCCTGTTATTTCTCTTCCTCCTCTCTCTCATTCCCTTCTGTTGAACTACATCATCATCTCAACCTCTAGTGAAGGAAACGGCATTATCTGTGCTCCCAGCACACTCCACTTGTTAGATTAGCAGAGGCACTCTGTCAAGGTAAAGCAGTATCTGAACGCAAGGCAAGCTTGCCCACTTCTGAGGAAGTCGTGCCTCCACTAATAGTAGCATCTGTACCGCAGAGAAGTGCAATTTGCCCTCATTACACAGATAATACCATAAATGCGATTCACCTTCGGGAATTCTAATTGGATGGGATATTTATTTACCCACTTACCAGATTCCCACGCACTCCAGAATTTACTGGACCACATGGTCCACACTTGAAAATCAAAACATACAAACCTCCACCCTTTAGGGATCAGCCTCCACTCTCTTCTTGCAGGGACTCGTCTAGTGATGCTCGCACTGCCACTCCTCAGTTGCAAGTGGCTCTTTAGCCTACTACAACCCGATGCTCTTTCGCAGCTGCATTCACCTGACCAGGAACAGACTGCAGCTCTAAGTGCAGTCACTGAGCAGCTGATCAGCAGTTATCATCCAACAGCTTTATTTCTCCCTCCACTGGCTCCGTCTCCCCCAGCACAAACTCCTTGTCTGACTCCTCAGCTTCTGGGTTTGCTTCTCCCTTTCTGCTCTCATCTCCTGCTAAATTCCCACCCAGGAACTTTGCTCTGCCACCTCCCCACCCCTGCCCCAGAGTCTCCTGCTCCCTAAATCATCGGTGCTCTTCAACAATGCTACTCCCTAACCAAAACTCCCTCCTCTCAAATCCCTCCTAAAAACTTACCTTGCGTGCACACTTCTGTGTCTCCTTATTCTGCAGGATTCCCTTCCCCTCCCCTGCTAACTAAGCTAGGCACATGCACCTGCCACTTCTCAACTTCCTGAATGTATTCTTCTCTCGCACTGTGTTCCCCTTCCCCTCCTTCTTCAGTCTAGACTATAAGTCCCTTGGGGCAAGGACTTCTCTCTAATCATGACTTTTTGGCAGCAGGCACTTTGCTGGTACCATCTAAAGAATAATAAGAGAAGTCACTGGGGGGGTCGACTGGGCATGCGCGGGTAGCTAGACGTGCGCGGCTGAGCTCCCTCCGAACCCGATGCAAGAACAGTAAATGGGAAGCCTAATCGCCACAGAAAAAAGTAAAAATTGCAGCCGCAAGCAGCTAAACAAGGTATGCACTCAGAAGAAGAAGAAAAAAAAGACGCGGAGTCAACTATAGAAAAATTTTGTCAGCCACACCGCAGTGCGAGGAAGGGAGAGGCCGCCGCTCCCAAGATGGCGAAGGCCATAGAGCGTGAAAGCCCGGGAGACCCAGGGGAACTCACTGCGCTGCCCCAAGTGTTAGAACTTTTCAGGGCTATAAAAGAAGACTTACAAGAAAATAAGGAGGGCATAGCTGCAATAAAAATAAGCTTGGGGGAAATAAAAACTCAAATGGAGAGCGCTAATAAGTGCATAGAGGAAGTTGAGCAGAGGGTGAGCGAACAGGAAGATAGAGAGAATATAACTGAGCAGCAGGTCACAAAAACAGAGGCAGAAATTCAAACTCTGCATAGTCAGTTGGAAGAGCTACAGAACAGAGCACGCAGGAATAACCTGCAGTTTATGGGCATTCCTGAGGGATCTGAATCAGCAGGAGTGGAGGACCTGATACAAAGAGTGCTAAAAGAGGCATTCCCAGACAAACAAGAATTAAGCTCAGCTGAGATAGAACGGGCCCACAGGTTCCTCCGTCCCAGACCCAAAGAGCAGGAACCGCCTAGAGCTAGAATAATAAAATTCCTCCACTTTCAAGAAAAAGAAAAAATATTAAAAGCTGCCAGAATACAGAAAGAACTCAGATTTCAGGGGCAAAAAATCTCTGTCTTCCCTGATTTAGCCTTTGAAACAGTGAAAAAAAGAAAAGGCTGGAAAAAACTAATTGAGGCATTAAACAAAATGGGAATCAGAGCACAAATTTTCTACCCAGCAAAGCTCTCCTTTATACACCAGAGCAAGAGACGGTACTTTACACAACAAGAGGAACTGCAAAAATTTATAGAAAAAAATCTTAAGAACAAAGTTTAAAAATAAGAATAGCTTCAAGAGATTTAAGTGAAAAAAAAATAATAATAATATGGATGTAAAAAATGTAAAATGTATGATGCAAGTAAAACTGTGGTAATGAATGACAATTGCAAAGGGCTGGGAGGGAGGAGAGAGCCCAAATGGCACGTAACTCCAAAGAGGGGACCCCGAAAGGTTATACAAAAGTTTTGTGTTAGGGGGGAAGGGTAAGTTGATTAGCAAAATGCATGTTTTGGTTAAAAAGGTTGGGTTAGGGAGGGGGAAGGGGAAGGTTAATAGGGAAGAAATTGAACATATTAATAAAAATGACAGAGTGAAAAAAATAAAACAAGGGATCAGAATGATCCTCATAAGTAACACAATACAGTCCTCATAAGTAACACAATAAGCCAGCACACCACCAGCAGAAAAACAAAAATAGACAAACAAAAAGGAAGCAAAAAAGGCAAGATTAACAAAGATGATGGATAAACTAAAGATCATCTCCTTCAAATGTATGTGGTTTAAACAACCCATTCAAGAGAAGGAGAGTTTGGCAGTTCCTTAGACAGTTCGGTCCACAAGTTTTCACAATCCAGGAAACACAGCTTGTAAAACAAGATAATAAGAGGTTTAACAATAAGGATTACGATATTTATTACGCAAATATCGATAGGAAAAAAGCAGGTGTACTGATAGGGATAAGGAAAAGTTTAAATATGAAAATTACAAAAGTGGAAAAAGACATCCTAGGAAGAATGATAATCATAAAAGGACAAATAGGGATAGACAAATATACAATAGCAACAGTATACGCTCCAAATAATAACACGAGGGCTTTCCTATGTGATGTCATACCAAAAATCACAAACATGGTGGAGGGTAGAGCCTTAATCACTGGAGACTTCAATGCCCCACTGTCTGTACTAGATTTATATACAAAGACAAAATTAAATAAGCAGCAGACAAAAATAGCTCAAACAATAGAGGAGCATCACTGGAAAGAAATTTGGAGAGTGTTCCATCCTAACATACAAGACTTCACATTTTATTCTAATCCGCATAAAATTTCCTCCAAAATAGACCATATATTGGGAAACAGTGAGGTTATAACACACTGTGACAAATCGTATATACAAATTATACCCTTTTCTGACCATAATGCTGTGGTTGTAGAACTTAATGCAAAATTAAAAGAAAAAAAAAAAACAACAGACAGGAATGGAGGTTAAAAAATTTGTATTTAGAGTCTCGTGTGTGTGGAGTTAGAGAAAGGGGGATTGATCCGCTAACGGGCTAAGCGCCGTCTCAACCGCCAAGATGCCAGAAGAAGTGCAGACTCATGACCAGCCAATGGAGGAAGAAGTGGAGACATTTGCCTTCCAGGCTGAAATAGCACAGTTGATGTCTCAGATCATCAACACTTTCTATTCCAACAAGGAAATCTTTCTCAGGGAGCTGATCTCCAATTCATCTGATGCTTTGGATAAAATCAGATACGAGAGCTTGACTGATCCAAGCAAAATGGATTCTGGAAAAGATCTGAAAATCAACGTTATTCCCAACAAGCAGGATCGCTCCCTGACCATTGTGGATACTGGCATAGGGATGACCAAAGCTGACCTGGTTAACAACCTGGGCACTATTGCCAAGTCTGGCACCAAGGCCTTCATGGATGCTTTGCAGGCTGGTGCAGATATCTCCATGATTGGTCAGTTTGGTGTTGGCTTCTACTCTGCATACTTGGTTGCTGAGAAAGTAACAGTGATCACCAAGCACAATGATGATGAGCAGTATGCTTGGGAATCTTCAGCTGGAGGGTCATTCACTGTCAGACTTGATAATGGTNTTCATATTTGAGTTCCTTCAGAACTCTGGGGTGAATGCCATCTGGCCTCGGTGACTTGTTAGTATTCAGTTTGTCAATTTGCCCTAGAACATCCTCCAACGTCACATTGATTTGTAACAGCTCTTCCGATTCCTCGCCCACAAAGTAAAAATCCAGTGTGGGTACCTCCCCAAAATCTTCAGCAGTGAAGACCGACGCAAAGAACTCATTCAGCTTCTCTGTAATGACCTTATCCTCCCTGAGCACCCCTTTTACTCCCTTGTCATCTAATGTGCCAGCGGTCCAGGAGACAAGCGAACAGGACAGCAAGCAGGGAAATTTGTCTGGGAGTGTTGCTATGAGCAGGGGAGCGTGCAGAGGACCCAAGGAAGGTAGGTGAAGGGTTTGTCTGGGAGAAGGGTCTGTGTTTGTTTGAAGACAGGCCATGTGCTCAGAGGGGTTGTTTCTGGGCAGGGTAATCAGGAAGCAGGGTGTTTGGCTGCCTGATTGTCCTTTTGTATGTGGAGGCTGCTGTGAATCAGGATTGATTAGGGGGTGGAGCTAGAATCTGCTGACTCAAGGGTCAAGCCACCAGAGTATATAAGAAGAGCAGACCGGCAATGGCCCAGGAGCTGGCGGCTCAGGAATAGAAAACAGGGAAGTTTGCCTGGGAGTTCATCACAGACGTGTGCTGTGGAGGGAACACCCTAGACAGGTGAGTGATTGTATTCTCATATACACCTAAGTGTTCTAATCAGCCTTATCACCTCTTTAGTTCCATAAGTATCTTTTAATCTGTTGTTTTTAATGTCAGCTAAATCCTGAAAATACTAATCCAGAGAGGGTACCAGTCCGGGAAGCTTAGCTCCTGTCCCTTGTAGTTAAATACATAACTAGGGTCAAGCCTAACAACTCACTAAGCAAGAAGATGCAGACAGCAGACCAGCAGCAGGATGGGAGCTACCCAGTCTTTTGCACCGAGTGACACATGTACGATTCCTGTTGAGGGGAAGTCATGTGTGTGCACCTGGTGCAAAGAACTCCTAGCTCTCCGAGAACATGTACGGTCTCCGGTGGCTAGAGTGGCCGAGCTGGAGGAGCTGAGGCGGACAGAGAGGTATATAGAAGAGTCCTTCAGGGATATGGTAGAACAGTCCCACCTCCACTCTGGCAGCCCCTGTGCTGCTTGGTCTCCAGGGAGGAGAGCACAAGCTTGAAGTGGCAGGAAACAACAATCCTGTAACTGGGACTTGCCTTCCGGATGATGTGTCACTTTGCACTTGTCCACATCAAATCTCATCTGCCATTTAGATACCCAGGCACCCAGTATCGTAAGATCCTGTTGCAGCTCCTCACAGTCTGCTCGTGTTTTAACTACCTTGAATAACTTGGTGTCATCTGCAAACTTGATCCGCTCACTCTTAACACCCTTTTTCAAACCATTAATGGATACATTAAACAGCACCGGTCCCAATACAGATCCCTGAGGCACACCTCTTCTTACATCCCTCCATTGTGAAAACTGACCATTTAGTCCTACCCTTTGTTTCCTATCTTTTAACCAGTTACCGATCCATAGTNAAAAAAAAAAAAAAAAAAGAGAAGTCACTGCTGAATAGTGTCTGGAGTTATAATCTGTCCCTGGCAATTGTCACTAGACTCCTGCCCCTGTGGCTCTTGAGCTACTCAAGAGTGAGGGGAATCATTCACACACAACACTGTTTTTGAATGGGTAGTGGTGGCACAAACTGCCATTGCGTGCAAGCCTCGTCGCTTCCTGTGCTCCTTGACCATCCCTTCTCTCCATCTTGCGGATGCACAGTCAATTAGAGACAGGTGCCTGCCCTGAGGGGCTTACAATATACAATGATCAAGGAAGGGGCACACAGGGAGAGACCAATACATTCATGAAGCCAAGAAGCTGCAGGTTCATGTACTTAGCTTAGAGCTCTTTCAGACGTGCGGTAAACAGCACTTATAAGTGCTGGTGGCTTAAGAGCAGAAGTAGTGCCATACTGAGTCAGACCAATGGTCCATCATGCCCAGCATCCACTCCTCTGACAGTGGCCAAGCTCGATCGCATGGGAGAAGAACCAACAGTCACAATGGGCAATCCATTCCCCGTTGTTCACTCCCAGCTACCGACAGTAAGAATTTAATCTTGTAAGCTACTTGGTTAATAGCCATTGATGGATCTACTCTCTAAGAACTTATCCAGGCCTTTTTTAAACCATTATACTACTGGCCCTGACAACGTCCTCTGGCAACAAATTCCATAGGTTAATTATGTGTTGAGTGAAAGAATACTTCCTTTTATTTGTTTTAAATCTGCCGGCAGCTAGTTTCATGGAGTGTTCCCTAGTTCTAGTACTTTTTCAGAGGGTAAATAACCGTTCCCTATCTACTCGTTGCACACCACTCAAGATTTTATAAACATCTATCATGTCCCCTCTCAGTCTTCTCTAAGCTGAAGTGACCTCGTTGCCCTTCTCTGTACCTTTTCTAGTTCAGCTATGTCTTTTTTTGAGATGGGGCGACCAGGACTGCACACCATTGATTTGTATAGAGGCATTATGACATCTTCAGTTTTATTCTCTATCCCTTTGTGAATAATTCCTAACATTCTGTTTGCTTTTTTGACTGCTGCTGCACACTGGGCTGAGGATTTCAGTGTATTGTCCACAATCACTCCCAGATCCTTTTCCTGAGTGGTAACTCCTAGCTTGGTACCCAGCATTGTGTACTCATTTTGGATTATTTTTGCCTATGTGCATTAGAACATAAGAAGTGCCCTACTGGGCAGTGGGTCAGACCAATCGTCCATCTAGCCCAGCATCCTGTCTCCGACAGTGGCCAATCATGGTGGCCTGGGAGAAGCTCCCAACAGGTCACAANCTGCCCGGAGGGCCACAATCCCGCCCCCCGAGAATCTCATCGAGGCTCCTCTTGAGACTATGGACCAGCAGGGTCACCTGGCTGAGGGTGGCGGTGGAGCTGCTCAGGGTCTCCGTCACGGCCAGGAATGGTCTGAAGACGAAGACCGTGTGAGCTAGAATCTCCCATTCCTCCCTGTTGTACCCTGGAGGTGCCTCAGTGTCTGGTCTCCAGTTCCACCTGATGCAGGGCGGCTTTCTGCTCAAGAAGCCGCTCGAGCATCAGGAAGGTGGAATTCCACCTGGTGGAGACATCCTGGATGAGCGTGTGCCCCGGGGACCCTTGCTCAGCCTGCTTCTCCCGGAGGAGCTCGCTGCCCTTCACGCTGCAGTTGAAGAACCCCGCCAGCTTCCTCATCCGTTCGACCAGGGAGCTAAGGGTGCCTGACCCAATCCCCTTTTCCCCCAAGCCCAGAGCATCCTTCACCACAAGACTGAGGGTGTGTGCAGCGCAAGGGATGCTTGTGAAGCCCCCATCACAGACTGCCTTTATGATATTGGCCACGTTGTCCATGACCACACACCCCTTGGTGAAGGCCATGCCTGGTGTGACCCACTCCCTCACCATGGTAGCCAGGACTGCCTCGAAGTTCCTTGATGTGCGGGAGCTGTCCATTACTCATGCCTGAAGCAGGGCCCACCTATACCCTGCTTCAGGACCCCTTCTGCCACTGCCAAGCGCTGCCTCTGGGTCCTGCCACCCTGTGTAGTCACTGCCAGATAGGCATGCTGGGTGTTCCTGGAGGACCACAGGTCAGTGGTGAAGTGGACCGTGGCCCCCCCAGCCCCTGCCAGCTGCTCCTTCACTCGTTCCTTCAAAGCCCTGTAGAGCTGTGGCACCACAGTCTGACTCAGTGTGGAGCGGGAAGGCAGCTTAAAGTTGGGGGCCAGGAACCTAATCAGCTGCTGGAAGCCCTTGTCCTCCACAATTGACAAGGGCCAGCCATCCAGGGCTATCATTTCTGCCAACAGGCACTTTGCTTTCTCTTGGAAGCCAGTGCCACGGTGCCCTCCCAATGGCCTTGACAGATCCCCCCCACCCCAGCTCCTTCATGGTGGACTGACTGCACTGCTGGCGAGGCTCCTGCTGCTGTTCTGCCCCCATACTGCTCCTGCTTCTAGAGGCAGCAGCAGTTGGTGCAGGACGCTGGCCCACTGAAGGAACCGGATGACTGGACGGCGGACGCTACAGTTGAGAACCCGCTTGCATCCACTGCCCCTGCCTTCCCGCTGAGCAGCAGAGCACTGTGGCATGACTTCAGGTGCCTCGCCATTGCAGTTGTCCCAAGACTGGCGAGCACCTGGCCACGCTTCACCACCTTATTGCACAACATGCACTGCACCTCTCTGGGATCATCTGCCAGCACCTGCTTAAAATGATCCCAGACTGAGGATTCCCCCCACCCCTCCTGCCTTCTTGCCCGCCCCGGCTGATGCACTGCTGCCAGCGCTGCTGGGAGTGGGAGAACTTGGTGGCCCTGGCGACACAGCTCTGGGACGAAGCTCAGCCATCGCCTCAGCTCCAGACATCTCCTCCGCAGCACTAGTGTCTGCCTCTGACTCACTGTCTGCGATCACGGTGATGTCCTGTGAAGGGGAGTACTGGGACCCTGAGACTAGACTGCCCGTACCCGCCATGCTGCTGGCACTCTCCCTGTGCCCCCCTCTGTAGCTGCTAGTGCTGCTGCTCCTACTACTCGCCCTACTGACACTGCCTGGGGATCAGGCCCTGCCTCTAGCAGCCGGGGTGGGATCCACCAGCTCTGGACTGCTGGGGATCGCCTTGACAGTGGGGGACATTGGTGGCCCTGGAGGAACATTGGAAGCAGCACCAGCACCTGCTCCAGCACCAGCAGCAGCAGAGACAGACGCAGCCTCAAGTCCTGCAGGCCTTCCAGTGCCCTGCATAGCAGTGGAGGAGGGTACTTCCAGGAGGTGCCGCTGAGCCATTGAAGCCTATTGCCCTAAAGCAGGCCTGCTGAGTTTGGTGGGTGGTGATGTGCTCTGCCTGTGGCTACTGCTGTTGCCTGCTGGCACTCCCCTGGCACGGCCCCTCCCGCCTCTGGCATGTGCCCCATTGCCTCCCCTATGGGCAGCAGACTGGCCTCTCCTTCCCTTCTCCATTTCTCCCTCCAAAATAATGTTTTTATATTTTATTTTATTTTATTTTTTTATTTAAATTTTTAATCTAATATTATATATATCTATCTACACTAAATCTAACTGCTATTAACTATTCTAAATGCTATGAACTAAATGGATTATCTAATAAGTACAAAGGCCTACTCCTACAAACACTAAAACTAAATCACTAA